>OW679194.1:175986618-176022851 GCA_940337035.1 Agriotes lineatus
GTTTTATTTTTGCTAGTAGGTAATTCTCTACTGTACTAAGTACACACAAATCTTAAACTGCAGCTAACCTAAATTCGCTCCTTCACGGCAGCCAAGATTGAATCTCGCATGAAGACGTTCGCGTTTTGCCTTAATTGTCTAAACATTTGTAGAACCACCGACACACTGAGAACCACACTGCCACGTGCATGCGCCTAAGCACCAGTGGGCTATATTGGAGTTAGCCAATCAATCTATCAGGTCCTATATTCAATTAGTTTCAGGACACCACAAAAACTTGATACAATATTTTTTGTAAGATAAATGTTACCTCTTATGTTATTATATTTATATATGTGTCAATTAGAGATTAAATGTGAAAATACAAAATTGTAGAGAACATATTATACGGAGTACTATTATATTCATGGCAATGTTTTATTTTTCTTGCTGTTGTGAAGAAATATTTAACAGTTTAATTGCAAAAGAATGCTATAATGAATAAAACATTCACAATTGTCAACTTTCCAGCGCTTGTTGTACCAACTTCCAAACTGGTTGCTGTAGTTCAGGCGAAACGATTTACATTATGCTATTGTAAACCAATCTGTAACGTAAAGCAAACAATGCGGCAACCAGCAAACTGATCAATTAAAAGCGTCCTTTGACCTGTATGGCTATTTTGTTATTTTAGTACTCAATAATTTATGTAGCAAATCATGATGAAACATTAAAACTCGACAATTTTATTTACGGAATTAATTCTATAAAGTAATATCACTAAAAAAGGAACAGCGACCTGAGCAACCAACACCATAAATTTTATCTGAAATTCAGCAAAACAAGAAGTTATATCGCTAAACGTGAGAAGCTCAGAACATAACTTCGCGAATAAGGCCGTAAACAACACGTGCTAGATAAAAAGATTGTCTTTAAGTGAGGCTATCTTTGAACTAGATCAGCCCGACTGGGACGCAACGAGAAATGTTTTGGTAGAACGGTATGTTTGTCGGAACTACTTTAAAAGTAGAAAATTAAATTTATGGTAACATCAACCAACAATGATCTTAAGAGATAACAAATAGCTAGCGTATTTTAATTTTGTTTTGTTATTAGCTCATTCTAATTTCCGGAAAAGATATATGTATATTCAATATTTCAATTAGAAATATGATATACGAGACCAACCTGAGAATTACACAGATGCGGCTCTTGTCTCATAATTTGATGCGCGAAGTTTTCTTATTTAAACGAAGAAAATTACAAATAGCCAGTTTGGACATACATTTATAGGGAGCAATGTTTTTCCAGTGAATAATGTATCGCCCCAGTTGAGAGTGTAACGATATTTTTCTGTGATCGTCCATATTTTGTCCATTACTAAACCATTTTAGATCAGGAAAGTAAACTTTATCCGACTCAATATAGTAAAAGTCAGACTATGATAATATATGTTTGAAAGAAAAATAACCTTAATATGACATGATTTTATGTCATTTTCGACAGAAATCGAATTATTACCATTAATGTGACTATTCACCGTGGAAACCACAGAAACAGGACCTATTTGATTCTATTTCATTTTTATTGTCAATATACCCTGAGTCGATTACGCTACGATACGCTTAGGTCGAGTGCGCTAGCACTAGTACTAAGCGCAGTGAACATGAGTACTGATAGCACCACAAAAATAATCTACTTAACTTTGAATAAGAATGGTATTCGAGGGACTACTCAATGAAGCAAACTATTTTTTCAAATTAGTTTTCAGTAAATCTAGTAACAAACTATACAATTTCTATAGTAATAGAAAGCTAAAATTGGCTTTTTCTACATTTGTTTAAAATAGTCACTTGCATACCTTCTAGGAAGATATGTATATTCGCTGATATATTTTTTGATTGGACAAGAAACGTCAAATTCTGGATTTTTACTGGTCTCTTTTTGACAGACGAGGGGTGAATTGAATAGTCAATATTATAATATAAATTTTAAAAATTCCGGGTAGCGCAGTTGAGAAAGCGCTAGGCTTGCATTAAGCAAGTCCTCAGTTCGAATCCCGCAGGGGCCGGAATTTTTTCCGCAGCCTTGGCGATTGAAATCGGGCTCGGTGAGATCATTCACAGTTGCGAACCAAATTAACTGTAATCTACTCAGAACCACGGACGTAAGGGATAGAGTAACAAGGTCAACACATCACCAAGACACTCACGTAACACACAATGGTTGCTACGCAAGCACGAAAGGCGCACTCCAACTTTATATCTCGCAACTCGGGGCAAGATGAGCACTACACCGCCAAATGCTAGCGTACAAAGCACCAGCCTCTACACCGCTAAAGTAAAAAAAAGTTAACGATTATACATATAATATAAATTTAGAAAAAACGTCTTTATTTAAATTTAATCATGCGGTTTAAAAAACAGTTTGCAATACACGTCAGAAAAACATGGATTTTCTGACTTTTACGTAATATAATGGGTTTTTCAATAGGGATGATATGTTTAGAAATTTATATTGTGGCCATATTTGAAACATAAAAATTGTCTGCGTTGTCAAGAGCGTAAAATCTGCAATTTCATCATGGTAAGATATACGGTTCAGCAACTTTTGGAAATTATCCAATGTTTTTATTGAAAATAATCGTGCACTTCTTCCAATTTATGGTCGTCATAATCGACCTAGTGCATTTGTCATTCGTCGAACTGTTGAAAATGTCGAGCATAATTTCTCTTTGCTCGCGTTCCAGTAAGACAAAGAAACGCTCAAAATGCTGAGAATATTGCTGCAGTTCAAGCCAGTGTTGATGGGAACCCTAATTTATCCATTCCAAGACGGTCACAACAATTGCGGCTATCTAGAACGTCTACTTGGCGTATTTTACGTAAGAAGTTGGGCTTACATCCCTACAAAATTATTCTGACGCAAGAACTGAAGTCGCAAACGTCGTAAATTTGCTGATTTCGTCTTGGAAAATTAAATTTTCGGGTAATTTTGGTAAGAAAATCATATTCTCAGATGAAACTCATTTACACCTGTCTGAAATGGCGAACAAACAAAATTGTCGTTATTGGAGTGAAAATAATCCACAAGTCATTCACGAGAGACCTTTACATTCTGCAAAAGTGACCGTGTGGTGTGGTTTATGGAACGGTGGCATGATCCATCCTTATTTCTTCAAAAATGAGAATGGAGATTCCATTACTGTCAATGGTGAGCGGAACAGATCGATGATAATTAACTTTTTATGGCCTAAACTAACATCTGGTTCTGACAAGACGGTGTTATGTGCCACACTGCCCGTGAAATAATTGGTTTATTGCGTCAAAAACTTGGTCAGTTGATTATTTCCAGAAATAGACCTGTCCAGTGGCCTTCAGGAAGCTGTGATTTAACATAGTTAGACTTTATCTTTTGGGGTTATTGAAAGTCTATTGTTTATGAGAATAAACCAAAGGCAATTGATGCGTTAAAATTGAATATTCAATACGTCATTCGTGACATAAGGACTAATTTATTGAATAGAGTCTTGTAGCAGAAGTAGAGGCGGTCATTTAAATGATGTTATTTTCACAACTTAATTGCATCTATGACACTTAAAAAAATAAAAATGTTTGGTCTATGTGTTAGGGATGAAATATTTGATGGTTTTGGAGAGCATTATTTTTAAGTTTTAAGTATTACGTTTTCCATTTCTGGCTGTTTTGAGCCCTGGAATGTAATATAATCTTGACAAATGTATTGGGCTCGCGGTCTGTTGTTTCAGGGGCCCAGAGAACATGCGCAACTAATGCACCGTGTCAATGAGGCTCGGTTAGAAATGAAATTAGAAATAAGGCAGAACGTTTGGGGTTGCGACAGGGGCGCGACGTGTGAGTGAAAGTGGGATGTTTTGCGTAATTATTTCTTGGCGTAAGCGATTATATGCGAGACAAGTAATTATATTGTGATAAGTTGCAATAAGGCGAGGCGAAGCTGCGAGCGCAGCTAGGCGTATTATTAGGTAGTGAATTAATTTAGCTAGAGTAGAATGTACGTACTATCGTAGTTAGTTGAATGATGATTGGTAGGTGTCGATGGGGCCCCATGAGGAACAGTCTATGTTGGAGGAAGCATCATGGGTAGTCCGGAGGGCCCTGACAACTTGCACTTGTTTCAGGGTCAAGACCGTAGTCCGCGAGCAAAGACCCGCAACTTACTCGAAGTGACACCGTTTACAAACTAAAGACTACCGATCTAGAGGAGCTATACCCCGATAAAGAACCCACCGCCAACGATCCAACGATCCGGCGCGGGATCCACCCGGAGACCAGCTCTTGGGGCGAGGACCGGTGGATGCCCGGGGCGGCCGTGGCTGTGCCTGTCGAAGGGGTACGGGTTTGTAGGTAACAGCCACCCACAGCTTGAGTGGTGCGAGGGCCGAGGATTCCTTGCAGACGAAGGAAGAAAGGACATGGACGCCAGGTCCCACACACGCGCGGACCCGGCTGTGGGGTATATATAGGCCGTTCCGCACCAACGTACAAAACCTATTATATGAAGTTCTGATATTGATAAAGGCTCAAGCGCTGGAAGCTTAGGGACTGACTATCCCCTGAAAATATAAAAAACAAGTCACAGCAATAGATATGAATACGCCTCAGCAAGGTGTACCGACAGCAAGCGACTGCTCGAAGCAGATGGAGGCGGTGGTAATGGTAGTTGACCAGGCCGAACTATTGGCAGAAAGTAGTGGAGGTGGGGAATATGTGAACCCCTTTAAAAGAAGTACTTCTACTGCAAGGTCTCTACCTATACCCTTGGTAAAGAATACAGAGCAACTCATAACAGAAGAGCAAGGGATGGAAATGGAGATAAATAGAATTGAGAAAACTCCTAAACAAATAGCTAAAAGGAAAAGAGTGGATGCTGATAGGAAGCAGTGTACTACGGAAAGAGACGAAGGAAAAACACTTATCAAAACTCTAAAGGAAATGGAGCGAACTATGAAGGACCTACAAGCAATAGTAGATGCATCGAACAACACAAAAAAGGAAATTAAAACTGGGACTGGTAAAATGAGCTACATAGTAGCAAGAATAGTGACGGGAGAAATACAAGACTGGCTAAAAGACCATGCAGCCCAAAGCAGACAAAGTAAAGAGATACGTCAAATAGAACAAGATACAGAAGAGAGCAGACCGGCGAAAGTTGATGGATGGACGCAAACGGATGAAAAACCGGAAGATGGTGACACGGTCAGCATACAGCAAGGAGCTAGCTACGAAGAGGCGAGGAAATTGATAGAGGAAGACAGGCCAGAGAATACGTATCAGAACACAACAATAGATAAAGGAGACCCTCTCATTTACGATGATAGCTATGACCAGGTATATATCTTAGATAGAGTAAACAATCCCGTAATAAAGAGACTTACGGAACAGAAGAGCCAGATCAGAAATTTCCTTAACAAAGAGAAACTGAGGGAAAAGCAAATAGTATACCTAGAAAATAAGAGCTCGGTAATGAAAGTAGGAGGAGTACCAGACGAAATAGACCAGTATATCTACTTAGTAGGAGCGAAAACGGTAAATGGAAAAGAAAAGCAAGCAAGAGGAAAAATGCATGGAGCAAATGTACAATACCCTAAAAGAGGTACGAAATACCACGGACGGAAGAAAAAGGAAGACGTTGGCGTTCGTAGTGACGGTGGGCGTTAATCCATACTGGACGAGAAAGATGTTAGAGTGCGTGTATCACAACGCCGAAACAGAAGTGGTATTACTACTCCCAAAAAGAAAATATGCTGACATGAGAAATGTTATACAAACTAAACGAACGGAAGAAATCAACACGGAAACACACAGCAAAGAAGGATAATAGAAATTAAACCGACGGAGAAAGCGGCCAACTCGTACGCCAATATAATAAAGAAAATTAAACAGGAAATAGACATTGAAGAAATAGGGGTTCAGGTCGAAAATATAAGGAAAACTGCAAAGGGAAATGTAAGAATAACCATTAGAGAAAGGAAATGTGGTGCGTTAGATGCGTTCAAGGAAAAAACCTAGGAAAGTTTAAAAGAATCAGCGATAATAAAGGACGTCGGGGGTCGAAGGATGGCAATAGTTGTAAGGGACATCGAGGAAATCACCACAATAGAGGAAAAAAGACAGGCCATAAAAGAAACACAAGAAGAGGATATAGGGGTGCATACCCTGAAAACCGTCAAGAATGGAAGAACAATGGTTGCTACAGTGAGCATGAGGAGAACGGATGCAATACAATTACTGGAGTAGCGAACCATTAAGGTAGGATGGGTGAGGTGTCGAGTACACGAAATACTCAGCCCAGTAATATGCTTTAAATGCTGTCGGCACGGCCATACAGCAAACGAATGTACGGAAACTCAAGAGAACATGACAGGAGTCTTCCTTAGATGTAGCAAGAGGGGTCACATGGCCAAGGGATGTACGAATGAGCCGGTATGTTATGAATGTAAAAACGAGGGACACCAAGGGGGCACGATGTCATGCCAAACATACAGAGAGCTAGTACAGGAGCTGAGACAAAAGGAGAATAACAAACAAAGGAAAGTGTTTTAATTCAAATTGGTAAATGACGGCACAACCGTGAGAACAGCCAGAGGTGAGACATGTTAGATGCAGTGCGGAGCGTGAAGGTGTTGCAAGCAAACGTGAATAGGTCGGTAGCAGCGCAAGAACTATTACACAAAAATGCGCAGGAGCTGGGGTAGATATAGTGGTGGTGACAAAACCCAATAAAAGAACAACCAAGACAAGCGTGTGGTTCCTAGACAATAAAAGTGATGTGGCAATAAGAACATATAATAGACAGCTAAAAATACAAGACAGTGGAAAGGACAACGGACACGTTTGGATAAAATTTGGGGAACTGATCATATCTGGAGGTTACTACTCACCGAATATTGAAACGGTGGAGTATGAAACATTCCTGAGACAACTAAGAGACAGCATGAGGGACCACAGAGAAGAAAAAATAATAGTAGGGGGAAATTTTAACTCAAAATCCCGACTATGGGGTTCTCGTTACGACGATAACCGGGGAGACATCTTGGCGGAGTGGCTAGCAGAAGATAATCTAGAAGTGGCTAACAGCGAAAATAAACCGACTTCTATAAGAGGAGCTAGTGCATCCGTTATAGATATAACATTCTATACAACTAAATTGAAGGGATGTGTAGAAGAATGGAAGGTAACGGACAGCGAAACCCTAAGTGACCATCAGCATATCACGTAAACTATATGAGAGCAGACACGAGAAGCTGAAACAAAGAAGGAAAAGATCAAGGGATGGAAAATAGAAACAGAACTATACCAACGATACGCTACAAACCTAAACAGGAACATTAGCAGCGGGCAGTACGAAGATGCCACACCGAAGACATGTACTATGTTAATAAACAACACGTGTGATAAGACATTTACCAGGAAAGGAACTAGCAACAAGCACAAAAGATTTGTATATTGGTGGACAAAAGAAATAGCCCAATTAAAGAGAGAGTGTTTAAAAAAAAGAAGAGTAATGGTGAGAGCCAATAAAAACTGCGATACCTCAACAAGAGAAGGATAGAATGCGAGAAGAATATGCGAAGTAGAGGGAGCACCTCAGAAAGGCTATTAAAGCAAGCAAGGAGAGGGAATGGAAGAAACTATGCGAGGAAGTGGATGCGAACATATGGGGGGATGGCTACAGAATAGTCTGTAAGAAGCTACGGATGCTATCCAAGATGGAAATGACGAATAGTCAAAGAATGATAGTAGCGGAAAAGCTTATCCCAAAACACCAACAAGAACAATGGAACAACGTGATAGAAGCAGAAAATGAAAAGTTAACCTTCTTTACGGAGGTAGAACTAAAAGAAGCAGCAGGTAATACGAAGCTGGTCAAATCACCAGGGATGGATGGCATCCCAGCAGAACTGGTGAAGATTATAGTAAGGGAAAACCCGCAATACTGCCTAAGAGTATACAACCAGCTGCTACAAGAAGGAGTGTACCCCGTCATCTAGAAGGAAGCCAGATTAGTATTACTGGAAAAGGAGAAGAAACAGGAGGGGGCACCGATATCGTATCGACCACTATGCATGCTCAATACCCTAGGGAAATTGATGGAACAAATGATCAGCGTTAAGATCATTAAGGAAATAGAAGAAAAAGATGATCTGTCAAACAACCAATACGGATTCAGAAAGGGGAGGTCCAAGGTAGATGCCATGAGGGCGGTGCAAATGGTAGCGGACGAGACCAATCAAGGGGACTACAGGAGCAGGGAGTTCTGTGCCATGGTGACTTTTGACGTGCAAAATGCATTTAACTCTGCACCTTGGAAAGGAGTGGTAGAAGAGCTATTAAGAAGAGGGATTAGCACATACCTGATAAAGATCGTGTGCAGCTACTTTGAGCGAAGAAAGCTACTTATAAGCGAAAATCTCAGCATGGAACTGACGTGTGGGGTACCACAGGGGTCAGTACTTGAGCCACTCCTGTGGAATATCTATTATGATGGAGTCCTGAAGATGTCGGTACAGCAAGGTGTTACCCTTATTGCATATGCGGACGACTTTGCAATGGTAGCAAGAGCGAGAACAGCGGATGAACTGAAAATAAAGATCAACCACACCGCATTAAAGATAAGCAGCTGGATGAAAGAAAAAAAACTTAAGCTGGCACCACAAAAAAACCGAGGCGGTGCTGCTGGTCGGAAAAAGAACTATAAGGGAGTTGACCATAGAAGTTGGTGATGAGGAAATTAAAACATCGGAAGTAATTAAATACCTAGGCATTATGTTCAACCGTAACAGCACCATGACAAGGCATGTGGAACATGTAACAAAGAAGGCAGAGGCAACTGCAAAAGCACTGAGTAGAATAATGCCAACTATTGAAGGAGCACCATATAGCCGAAGAAGAGTGTTGGCGTCGGTGGTGTACTCCACCTTACTGTATGGAGCACCAATCTGGAAACGAGCGGCAAACATTCAAAAATATAAGAAAATTCTGGATAGGGTGCAAAGAAGGATACTTCTGAGGATATGCTCGGCGTACAGAACTACATCCACCGAGGCCCTATAGGTGATAGCGGCGAGCTCATCTATAGACCTGCAGGTAGACGAACAAAGCAGGAGATATGAGCGCCAAAATGGCATTACAAATAAAGAAATACAGGACGGAACCATGAGAAAGTGGCAGCAACAATGGGATAGGATAGAAGGAAAATCTGCGTGGACAAAAAGATTGATTCCCGATATACCAACATAGTACCACAATAAACATGGAGAAATGACCTACTATCTCTCACAGGTCATGACAGGACATGGGTGTTTTGCGTCCTATTTAAAAAGGATGAAAATCCAAGAAGAAGAGACCTGCGAATACTGTGCCCAAATAGATACGGTGGAACATACCGTGTTTCAATGCAGGAAATGGCAGCAACAACGGAGAGAGATAGAGAAAATTATTGGAGAAACCGTAACACCAGATAATCTAGTAACGCACATGCTTACAAACGAGGAAACCTGGACAGCAATAAGCAGTAAGCTGGTGGAAACGTAAACGTCAGAGTAATCAAAGGGTTGGACCCCGCAGGAGTACGAAGTCCGCACAGTGGTCCGTGGAAGCATGCAGTTTCACAATCGGAAGCACGTAGTTCCGCAATGATAATAAACCCGCGGAAGAATGTAGTTCCACAATGGGCAGTAGCATAGCAAGATTTACGGTAATGACTGTACTGTGAAAGATCAGTATAATACTAATTATTACCGATTCTGTACGGGTTATAACAATAGTTAATCTAGTGGATTACTATTGGGCAGTATTAGCGAAAAGTACCGACAGCTAACTCAACCAGTGAAGGCGGCGATGAGGTGCCAAAGGGTTGAGGCTGACGGATGTAAGGCCCACATTGTGATGCCACTGCCAGAAGTACGGAGTGGCCAGGGCGGCGGCCACCCCCAGTGAGTACAATTATTATTATCGATGAGATTTACAGGTCAGTAAGTTTATGTTCTTTTACATTTAACTGCCTGCCTCCGCCACTGGGCCAAGGAATGCTCGAACCTGCACTGTTTGCACCCCGTTGCCGCTTTGTGGTCATGGGTGAGTTGCATCCACCTCCTTGACACATTTCAAAAGTAAGGGAAATTGAACTTTCATATAACACATAATAACGCGTCTAACATATGTATATTCGTTGTTGTTTCACTTCAATTTAAAAACAAAAATAAGCTAAAGCTTAATATATTTGTTTGCCAATTTTGACTTCTTATAGAAACATAACGTAGAATGTGATAATTTATGTAATTTTAGACAGAAGTTTATGCTATTTCTTAGGGTATTTTCCCATACTAAAAAATCTGTAAAAGGCTTTACCCAGAACTTCCCTCGTCAACATTGTGACACTAAATAATTTTAAAAATAAAATTAAGTTAGGAGTATAAATATCTTCACGTTTCTAATAAATTAAATACATTTTCAAATTAAAAAACACAATGTATCCTGCTAGGGTTTGAACCCGCCGTTTCTGGGGCTCTACAGAATGCTCGATCCTGGCTGAGTCTCCCCAGAGGATGTATCTGCGGCGGAATGCCATCTGAGCCACCGCGTCTCTTCCAGATACGTCCGGCGCGCGCGTCTTCAATACAGTGACTCTCTATCAGACAGTGGCGACAATAGAGTGTATTCTTTTTTATTGGTCGCTCGAATCGGCCGCCTTAAAAGGCAAAATTTGTTGATGCTTTTGTTTGTGTATACCAAATCGAGGTTAGCAGGTTAGGTTTTGCGTCAGTTTGTGTCGAATTCGATTTTAGCAGGTTAGATTTTGCGTCAGTTTGCGAAACCAAACCTGATAACTTCGAATTTGACATAGACAGTGCCACCATCTTATTTATACGTTGTGTAACCATGACCATTCAAAAACGTTCAATCTATTATAGTTAGTAGGCCATTGGCCGCCATTTTGTGGCAAATTGTGCCTATTGTCGCCACTGTCCCTATCAAGGCACTGTAGTCTTCAACTCAAAATTGTCGAAGTCGGTAACTGCGTTTAAAGTTCTTAGCATTCTTAGCCGGGGAAGTCCCGTTATTTTCGCCACGTTGCATACGGCTAACGCAATTCAGAGCCCCGCTTATAGAATTAATATAGGCAGAAGTGAGATGCCCAAGGATAGAAATTTCTATGGGTGATGAAATCGGGTAAATAACGGTCGTCAGAGCGTCGTTTTTGGGACAGTCCAGCTTACATCTTGAGACTGCTCGTATGTATAGGTGACGCTGAGAACAAAGAACTACCTCTATCGTTTATAGGGGCGCGTCGTGCCTTTTCGGGCTTGTGTGCATTATTATATGCTATCCGTTCCTTAAGTTTCGAGTACCGTCGATTACGTTTTAACGCTAAATCAGCGGATTTACGAGAGGAACGCGTGTGAAACATATGTATACAGGGTGGGCCGTCTGTCGTTTAGCCTAGCCCTATTCTTCTGCGAAGGACCTTCTTGCCACAATTCCCCGATCTAGTTGGTCGGCCGCCCCTGAGTATCGTTACAACCCTGGAGGTCACCGTCGTCGTAGAGCATCCCCTCGTTCGACAGTATCTTCAGTTTGCGTCGTAAAGTACCCAAGGCGAGGTCTCCCGCATTGCAGCTTCAGGACTAACAGTTGCTTGGCGCCTTCGCCGACGAATAAGGTACTGTAAAAATAGTATTTAAGAAGTGTTACGTGCGTATTGCAGTGATGTGCGCATTTTGAACATTTAGCGAACATTGCACGTCATTTTGTGCTGTGCTACTTGCACTAGTATCGTTTATTTCGAATTCACGAAGCCTTAAACTCAAGCACTGTGGTAGTCTGGCTCCGGGAGCTGTTAGAAGCCACTTTGGCAATTCAGTAAGATCGTTCTTGGATCCAGGTGGCCACAGTTGTAGTGGACGTTCCGTCTTCGTGTAACTTGGCAATTTCACTGTAAACCTGTTGACTAACCCGATTTTATTACATGCTACTTGTCTGAATTTTCATGTGTGTATAAATATTGCGTCAATAGATCACCTATTTTACTTGACGCCTTGCATTTTATTTGTGTATTCATTTAGATTGGCAGGAACTAAGATTCTTGTCGTGTTGTGTATACTCCTTTGTACAGGGCTCCAAGCAGCTGAGAAAATAGACAGCAAAAAGGTAAGTGTGAACGTTGGTGCCGTGAAGCGCCTCGTGGGCTACAACACGACTCTACAGCGATTGTATTTCGGCTTTTGGCCAGTCGTTAGTTTAAATTAGACTTACCATCTCCAAAGGTCGTGGCGCCCGTCGATTTGTCTTTGAACCGTTACCATCCATCACCCCTTTCGTGGTATCTCGCCCTGAACTGTACCCTAGTGTTTGAACCCCCCTCCCGATTGAGTTTTCTAGCCGGAGCTATTAGGGCTGAACGGGACACGCAGGGGCGAGCACTACTGCGAACGTTCATTAGGGGTCTTAATGAGCATTTTATACTGTAACATATTGAAGCGCCACGAAAAGGCTTCAGAGATTAATAGTTATTTAACAAGCAAGTATTTTAATGAGAGCGATTAATAATCGAGATATTTTAGCGCGCTGGCTGACGCTCGCGCGTTAATTGTAAAGATTAGTATTAATCGCCGATTAACACTCGATTTAGTTACAATATTTTTTCGTTGATCGTATCTTATTAATTCGAAGAAAATCTAATTTTATTCCATGAAAAGAATTTGATAATCAGAAGTTTTGACATTAATGGTATCTTTGACTACCTATACCAAAATCGCCTATTAATAAAAAAATCATTCATTAATAGGGTTATTAATAAACTATTTTTAAATATCGTTCCTTAATAAAACAGACGAGGGAAGTAAAAATCATTCATTAATAAGGGTCATTAATAGACGATTTTCTATACATTAATGAAACCCATAAATACACGATTAAAGAAAAGAAATTAAATGCCTAACTATTCACCATAAACACAACAGAAACAGCACATATTTGATTTTATTTCATTTTTATTGTCAGAATTTGATCATGTGGTTTCAGAAAAAAAAAACAGTAAACAATACACCCCAAAAAGTGTCTTTACCTAACTCGACGGTTGAAGTACTCGGCCGCTACGTGACTTCGTACTTTATATGCCGCCTCGATAGTAAAGTATCACTTTCCTGCTTTTTGTGTAATATAATACCATAATTATAACTAATCTGGAATAAATAGCAAAGGATGTAGCCGAAACTTTTCATTTTTGTAATAACACAAACATTTAAATTAAAATAAGTTCTAATTTATGTTCTAATTAAATTAAAGTTTCTATTGACAACAAATGGCAAAAGAAACCTTTTTATGTCAAACTTATCATTGCCAATTTTGAATGCTGAATGATTAAGCATTAAGGTACGGTTGCTAGAAGAGATTAGGAAAATTGCATAGCAGCTGTAACTCCGCCGAGTACTGGAGTCTGCATTTAGCTATGTGGGGCGAATGCTTGGTCATTGAGCTACTCTATACAAAAAATGATGCTATTTAGCTACCCACTTTTTTGTGTCCTCTGCTAAATGTGGTGAGCCGTCTGCGCTAATTTATTGGCCACATAAAATTTCAGAGATTAATTAAGCTGCATAAATTGAGTTTCGTTTCTGATTAATGTCTAATAAACGCCTGCGAAATATGTAACAACATAGTTAAGTCCATATTAATACAAGAACCGTATACATTCGATATAAAGTATGATCAGAATTTATTTTCATCTAGTATAGGTATGACATAGTTCCTAATTTATGAATGCAACTATGTTTACACTTAAATGTCAAACCTGACATTTAATTTTTAAGTGAGTTATAGTTGCATTCATAAAGTAGGAACTATTTCAAAGCTATACTAGATGAAAATAATATTTGATCATACTATATATTAAAAGGTAAGTCCTGAAGAAATTGTAAAAATTACGACGTCGAGCTTGCTTAGCAAGAAATAGATCAGTTCGAAAAACCTTTTCCAATGTTCTGACGTCAATAAATGGAGCTTCGTTTCCATAAAGCGGATTTATATATTATTTATATATTGACGCAAAAGTACAGACCACCAATACTTGTTCATTAATAATCTGCCATGATCAGACTGTCAAACTTTTATCAAACTGTGTATTATAAAGATTGTAATAATAAATAGGTACTAAAAAACTTTTGACTTTCGATATAAGTGAGTAAATAATGTTTGCTCCACCCTGGGTTATTAAAAAAAAAAGTGAAAAACTGGAGTAAAAGCCATATCTCAAAATATCAATCAAGTTTTCATGATTAGTAGTACTGTAGCTACCGACATCTTGAAATTTCACCGGTTACGGTGACGATGCTCGAGTCGGTATTGGTCTAGCTCCTATCAAACATCTGTTAATCTACATATATACCAATAATGGTCATCTAGCAACTTTAAATCGTGATTGCATGGTTGTTAATTTAATTAATGCTTAATTCTTCATTTTTAATTGTTAATTAGATTTATTTTAATAATTATATTAGACTCTTGGTGTTTTAAGAAGCTTGAAAAAAGAATAAGCGCAACAACACCAAACAATGGTCAAGCAAAACGCAAAGAATTCATTAATTTCAATTGTTTTCAAATAATGCATCAGTGGTTCTAATAAAATACAGAGAGAATAGTATATTAAAGTATGAGTGGATAACAAGGACTTTAAAACACGCGCGAGTTTTCGAGCACGACGGCGTAGCCGGAGTGCTCGAAATAGAGCAAGTGTTTTAAAGACCAGTTATCCACGAATACTTTACGCTATTTTTTATTATACCTCCAATACTGGAAATAAATTACGCACTAAAAACTTAGAAATAATTTTTGTCGTGATAAATCGAGAGGGCATAATAATATTGCTACTATAGTTACGAGAATTATTTACGTTTTTGTCGCGTCCATGTTCGTTGTTGCATTCAGTCGTTTCCTTGACAACCTTTAAAGCTCGGCGAGCTTTAATCGCCTGTATTCGCACGCTCAGGCGTGCTTTAAACGGCGATTCTGATGCAGGTATAATAAAAAAATCGTTATATTAGGTTTTCCGTCAGTTTTGACAGAAACTGACGCAAAACCTAACCTGCTAACCTCGAATTTGAAATAGACTTACAGTGCCAACCTAAGACAAAAAAATCACAACCATTTATAGTCGCCCGGCATATTACGCCTCTACTTCTGATAGTATATTATCTAACAAGTTTTATAAACGAGTGTTTTACGCACAAGCGGAGCGGGTGTTTAATAAACGAGTGACTAGATACGTTTATATAATGTGTTACATACTATACTTTTTCTACGACAACAAATTTAGACAATATAACATCATACGTTCATTAAGATTTTGAATGTCATGTTAGGTTAAATTATGCCTGATAAATGCTAAAGATGAATGCTGAAAACTAACTTGGTTTCAGTTTTAGCTGCGGCTCTCTGAACCTAACATACATTTTAAATATCCCTAATCAAACGGATCACTCTATACGTACATATAATATAGTCAGCCTTTCCAGAATTTTACGGCACAAAAAACTTCAATCCTTACAAAGATGGTAAATATCACATGTGTAGTGACACCGAGCCGATAATTTCACAACTTGGTGGCATATACATATTTGCAAACGATCTCGATCCCGAATTGGACAATAATCATGCTGCAACCACTCTATATACAGACGTTTTGTAGATATACAGCCCTGGGAAAACCTCTTATTACTAGAATATAGATTAACACCGATTCCTCGTGGTCAATCCTTAAACTTCCGTTTTTATTTGGCAATCCGACGCAGTATTGAGAGGTCTCCCGTCATATCGCCTGTAGAACGACACTAATTTGCTTATAGCTGTTCTTGGTACCGAAGCTGTTCGCTTTTATTTCGTCAAGCTGGGTCTTCCTTTTCCAGTTTTTGGAAAACTTCTAGTCGCCCGTCAAAGGTTTTCGTTTAACCCCAAAACATGATTTGCCTATGTTGTTGCATCTTGACGCCATTAAATTATACCGTCTAGTTATGTTACACTTGTCATATAATTTCAGTAGTGCATGTCGTGGATAGTCAATGTTGAATATGTTGCCTAAGTTTGAATGTGTGAAATGTTGCATTTTCAACGCAGCCTTGTTGGGGGGTCTAGAGCACTATTTGCAATCGGTTGCTGACTTGTCACCAGTTTATCAATACCGCTTTTCCATGTGGACTGGCACAGGTAAAACACATGTTAGGATTTCCTAATTGTGCGGCGTGACGTCAGAAGCAAGCCAAAATTCTTTGTTTGTTGCGGTCTCGAATATTGCAACGGTGACTAACGATAAATGTATTTTTATGTATGTTAGTTTATCAGAGCTATCCAATTGAATGTTGTGTAATGTTTTTGTATAACGCGTATTATTGAAGTAGAGTGAGTTTTTCAAAAATCCCTTAGGGTAAGCCATATCTTCGAACTAAGGATACACTTTCCGTCACTGAGAAACATTTTCCTAGTGAGATTCCCCTGTTCCACAATCGCTAAACACATCAGGTGGTTCCCACTAAAATTATACGAATTACTCTCCTATCTTTCCAAGTACAATCATTTTGACTTTTTTTCTGCTTACGGTCTACCCTGAGCTAATTCGAGCAACTTTTAGTCTTGTTACGCGTTGTAAACGGAGTTACACCTGTAAAATATTATAATGAAATCTGTATAATTCTTATGGTTTTGATTATGTATTATTTACGTTTCCATAGCTCTCCTTCAGCTGAATAGAGTGAACCAATAACATGGAGCTACATTAATCTTGAAGATTAATGCATTTTAAATTCATTTGAAAGAAAGAAATTTTAAAAATAAAAAAATACTTTTGAATCTTTGTCCTAAAGCCACACAACCTTTTTAATTCTTATATAATTGCAAAGCAACAAGGCAGATGATTTTATGATTTAAGGGTAGCGCCAGAAAGTTCTTCTGTAGATTTTAGTAGGTTTATATACCCACCTAAAACGTGAGACATTTTTAGGTCTATTAGATTTGTACGCCCGAGCTTCAGGTTTTCTTTGTTCTATATTTGAGAAAAGAGCTAGAAAAATCATCTATGACTTTCGAACAGAATAAATACTTCTATCTCATACGACTTTTATATTTGCAGCATCCGTTAGCAGTACTTACTTATGCCTTAATCGAAAAAAGATCAAAATTAATGTTAAAATCAAAGAAGTCAGATTGTAATCAAATGGACAACAATAAGATGTTTTAAGTAAAATAGTTATATATTGTGGGTGATTTACAACAATTGAAAATACTATTACGCAAAGTTTATTGTATCTCAAATCAATTTCTCCGTATTTGCTACATTCTAGTTTGATATAAATTTTATTAACATTGATAAAAATATAGCATGCTATTTTATTTGAAATATGTTTTCATGAAATGAAGGTTATATTTTGTTACAGTTGGAAATGGCACTGAAGTGCTTCATTTATTACAAGTTTTGCTCACCCTCTGAAACGTTTCGCCACTTTTCTAAACGATTCACATTAGATCACACCCTCTGAGATAACTGCCCGGAAGTTAAAACGAGAGCTTGGTTTGCCCACGCACCATTTCCAGATACAATGAGAAAGCGCCACCCTCCTGAAAAAGTATCTTGAAAGCGCTTCCAGCCATAACGTGCATACCGAAAAGTTGTGAAACTAATTCTCAGCTGAGGGTATTTTTGTGTGCAGCAAAAACACATTTTATGACATGTAATTAGCTCTTGCGTGGTTCGTAAATCCAAACTTTCCGGCGGATCTGCAGCAGTGACAAATCAAGTAATGGAACCTGAAATTCCGCTGAAGCTGAGCGGCAACGGGAAGCTCTCGTCGACGATAATTCATATTCAGTTAGGGCTTAGAGGCAGCTCAATAGAGGTTTTATTTAGATCGATGGGGACAATATGTTATAAGCGTGTGCTACGTGCTATGTGTTTCCAAAATCCATATCGTTTGCAGTTTGCTTGGAACGCCAACAAATCGATGAGAAACCTTTAAAGAGACAAGTTTCGCAAGGAATATTAATTAAGATTGGTTCTACTCATTGTTTAGAGACAGCTAGCACAGATTGTCATAAATTTGGAGGTTTCGTAGAAAATCGCCCAATCAGGGATTCGACCGATCGTGATCTCATGTAAAGGGCTACAAATATTTACAGTACACTTAGCAAATAAGCCACAGAACACACAAAGAGGAACGGAAAGATTTTATCTGTATTTCCAATACCATTCGATAGCTCTTCCAATTTATTTCTGTCCGCAGATGTTTATGTTATGGTGACATGAAAATGCTTTTTTAGAATAGTAAATAATTTGGAATTTCATTCGAACCCTTCTTGAATATGCAACAACATACTGTGACGGTACGAAAATGCAATTATTATAAGTTTTAATTGGTATATGTTTGTAGTACCTTTAGTTATTCAATGAAATAAGATGGATAAATATTTTGTATAATAATTTGCACTAGATAATTGTGATCTTTCAATCACCTTACAAGTTTCTATAGATACTCAGTAGTTATATCCCTAGTGCTATAGCCCCTCTATTTACAAATAGTAGCGACATCGTGGGGCAAACCTGATGCAAACATGAAAATACAAAAAGTTACTAAACGGTAAATTTCAGTGTAAACAGTGAAAAAATAACAGATCTGAGTACCTGAAATCCTTTTCTGCCACTATTTTTACACTTATCGACACAACATCGTGGCATTTCCACGTCCTCGATTTCGAATTAGCCCCCGAAGAGAAAAATGAATAAAAACAAGACAAATGTCAATGTCACATTTTAATTAATTATGCAACTTCTTTTGCAATTTTTAAATATGCTAGGGACTTAAGGGATACCAACGTGATTTTGCCCCAGCGGCAACATCAAAGGTTGTCGCTACTATTTGTAAATAGAGGGGCTATACCTAGTGCATTCTGTATACGAGTATTTCTCGAGAACGCGAAGCGTTCGAGAGAAATACTGGAATTATACAGAATGCAAGTGGGGAATATTGCAAGACTATTCCTCGAAGAAATATCATCCTTTGTATACCACACTATTCATTTTTAAAGAGTCTTCAGTTTTCTTTCTGAAATTTCTTGTGTATCTAGCTGGTTTGCTTTTCTTCCCGCAAATACTTGCACTTGTGCAAATACCCGGGTATTGCACCAGTGCAAAATATTAACTGTATTCGACTCTGGTTCAAATAATGAAAAAAGTTTGATGGGATTGGTTTATATTATCTGAGGGGAATAGTCTTAAATATTTACTTCTTTACACTCATTACAATCATTTGATTCATTAAAGCTATTGATCATTTTGTTTGCGACGTACTAGGATATAGTCACTTTCACAGAATTATTTATTGTTTTTAAAATTTAGTTTGAATTGCCAGTGAAGATCTCTCTAAAGCCAATTTCTGATATTCATAAAAGTGTACAACCACTCCCGTAGATGAACCATTGCTTCTTTCTCGGTAGTCTAGCTTCTGTCTTATTTTTCCAATACATATGCGGCCTAAATTAATTGTGCTGTGTAAGTTTCGTAAACATAGTTTTAGATATTTTTCGTAATACTATACGTAATTGTATTTTAACTGAACTAAATAAATACAAGACGGGTAATTCACAACAGCCGCAGGACGTTAAGGATCATAATGGCCGTCGGTCGTGTGGGACTGGGTGATCTTTAAAAAGTAAAGTCATTCATAACGGCCGCCGGCCGTTAAGGATCACGTGATCTTTAAATTGTCTTCAATAAATTATTCTTAAAATGTATACATTTGTATTACTGGCGATATCGGCCTAATCACATTAACAACTGTAACATAATGCAAATATCCCAAAGCACTTATTTTTATTCATAATAAAAGTTACATGAACACATTACACTTCACTTGCTTTAACGCATCATCACCCTGATTTGGATTTTATTGGATTATTTTGTGTACAAATTCCTAGAAGCGAAAATCGGAATCGTTGTTATCCTAATTTATGTTATTATGCAAATTGTATATTGTGGGTACCAGTAACTTTATAACCCATAAATTGATAATGTAGTTGATTGAAAGATTATGTAAAAGCAGAATATCTGCCACGATAATTTGCATACAAAGGATGTGGTGTTTCATTCCACAGACTGGTTTATAATATGTGTGCTCCATGCAGAACGTAATTGGGTCATACATAGATTTTCCAATCAACTTGAAAATTACGGACTTGATAGAGCCGACTATTATTTTACTGTCTAATATACACTATGGTGCAGATCATACATAAATAGGATTGTATTATTCTAGTCGCAGCTGCAGTGCCCTAGTTTATGTTTTACCTTCTATTAGCACACATACTGCCTTCAATATATTCATTTGAAAAGGTATAATAACCATCTATGTACAGAAGTAATACCAAAATAATTGGAACAAAATTAGAAAGGGTGACGATAACATCACAAAACTTTTGTTCACATCCACAACTTTTAATGCGTTTAATGCTTGAAAACGGCTAGTATCTGTATTTTGTAGGCTATTTGTCCATATGTGATTTATTTTGGAGCAGGTAAAATACCTATGATATATTGGAAGGTAGAAACACAAACCGGAAATCACTAAAAATATATAGGATATGGATTAGGAATTAAAAATTAAAGAGAACAAATGATGGTAAACTTTTTAGAACCTGGGAAGTTGTAGAATGCTAGTACATTCTTTGTAAAGAGAGAGAACAAAGTGGACATGGGTTAGCTCTGATGAGTAAACCAATAATCAAATTGACTATACTAGCAACCAGTGAGACAAATGTCTCATTTAATAAAACTAAAAAGACCGTTTTTCAAATAGAACGCGTATTAAATAAAAACAATAATATTTTTTAAAATATTTTATTTTCTCGAAAACCGGAAGTGTCACGTGACTGAAATTCGGTTCCGGACCTGACATGACCATTCCAAACATATAACTTTAATAACTTTTTCTCTATCTCTTACGGTTTGGCTGCTGAAACAGCGTCCCAGACGGACCAGCGTCCCGGACGGACGGAAATCACGTGATTTCTCGAAAACCGGAAGTGTCACGTGACTGAAATTCGGTTCCTGACCTGACATGACCATTCCAAACATATAACTTTTTTCTCTATCTCTTACGGTTTGGCTGCTGAAACAGCGTCCCGGACGGACCAGCGTCCCGGACAAGTCTATTATATATATGGATTCTGGTCAAACATAAAGACACACTGCTGGATGTAAATGTTCTAAACAGGATTTACATAAAAAGTGACCATTGTTTTGTTTTTTTAATTATATATTAGCTGGCTCTACAAACAAGATGCAATACACGGCTTTGGTACAATGAACAAACTTATGGGGAGGATTACATTAATTTTTCAGAGACGGTTAAGTGAGTGCATTCACACCTCCAGCTTACAACATTTGGGATCTAATATTACTTAAGGCTAGTTAATCTAGAGTCGATCTTGTCGTAGCTTAGGCTTGATCCTTGAGTGTACTGTTCTTTTGACCGAGGTTTAATTTAGTTGCACTTGTACACATCACATTTTTTTTAAAGTTACTGGTTAGTTTGTGAATGTAATCTGAGATTAGTGGAACACTTAACTTTAGGTGTATTTGGCTGTTGCGTATGAACCAAGGACAGTTAAGTGCAAAAAGTAGCACTTCGTTTTGCATGGTTTGAAGTTTCTTCAATGATGTTTTGGGCGCGTTACTCCAAACTGGGCATGCGTAAGTTAATATAGGTCGGAGAATCTCCGTATAAATTAATAGTGAACATTCAGTCTTGTGTGAAACTCATTATTTTTTTTGTTTAGGTGTAATCCCTAGTTGAGTTTTGCATGTAAATGGACTCCTAAATACTTGACTGCAGCATCTTTTGGGTTCCATGGCATATCGTTGTTGTTTAGTCTGATTGTTGGGAGATGGTTATAACGTTTGAGTGTAAACATTTTGTGATTTGGTAGGATTAATTTTTATTTTCCACTTTTGATACGAGTCATACGTTACGTTTATTGCATTTTGTAGTCGTTCTATTGTTGTTTCAATTGTAGTACCCTGCGTTAGAATTGCCGTATCATCGGCAAACAAGGCTAGTATTAAATTGTTTACTGTGGGCAAGTCATGTACGCAAAGATTAAATAAAGTTGGTCCCAAGATGATGTTTGTTGGTAAGCTGTTGAGTGTGACCGTCTGAACCCAAATTGATGAGGCGGAATGACTTAACTTTCGATTATAAAGTCTTGCAGACGAGTGCGAATCACCTTTTCCAGAAGTTTGGCTTGGGTAGACGATAAGCTAATGGGCCGATAACTATCAGGGTTGTTCCTGTTTTTCCAGATTTGTGGATTGGTAGTGCGTTCGTAGTTCGCCAAGGTAGTGGAAAGTATCCTAGCCTCATACAGCCATTGCAAATTGAGGTTAGGCAAGCTACTGCTTTTTTGGATAAGTGTTTTAATATTTCATTGTTTATCAAGTCTGGTCCAGGAGACTTGCGTTTAGGAAGACGCTGTATGTACATGGAAATCAGCTATAGTGTTGGCTATTTGGGTGGTAAGTAGGAGGTCGTGTCCGTCTGCATTTGGTGTAAAGACTTTCTCTAGGTGCTTGGCCAATATTTCTGATTTTTCTTCTTCAGATGAGTAGGTTGTATTGTTATCTGTTGATGGATAGATAACATTTGGTTGTCTTAGCAGTCTTTTGGTTGCCTTCTACATAATAGAGTCACCGGGATAAATATTTTCAATGTAACTATTGTATCTTATCATTCGAAGGTTATCTAGCTCTTGTTTTACTAGGGACCGGTTGCAGAAAGCAACGTTTAAGTCTGGTGTTAGCTAACGCGACGTCAAAGTGAACAAAAACGAATCAAATCTGAAATGTTTATGGTAACTAATAAATTAGTAAACAAAATTTGATGCGATTTTGTTCACTTTGACGCGACGTTAGCTAACACCAGACTTAACATTGCTTTCTGCAACCGGCCCTAGATGATTTAATTTGTTATGTAACGTTTTGTAGTAAGGTAGTCGTGTTCTTTGCCATTCTCTTCTGCATCTGTTTTTTGATTTTATAAGCTTTATTATACAGTGTGTCCCCGGATTGAGTTCACTATAGGTATAATCGCCGGAGCGGGTGAGAGTTCAACTCCCGGCACGGGCGGTCTAGATTTTCACTTAATTAAGGCTTAGGTTTAAGTGACGCCCGCGCCCCCATAAGTAATGCGCGAGCGGTTCCGGGGGGCAACGGTAGTCGGTAGGAAAAAAAAGGTATAATCGACCAAAAAAAATTACAATTTTATTTTAATGTTTTGGGATTCCGCCCTGATTGGTCGGAAAACAATTTTAAGCAGTTTTAATTTTTAGAAATGAAGGCCATGAAAACTGTAAAAAAATTATTTTCTATTTAGGCAAACTACCCTTTTTATTCATGATATAGCAAAGTTTTACCAAGTAAAGTTGTTCAGAATGATAAATTATGGCCCTAAACAAAATTTTAGTAAGCACTGTAAATATTCTTAAAATTCTATTCAGACCAAGCAGGGCGGAATCTCAAAACATTAAAATAAAATTGTAATTTTTTTTCTCGATTATACCTATAGTGAACTCAATCCGGGGACACACTGTATAATCAGGTGTTATGTTGTGCGGAGCAGTATGTCTATGTTTACGTGGTGTTGAGCTTCTTGTGCGCTTTCTTGTATATTGTGTGATTGCTTCATTAATGCACATATGGTATTGTAGCGGTCCCGTCCAACTTAGTTTTTGGTCTAGCGTTTGTTGAAATGTTTTCCAGTCAATTATTCCGTCAACAAGTTTAGGAGTAGGTGGCTTCAGTTGATGTATGTCATAAAAGGACATGATTACAATCAAGACATAGATGTAATAAGCGATAATATAGGAATATTATAAAAAAGATTTTGCAAAAAAGTACGTAAAACCAAAATCTGCAAAAAACGATAAATTAAGCTATGAAACAAATCAGATGTTAGAAGAACGGAGACTCTTAATAACAGAAGACAAGCGAAACATAGTCGAATATGCTGAAGTAAACAAGACATCTAGAAAAGTAGCAAAAACAGACATCCTAAAGTAGAAAACGCAACTATCGCAAAATAGATTAGAGCTGCACAAAGGTATGGAGATATTCCGAAAACATATAGGTGATAAAAAGGAGATAATAAACTAACAAAGAAAAATGTCAATCTTGTAAGAGAGAAAAACCAAATCTAAGAATGTAATAAACTTAAATTCGGAAGAAATTCCATACTTCAGTAGAGAGCAAATCGAAAGCGCCTTAAAAGAAACCAAACATGGAAAAGCGGTTGGAGACGATGGTGGTACAAATGCTGAAAGATGGAGGGGAAATAATAGTAGAAAAGCTACTGAAACTGTTCAACGTATACTTAGAAAAAGAGGATATATCAAGCACAGGGGGAAAAGCTATAGTAGTTTAATATTTAAGAAAGGTGATCAAGAACACTTCGAAAATTACAGATCCATTAGTTTACTGTCTCTAAACTATTTGCGAGAATTACAATTAAACTGTTTAGTAAAAAGCCCAGGGAATAGGCACATTTGAGGAGGGAGTTTAGCACAGTGAAACACCTAAAAACTATGAGAACCCTCATCGAAAAGATGATGGAATACAAAATCCTATTATGCGTGGCATTCCTCTATTACAAAAAGGCGTTGACGATGTTGAAATATGGGCATTACCACAGGCACTAAAAACCGCAAGAATAGATCTAGTAATAATAAATTAACTGAACAAGTTTACAAGAAAGCAACACTACAAGTACGATTATATAAACAAACAGAAGAGGTTAATATTAAAAGAGGAATACAACAATGGGATGACACTTACAAACGCATAAAATGGAGTGATAGGGGAATATGCATTCTTGGAGAAGATATAAATCACCTACGATTTGCAGACGATGTTGTATTATTTGCAAACCAAATATCAATTAATAAGCATTCTAAAAGATGAAAACGAAGCGTCAGTAAAAGTGGGACTCGAACTAAATTTTAGAAAGACAAAATACATGACAAACGAGGGAGAAGATCAGCAAGCGCAGCAAATAGAAATGGGAAAAAATCAGGTTCAAAGGGCAGAAAGATATGTATATCGGGGTCAAGTACTGACGATTGGTACGGGAAACCAACAAATAGAAATAGATAGAAGAATTAGACAAGGATGGGCAGCGTACGGGAAGCTACAAGATGTATTTGAAATGGAAATACCGCTACACCTCAAGCATCAATTGTATAATCAGTGTATTTTACCGGTAGGACTTACGGAGCCGAGACCGGAGTGCTCATGAAAGAAATTGAGAGTGCATCAGAGAGCAATAGAAAGAAAAATAATAGGAGTATCACTGAGAGACCACAAAACAAATACGTGGATAAGAGCTAGAACAGTTGATTCACTTAAACGGAACTGGCAAGGCACGTGGGCCAGAGGCATAAAAAAAATGGAGTGGGAAAGTTATCAAATAACAATAATAATAATAGCTTCATTTCCACAAAAGTATACAAGTATAACTTAATAAAAAAAAGAGGAAACTAAACAAAATTTTGTGGGAATCTTAAGGTGAAGTCCCAGTATAGGAGTTGAACTCTGTACTGATCAATACTGAACCTTACATAGCAAGAGTTTAAAACCATACAAAAACCATACAAAACCTAATGCCTAAGCCTAAACTAACCTAAATTCTGTGTCGGCAGTAACCAAAAGTGAACTATAATACAATGCAATAAACAAATAGCAGAGCTTGCATCCGGATACACGTACAAAAAAAGAAAAATGGTTACTTAATTAACTGTTCAGCGAATATGTGATGGAAAGTGTGTTTTTTAAAACTATGAATTGACAGGCTTTTGAGGGAGGAAGGGATAGAATTATAGATCTTGCCGATAGTGTACGAAAAGGACCGTTCAAAAAGAGCAGTACTATGCAGTGGAACGGTAATGAGCCCGCGATGTCTTAAATTAATGTTAAGTATATCTGTACCAAAACGATTTTTTTATGTAAATAGATTGGTTTCTTCGATAATATTATTTTATGAAATAAGCAAGCCGACTGAAATCTATTTCGATGATTAATATTTAGCCACCGTATTTCAGCGAGTTTGTGTGATATATGCTGAAACCTACGAATACCAAAAATGAATCTAAGACAAGAATTCTGAAGTGTTTGTAAAGGTTTTTTATCGGTAGAATCTATACTAGCACCATATATTGGAAGGCAATAGTTTAACTGCGCTAAAATTATAGCATTACAGAGTATGGTTTTAATTTCCTTTGACAAATAACGCCTGAGTGGATATAAGAGCTTAAGTCCCATATAGCCTTTTTGATACAAGCCGTAACGTGATCTTTATAACTAAAAGAATTGTCAATTACTAAACCGAGATCTTTAGCTTTATAAACAACAGGCAGTGCCTCTCCATTAATATGTAATTTAATAAGCTCCTTGGCTCTAATATAAGGCAATCAAATTTTCTGCAAAAAGTAAAACAAATGATTCTTTAGGATTCAAAAACAGAGAATGATGTAGTGCAATATTATATAACGATGCCAGCTCTTCATTTACAATCACCACTGCATCATTAATTTGATTAAGTGGACAAGAATAGATAAGCTGGGTATCGTCAGCATAAATATGTAGGGTGCAACGATTAGCTGAACTAACCAGCCTTATTGTATAAATACTGAATAGCAAGGGACCTAGAATTGATCCTTGTGGTACACCTTTGTCGATACTAACTCTTTCAGATAAAGTTGCCCCTAACTTTACTCTTTGAAACCTGTTTGTTAAAAAAATTTTGTACCAAAGCTATCGCAGTCTGACTTAGCCCAATGTATTTAAATAAAGAAAATAAGATATGGTGGTTAATTATGTCGAAAGCCTTAGAGAAGTCTAAAAGTACTAATATCGATAAATTAGCTGCATCAATAGAACCAAGAAGATTATCAGTAACATCTAGTAGCGTAGTTGTGCAACTGTAACCTGACCGGAAACCAGACTGAAATTCGGAGAGGATGTTACAGCTCTCCAAGTAATTACGTAGTTGTAAATCAATTACCTTCTCCAAGACTTTCGACAGAGTAGGAAGTAAACTAATAGGGCGGAGATCTTTATGTTCCTGCGGAGACGAACACTTGGCCAAGGGAATAATGACAGCATCTTTCCATGCTTGATTAAAAACACCCGTTAATAAGCACGTATTGATGATATGGGTTATATAATTTAAAATGTAAGGACAGCATAGCTTTAACATGAATATGTCGATCTGATCAGAGCCGCATGATTTAGTACGAATTTTATGTAACAAAGAATAGATTAAATTGTTATCGACCAGCTTGAACTCAAATAAATCAGAAAATTCATGAGTGGTGTTATTAGTATAGAAATTTATAAGCTCAAAGATATCTATGTTTGAAGTATGAATGCTGTTGACAAAGTAGTTATTAATCTCTTCTGCATTTAGTAAGTGACGGGGTATGTCCACAGTCTTTTTATTTTGAATTTGCAAGGACTTAAGCTCCTTCCACATACCACTGGTGTGAGATCCACGGAGTGTACTGAAGTAAGCTTGCTTTTAATTGCGTAGGCATTGATTTGTGAAGTTACGCAACTGCTTGTAATAATCAAAATGAGCAGGAAGATTAGTCTCTCTGTACCTAGTCTTTGCTTTATCCCTTAAACGCATTAGACGCTTCATATTATCGGTCACTAAGGAGTTCGCGGTTTTGATGCTTTTCTGGTTACAAACGGCGCATGCTTGTCAAAAAGGGTCACGATGTAATTATTAAATATCGAGACCTTTTCATCAATGTTATCCACGTAATAGATACTATCAAGGGGCAGCGAGGTAAGGTCTTGATAGAACTGGTTATGATCAAAATATTTATAATCTCTATATGTTAGAAATTTAGGTGGAACAGCTTACTTGGCAACAGAAAGGACACAACTTACTAATCAAATGGCGTGGGGAGAAAGAATATATAAAGGACCGCCACAAATGAGGTGGAGTGACGATATAAAAAGAACAGCGGAACTTAATTGGTAGAATGAGGCGCAAAACCGAGAGCGGTGGAAGAGTATGAGGGAGGCATACATTCGAAGAATAGAGAATGCCTAAATGATGATGAAAATACGCTATAGAAATAATTTTAAAATAGTTTCCTCTGGACGTGATCGCTTAGTAAAAATCGTCTAGTTCCATTTCTGAGCGATACCATATGTTGTCAAACATGTCATCATGGTGTAAAGAATACAAGGTGTAACGTTCCGCAGAATGTGGGCGGACCTCAAATTCAACCAATAGGACATGGTCCGACAAATGGCCCAATTGGTAGTACTGAAGTGTATTGTTGAACCCGCTGTCAATGTCAAATTCGAGGTTACGTTTTGCGTCAGTTGGTGTCAGATTGACGCAAAATGTAACCTGCTAACCCCGAATTTGACATCGACTAACAGTGCCAGCAACATATACGATCGCAACCATGGTTACACCATGATCGCGGCCGTGATGGATTTCCTGAGCAGGACCATCGGGGATTGGTTGACATCTCCCCTCTATTTTCTGAACGACTGCCCATCCCGGGAGCGTTTCACCTTGTATTCTTTACACCATGCATGTCATATTGTTCATTAGTCGTCTCTCTGGTGCTTGTTACGTTTACGCTAAGATATGAATACAACACTTTCCACTATATATCCATTTATTTTTTTGTTTGTCTGTTTGTCATGGACAAGGTTTAGACATGCAGGGCACCAGGTAGCTTAGACAGCAACTGGTATGGTCATTTGATAAAAATCTTACTTCAAATTTTGCCGAGACTAAGTTGTTCCAACCCTGGTAAGGGATCTTTTAAATATTACACATCGTAGCAATATGGGATCCACGGCTTTACATCACATTCGAATGATGGCATTCTGTAGGGGTTTTCATCAAAATTTTTAATTTTGTTTTTAAATCCCACCAGGACACATGACTGTCTTATTAATTTGATTATTTATTATATTAGTCCTTGGCCTCCATATATTAACATTTACTATACTGCCTTCCCCAGTGATTCTTTATTTTGTATAACCTCTTCTACTTCTTCGTCATTAGGTTTCACTGTTATCTCTATTGTACCGTCGCTATTGGTTACTTACTGTACGGTGTGTGAAATGCATAGACCATTAATAGTGATCGAAAAAAAATCTTCAAGATAGTATGCCCTTACTGTTATCGTTATACCGCAAATTGTATTCTTGACGGAAGATTGATAATTAATAATTTTATTTAGAGCTGAATTTTACAGTAAATGCTGAAAATGTCCACCCTGTCGTTCTAAACACGTTTGAACCTTTTGTGTAAAATTATGAACCACATTTTGTAACACAAAAGGATTATTATTGATTTCTAGACATTTTTCAGTAATTCGATTTCGTTGTTCTTCCAAATTCTAATTGGGTATTTAAAAAATGGAATTTTTCAGATAGGGCTACAAAAAGAAGTCGCAGCGTGTTATATCAAAGGATCTAGAAAGCCATCCAATTGGAATGTTTCGGCTTATACAATTTTGAAAATCTTACTGGATTGCTTGTGTGGAAAAAGTCAAGCTGCAATTCGTCGTCATGGTAAATTTTGAAAAATAGTAGCAATACACCTTTCCCATATCAAGCAGAGTACATAATTAGCAAGTAAGGTTACTCACGATCGGTTTCTTTTATATCAGAAGTGACGATTTGAATGACCCTGAACGGTCTCCTCAGTTGCAGATCCTCATATTACGAGTATTAACATAACCCGATAGGTGGAACAATCAGTGAAGAATGTCCTGGAAAATCCTAATTCGTTGGACAAAAGAGGTTCTAAAAACTATTCGCAAAATCTTATGGTTTGAGGTGGGTCTATAGGTAAGAGTTCCTGGACCGCATATTCAGTTATCTGTGTTTTCAATGGCTGCCCGTCTATTGGGCCTTCCACCTAAACAATTGAATACAATGTTTGAGAGTTTGTCGATATAGCATATATTCAATGTGAATGTAGGGAAATCCTTCTTGACATTTCTAAAGGGAATCCTCGCTAGAATAATACCAAACACCATCCACTTTACGGCCATGGAAAAAATACGATTTAACCAAAGAGCATATGCTCTTTGATTTAACAGTTCATGGTTCCCAATAATTGGTTTTTATCCTTCTGATTTTTGAATGTACTCCGTTTTTAATGATCTTTTTATCGTTTCATAATATTGCACTGCCCTAACTGTTTAGTATTCTAAATCTTTCTTTTTCTGCAAAAATCTTTGATCTCTTGGCAGAACTATAGTGTTTTATTAATGCCATATAGCCCATTGACTCTTTTTGTGCCCAGTTGCTGCTTCAAGTATATTTGTTTTTTTTCCAGTTACATTCTTGGTGTTCTTCGTTATCATGCTTTTTGTTAATTTTATGATAGCATTTGCTATTCTATTTTAGCATCTGCTATATGCTGTTGTCCGTTAACAGTTTATTGTTGTGTTTGATTTCATATGTGGGTTTCCTTTTTCTCGCGCATTTTACATGGTCACATGTTGTGGTTGCTTCCTATTTTCTCAGAATTAAGAATTTCCACGTCCATAATTTATGAAGAGGGTATTTGAAAATTTGCTGTAACATAATCGATGATGGATTTATGTCCACGGGTATTCTGCTATATACATATACATTTTATCAACGAAGGGGTTATTTACTCTAAGAGTTTTGTCCGCGCAAAGTTGTATAAGCATTGCACCACATTTTCTTTCAATGTTTGCTTTATCCTAGCGATATTCGAGGAGCCACACTTTGAATCGAGGTCTTCAATAATCACGACGGGATGATGGTGTGAAATTTTATTTATTGTTTCCTCTAGTAGTTTGTAGAACTAATCGTTATTACCTCTTGACCTACATTTGTTTGGTGTGTACATACCCAGTATATACAGGGTGCCCAACTTAAATGTACGCAGCTTTAAGCAGGTTAGTATGCAACACACATTACATTTCAATGGCGAATGGTGTATGTGTTGCATACTCACCTGCTTAAAGTTGCGTACATTTAAGTTGATCACCCTGTATATTTTCTACAAGCTATTTTTGTTTGTACTAGTACCTGAGACGCTTTTTATTTTCGTTCAATGACGCTTGCTTAGTCTCTTTTTATGAAAATTCAAACTAGTTTATTGGCACTTTTGTGTTTTTTAGCTGCGCTATATATTAAGGTATAGTCTTCATATGGTGTTACACCGAAACCATTATTTTCAGCTTCTGAGATAGCAGAAATATTTAGTTTCTTATTTCTAAACTCCAGCTTGTTCTCTACCATTCCCTGATTTCACATTTCAGCATCCATGAACATTATTTCTCCAGGCGTTTTTATTCTTTTGTTTCGCTGAAGTCGTCACCATGATATCTGTTCGATACCGAGGCCCCGTCCTGGTACTTTGCGAGGTTTTTATATCTCTAGTAGGGTGCTATCTTAGCCAAAGATGCTCTTCTTCTTTACCCGGAATTGGGACAAGCAAGCGCAATGATGGGCTGATCAAGTACTCAGTCCACCCACCAAATACAGCAAGCGGAGAATCGTCAAATTAAAGAAGTAGTGTTACACAAAAAGCCCCAATGTCAAATTATAGGAACCAACAAAAACTTATATTAAGAAATAGATTACAGTAACTTAATACTGGTTAAAAGACATTTACACTTATCACATAAACTCGTCTAAGTTAGGTAAGTAGTACCAGGTGCAACATTACACCAAGTGAAGTGACTTTGTATACGCCTAAGCCAAAGGATATTTAGAGAAATATTACCTAAATAGTATGAATCAACTTAAGCTTTAAAAAGGAATGTCGCTCTACTATCCAAAGTATTTTTTGTAATTATGCCTAGAACCTTAATAGGCATATGAGTAGGGGTATTGTGGTGTATGAACATGTTACTTTGGTTCGTTTGCAAACTAAGCGTTATGCTTTGTTTGAAAAGTTCTTAGGATAATGTACAAAGTGGCTATAAGCATCCTCAATATCATTATCACTGGCATCAACTCGATTGCTAAGAACATTTCATTACGGCAGACAGAACGTGTATTTCTTTTAGCGGGCAGGGCGACCAGCAAATGAAGCAAGTGTAGGCAAGTGAAAGCCCTAATAAATGTGTGCGGTGTTTTTAAAAGAAAACTCCGATAAGAGAGTAAATGGAGGGAGCAGTACGAGAGAAGCTTTATAAATACGGAATAAATTAGTCACGAAAAGAGGACGTTGGAGTGGTCAGAAATCTTTTCTGAATAATGCTGCCTACCAATTGTAGAGAAGTCGCATGACTAATGTACGCGTAAAGGTGAACGGGTCGATTTATAATTCAATCTACAAATAATATAGAATGCGAATGAATACTTCTTCCTTAAATGATGAATGATAAAATGTTGTTTTTGCAGAGATAAAGATGTGTTGTAAAATACATAATTCTGTTTTCTTACAGCAGGTTACTGCAAACACTTAATATGAATATTTGTGGGATGCCAAAATCAATTGCCATTATTAAAACACAATGGAAACATAACATTTTTAATAAGTGCACATGTTTAGCTTTTAATATGTATCTTCATACTAAAAGTTCACATTTAATTTTTCGCTAATAGTTATAATAATGTAACTCATTGAATGAAGAGTTTTAAGGGACAATGATTTCTATACCTTTTTAATATGAATATAAGAAGATTGGAATTTACTTGTTATCTTCCATTTAGTGTAATTTAAAAATTATATTGCTCTGAACCCTGTTTTCTTTATTGTGAATAATAATTAATTGTATTTTGTGCCGAAACAGATACGCTTTACCTACAATTTATGTTTGGTGCCTGTCCTTGCATAAAAATTAATTATTATGGGCACACGTAGCAAGTTTTCCACAAGCTCAAATTATATGCACTCCTGTTTTACACAAGTAGCAACTCAATGTTATAAATGACAACACACAACATGAAACAGGTTCGTGGGATTATATAAGTAAACGTTAATAAATTAATTGAGACTCGAGGAGCTGTCAGGGGACAACATAATTGTTGGTACGGGCTTTACAACCCCTATGTACCAGAGCATATCTCCCCCCTCTTCTAAAACCGAAAGGTTAAGGGGTTGGGTGCGAAGGGTTACAGCCACAGAGGGTTTAAAACACGAGTATACTCTTTCACCTTGGTAGTTTAATATATAACAGGCATTCGAGACATGGTACAAGAAATGTGCCCGAATAGGAATAAAGATAGGGATAAAACGCTGCACTCATTACTAATTGCCCATAATCAGGTGATTTTTTGCCCAAGACGAAGAGGACATGGTATACATGATGCGAAAGTTATATGAAGAATTCGAAAAATAGGGATTGAAGATCAATTTGGATAAACTCAGTACATGTGCATTGGCAGTGGAGCAAGCGATTTGGCTATAGGAAACAAAAATGTACCGAATTTAAATACCTAGGATCCATAATACCTGATTCCGGCAAAATTGGCAGAGATGTGAAAAGAAAAATAGGAACGGGTCGATATGCCACAAGAGCGCTCCATCATACCTCTGAAATAATGCACAACACTACATTTCGTGTTAAACCGGCAAAAGCACCAAGGCTTCATTCAACGGTTTACTACTTACGAATTTTTGTAGACAAACCTCCCGTTACTTTTAATAGCGATATTATCACAGAAAACAATAATTATTATGCCTATTGATTGTTTTGTTTAAAAACTGCGAACACAATAATACACAATAATTATGAGGATTTCTTATTGCTTTGCTGAATGAGCCCAAACAATCCTTTTAAACGCACCCTTACAAATCGATTTTTGGAGGTAGCCGCCCGATGCATGTTCGGGTGGCATTCGCGATAGGAAGATCTGTGAGCATCTCACACTAACGCGCGAAACTTTAAATGAGGCATGCGCCGGTGCTACAGCTAATGGCATAAAATGGAGTAAAAATATCGGGACTGAAACTAAGAAGAATATATTTCAAAGCATTGTAGAAAGTGTAGTGACATACGGAAGAGAAATATGGCCAATGACAGAAAATGCGAGACAAAATCAGATCAGTAGAGCTCGATTACATGAGACTATGTTTGCAGCTCACACGAAAAGACAGAGTGAGAACAGAAGTTATATGACAAAGAATGGGAATAACAAATTCATTACAACCAAACTAGAAAACAAAGCCTTTAGATGGTATAGGGATGTGCAACGTATGGATGCGGAAATATGGCCAAAGGAGGTGCCGAACTGGTTCCCACGAGGCAAAAGGAAAAGGGGTCGGGGCGCTCAAAATTTAAATGGAAAACGTATACAGGGTGTAGAATTGGTTCACGCACCATAAGGATTTCAATATTAAATTCTTTATTTTCAAATATTATCTCCCCAAATTATTTTAGAGAAAAAGTGTAAATAAGTTCCTTGTAGAGAAAAAACTACTGTATAGAACCATATTATTACTTATATTTTTACTTTCCATACAAAGGGGAAATCAAGGAAAGTAAAACTACTATTTTAGCAAAAATAGGTGGTGCCTTGGAATTGTTGAAACAAAAAACCGTTGATCATTAACTCAGAATTACTTAAAATACTACATTTATTATTTCAGACGCTAACATGAGAGCTAACTAACAATTGTTTTTTGTTTCAACGATTCCAAGGCACTACCCTTTTGCTAAAGTACCAGTTTTAGTTTCCTCAATTTTAATCCTTGTATTGTAATGTAGCATGCTGTGAGAATGCTTAATTATTTTCAATTAATATCAAGATATCAAAAGGGTATCATGTGATAACAAGTGTAAGAGAATAACGGGTGGCAGTAAATATTAGCAACCAAGAGGTTGTTTACAATAGTTGAAAAGTTTCTATAATTTAAAGAATCTCAGTCAAAATATTCACATTAAAGGTCTAATAATACCTTTAATTGTGAGGATATAATTCAAATTTGATACGTGTTAGTAAGAATAGCCTTCTGCATGATCAAATACTGACCAAGGGGTCAATATTATTCTTCACATAGTGAGTTGGAGATTTATAGAAGCCATTTCAAGTGGTCATTGGTGTACAAGCCATCAGTTTAGTGAGTGTTTGTGTGTGGCATGCTGCAATACCGTTTTAAGAAAATATTAAACGGTCAAGTCTGTCTACAACGAGCTTTTATGAGTCCTCATCATCTCCAAGTAGGTGTTTGACGACTTCGATCAGTGTGAAACTGATATTAGAAACCACATCGCAAGTACGAGTTCGGCTGTTGAAGGTTAGTGTATTATAGTAACAGTTTGGATACGGCAAATTTAGAATTTAAAACTTGTATTTAGATTTAGAGAATCTTAGAATATTAAGTTTTCTAAATTAATATTGTGATTGAGTACTCGACGGTTTCGATTTTTATAATTAGAAATTTATCATTTTGGTCTAGTTATTTTTTAAAAAAGTATTTAACCTCATTTACTGGCACTTTCATTTAATTAAATAATTTTGACAACTTTAATCTGACTATTAATTTGTAATGTCAATTTAAACGTTTAATACACTATAACAGTTAATTAGATTCAAACTCAAGTACTAAGAGTGTGATTTAAATAATCAAATTGATATTTATTTGGTCATTCAAAGTACAATTCATTAATACAGTTTATATTTGACATTAACTCATTCAGCTGGGAAGTAAAGAGAGTCTCAATGCTAAATAAGCTGGCTAGCCGAGGTATATTTAACATGACATAATTTCAAAGTCAATTATGAAAGTATGAGATATGTCAATATATGATTCAGTTGAAAGCAACAAGGTAAGTAAGAATTATATATATTATTATTGATATTACTTCTGTGAATTAAGCAAACAAGGTAGATATCACTAGTTTTTATTATACATAAAAACTCCTACAAAAGGGGTTATGTAATAGTATGAAAAATAAAATATATGTAATGATATGATCCTATACAGTATTTTTTTCTCGACAAGATACATATTTACACTTTTTCTCTAAAATAATTTGGGAAGCCAATATTTGAAAATTAAGAATTTAACATTGAAATCCGTATGGTACGTGAACCAATTCTACACCCTGTATAGAGAAAGCCATGGACGAAAGAGAATTAGAAGAAGGCGATTGGGTGGACTGAAAGAACTGGAATCTGGGTACGTCAAACCCTTAAACAAGGAAAAATGT
>OW679194.1:176022951-176299267 GCA_940337035.1 Agriotes lineatus
CTTTCCCATATCAAGCAGAGTTAATAATCTCAGCGTACATAAATCAGCAAGTAAGGTTACTCACGGTCGGTTTCTTTTATATCAGAAGTGACGATTTGAATGACCCTGAACGGTCTCCTCAGTTGCAGATCCTCATACTACGAGTATTAACATAACCCGATAGGTGGAACAATCAGTGAAGAATGTCCTGGAAAATCCTAATTCCTTGGACAAAAGAGGTTCTAAAAACTATTGGCAAAATCTTATGGTTTGAGGTGGGTCTATAGGTAAGAGTTCCTGGACCGCATATTCAGTTATCTGTGTTTTCAATGGCTGCCCGTCTCTTGGGCCTTCCCCTTTCAGGTTTTCGTGGTATGGTTTTGCTGCCAGTCTCTAAACAATTGGATACAATGTTTGAGAGTTTGTCGATATATCATATATTCAATGTGAATGTAGGGAAATCCTTCTTAAAATTTCTAAAGGGAACCCTCGCTAGAATAATACCAAACACCATCCACTTCACGGCCATGGAAAAATACGATTTAACAGTTCATGGTTCCCAATAATAGGTTTTTATTCTTCTGATTTTTGAATTTACTCCGTTTTTAATTATCTTTTTATCGTTTCACAATACTGCACTGTCCTTACTGTTCAGTATTCCAAGTCTTTCTTTTTCTGCAAAAATCTTTAATCTCTTGGCAGAACTATGGTATCTTATTAATGCCATATAGCCCATTGACTCTTTTTGTGCCCAGTTGTTGTTTCAAGTATATTTGTTTTTATTTTTTCCAGTTACATTCTTGGTGTTCTTCGTTATCATTCTTTTTGTTAATTTTATGATAGGCATTTGCTATCCTATTTTAGCATCTGCTATATGCTGTTGTCCGTTAACAGTTTATTGTTGAGTTTGATTTCATATGTGGGTTTCCTTTTTCTCGAGCATGATATGGTTGCTTCCTATTTCCGCAGAATTAAGAATTTTCCCGTCCATAATTTGTGAAGAGGGTATTTGAAAATTTGATGTAACATAATCGATGATGGATTTATGTCCACGGGTATTCTGCCATATGTACCTTATATATTTTATCTACTCTAAGAGTTCTGTCTGCGCAAAGTTATATAAGCATTGCACCACATTTTCTTTCAATGTTTGCTTTATCCTAGCGATATTCGAGGAGCCATACTTTGAATCGAGGTCTTCAATAATCACGACGGGATGATCGTGTGGAATTTTATTTATTGTTTCCTCTAGTAGTTCGTAGAACTAATCGTTATTACCTCTTGACCTACATTTGTTTGGTGTGTACATACCCAGTATATACAGGGTGCCCAACTTAAATGTACGCAGCTTTAAGCAGGTGAGTATGCAACACACATTACATTTCAATGGCGAATGGTGTATGTGTTGCATACTCACCTGCTTAAAGTTGCGTACATTTAAGTTGATCACCCTGTATATTTTCTACAAGCTATTTTTATTTGTACTAGTACCTGAGACGCTTTTTATTTTCGTTCAATGACGCTTGCTTAGTCTCTTTTTATGAAAATTCAAACTAGTTTATTGGCACTTTTGTGTTTTTTAGCTGCGCTATATATTAAGGTATAGTCTTCATATGGTGTTACACCGAAACCATTATTTTCAGCTTCTGAGATAGCAGAAATATTTAGTTTCTTATTTCTAAACTCCAGTACAATCTCTTGTTCTCTACCATTCCCTGATTTCACATTTCAACATCCTACTACATGAACATTATTTCTCCAGGCGTTTTTATTCTTTTGTTTCGCTGAAGTCGTCACCATGATATCTGTTCGATACCGAGGCCTCGTCCTGGTACTTTGCGAGGTTTTTATATCTCTAGTAGGGTGCTATCTTAGCCAAAGATGCTCTTCTTCTTTACCCGGAATTGGGACAAGCAACAGCAATGATGGCCCCAATGTCAAATTATAAGAACCAACAAAAACTTATATTAAGAAATAGATTACAATAACTTAATACTGGTTAAAAGACATTTACACTTATCACATAAACTCGTCTAAGTTAGGTAAGTAGTACCAGGTGCAACATTACACCAAGTGAAGTGACTTTGTATACGCCTAAACCAAAGGATATTTAAAGAAATATTACCTAAATAGTATGAATAGCACAGAATGAATCAACTTAAGCTTTAAAAAGGAATGTCGCTCTGCTATCTAAAGTATTTTTTGCAATTATGCCTAGAACCTTAATAGGCATATGAGTAGGGGTATTGTGGTGTATGAACATGTTACTTTGGTTCGTTTGCAAACTAATCGTTATGCTTTGTTTGAAAAGTTCTTAGGATAATGTACAAAGTGGCTATACGCATCCTCAATATCATTATCACTGGCATCAGCTCGATTGCTAAGAACATTTCATTACGGCAGACAGAACGTGTATTTCTTTTAGCGGGCAGAGCGACCAGCAAATGAAGCAAGTGTAGGCAAGTGAAAGCCCTAATAAATGTGTGCGGTGTTTTTAAAAGAAAACTCCGATAAGAGAGTAAATGGAGGGAGCAGTACGAGAGAAGCTTTATAAATACGGAGTAAATTAGTCACGAAAAGAGGACGTTGGAGTGGCAGAAATCTTTTCTGAATAATGCTGCCTACCAATTGTAGAGAAGTCGCATGACTAATGTACGCGTAAAGGGAACGGGTCGATTTATAATTCAATCTACAAATAATATAGAATGCGAATGAAGACTTCTTTCTTAAATGATGAATGATAAAATGTTGTTTTTGAAGAGATAAAGATGTGTTATAAAATATATAATTCTGTTTTCTTACAGCAGGTTACTGCAAACACTAACATGAATATTTGTGGGATGCCAAAATCAATTGCCATTATTAAAACACAATGGAAACATAACATTTTTAATAAGTGCACATGTTTAGCTTTTAATATGTATCTTCATACTAAAAGTTCACATTTCATTTTTCGCTAGTAATTATAATCATGTAACTCATTGAATGAAGAGTTTTAAGGGACAATGATTTCTATACCTTTTTAATCTGAATATAAGAAGATTGGAATTTACTTGTTATCTTCCATTTAATGTAATTTAAAAATATATATTGCTCTGAACCCCCGCTTTCTTTATTATGAATAATAATTAATAGTATTTTTTGCCGAAACAGATACGCTTACCCCTACAATTTATGTATGGTACCTGTCCTTGCATAAAAATTAATTATTATGGGCACACGTAGCAAGTTTTTCACGAGCTCAAATGATATGGGACTCCTGTTTTACACAAGTAGCAACTCAGTGTAATAAATGACAACACACAACATGAAACAGGTTCGTGGGATTATATAAGTAAACGTTAATAAATTAATTGAGACTCGAGGAGCCCTCAGGGAACAACATAATTGTTGGTACGGGACTTACAACCCTTAGGTACCAGATCATATCTCCCCCCTCTTCTAAAACCGAAAGGTTAAGGGGTTGGGAGCGAAGGGTTACAGCCACAGAGAGTTTAAAACACGAGTATACTCTTTCACCTCGGTTGTTTAATATATAACAGGCATTAGAGACATGGTACAAGAAATGTGCCGGAATAGGAATAAAGATAGGGGATAAAACGCTGCACTCACTACTAATTGCCCATGATCAGGTGATTTTTTGCCCAAGACGAAGAGAACATGGTATACATGATACGAAAGTTACATGAAGAATTCGAAAAATGGGGATTGAAGATGAATTTGGATAAAACTCAGTACATTGGCAGTGGAGCAAACGATTTGGCTATAGGAAACAAAAATGTACCGAATTTAAATACCTAGGATCCATAATACCTGATTCCGTCAAAATTGGCAAAGATGTGTTAAACCGGCAAAAGCACCAAGGCTTCATTCAACGGTTTACTACTTACGGGTTTTTGTAGACAAACCTCCCATTACTTTTAATCGCGATATTATCACAGAAAACAATTACTTATTATGCCTATTGATTGTGTTTTTTAAAACTGCGAACACAATAATACACAATAGTTATGAGGATTTATAATTGCCTTGCTGAATGAGCCCAAACAATCCGTTTAAACGCACCCTTACAAATCGATTTTTTGAGGTAGCCGCCCGATGCATGTTCGGGTGGCTTTCGCGATAGGAAGATTTGTGAGCATCTCACACTAACACGCGAAACTTTAAATGAGGCATGCGACGGGGCTACAGCTAGTGGCATAATATGGAATAAAAATATCGGGACTGAAACTAAGAAGAATATATTTCAATATATTTCAAAGCATTGTAGAAAGTATAGTGACATACGGAAGAGAAATATGGCCAATAACAGAAAATGCTAGACAAAATCAGATCAGTAGAGCTCGATTACATGAGACTATGTTTGCAGCTCACACGAAAAGACTGAGTGAGAACAGAAGTTATATGGCAAAGAATGGGAATAACAAAATCCATTACAACCAAACTAGAAAACAAAGCCTTTAGATGGTATAGGCATGTGCAACGTATGGATGCGGAAATATGGCCAAAGGAGGTGCCGAACTGGTCTCCACGAGGCAAAAAGAAAAGGGGTCGGGTCGCTCAAAATTTAAATGGAAAACGTATATAGAGAAAGCCATGGACGAAAGAGAATTAAAAGAAGGCGATTGGGTGGACTGAAAGAACTGGAATCTGGGTACGTCAAACCCTTAAACAAGGAAAAATGTTAAAAAGAGAGAGAAAGAAAAAATCGAATAAAGAAAACTTTGTTTTATTACTAACTTTTTCAAATACCCATTTTTACCAGCTTAATTATCATAATAGAGCTCAACATTTCAATAAATACGCGAGCTAAAAATTGAACACTGGCACAGAGTATCTTGCTAACCTGTTTCTTTAGGCCATTGTGGACACCCCTCTGAAATCTGCAACCGCGCGACTCTACTTCCCAAATGACTTCAAGATGGCTGCTGGTTTCTGCTCTCAACAACGCAAGATATTTCGAAGTAGGTGTATTATTGCACCAAATAGGAATAAATAAATCCCAAATTTGAATCAAAACGCCGTTCACAAATGACTGCTGTCTATTTTCATTTACTAAGTAAAAGCTCCAAAGCAAATTACACAGATACGTCAGATTAAACACGAAAATTAACCTCTAAAATGGCCGAAAAAGAGTGCGATGTAACCGGTCGGATAAAATACAAAAGGTGCCGGCTTTTTCGGGGCTTTACTCTTTTATACCTGCCGAATACAAAAGGTTAATGCTTAAATATACCTACGCCTGTAATTAGTTGAAACTGACGTCACCTAAAAACAATTTCAAATACATTTTTACAAACAAATGCTAATCGCTAATTACTAAAAATGCTTATCCTAATTGCACAAAATCCTTGCATCTAAACGTAAAATAATAACACCATCGTCTTCAGGGCATTTCGGTGGATAAATATCCCAAATCTCATACAGGTCGATGCCTGTCTCGTGTCGGACAGCTTTTAGAATGAGTCGGACTTCGCCCTACACACAACCTATACTAAATTTCAAATAAGAATGCAGTAGGTGGTGCTCTAAACTCACTCAGTTTTACACTAGAAAAACATAGGTGCAATAAAACCTTTATCAAAGCGTCTTCTTTTTACTGCACTTCTCGTCAGAATCCTCTTTTTATATATTTACGAAGATTCATGTCCAATGTCAAATTGACAATTTAAAAAATATTTGATTTTCAGATGGTTGTAATGATTACTGTGTTTCAACCAATTACGACCATAGTTATGATTACTACTTATAAACCTTTCAATAGTTATTTTCCCGGTAGGTAGACATGGAATTTTGTTTTTATGTTTAATAAAATTAAAACTCCCTAGAATCTCTTTCTGACATTTTGGCAGAATCAGCTGTTATGTACAGGAGGCTCACGAAAGTGTCTAATTTGACATTTTGAGATTAAACGTGCAATGTTGCCAGTGCTTTCATAGTTTGCCACTAGTCATAATATTTATGGACATCGGCGTCTTGGATACCTATCTTTCAACAAATGGTAATACTAAAGCAAATATTCCGAAAGTCATTAAAGGTGACCCAAAACTACAAATTAAAAACGCCTACAGGCATTATAAAGCCGACAGGTCAGACCTCAGTGAAACTGAAATCTATGCCCGGCTTAGTGACATTTAGGACGTAAGTATTTATGCAAACAACTTAACTGTTGGTTTAATTTTCGGCGTCTTACTGTTTTAGGTATCTGAAAGAACTATTAGAAATATTATTGGGCGGAAAATTTTGAAATTAAACCTTTTGGCCCACGACCTAAAAATGATACATACTATAAAGGTTAAGATGGTTTTGGCATATATGGAGAATGCCAGATGGAAGAGCTACGGAGATAGTTTTGGAAGACAGAGCGCAAGAAACTAGAAGAAGAGGGCGACCAAAGAATAGGTGGAAGGAGGCAGTAATGGAAGACATAGCAAGGAAAGGAATAGAAGACTGGAGAGATAAAATCATGAATAAGAGACAATGGAGACAGATTGTTATGCAATGGGCCTAAAGTGGCTTGTAAAAGCTTTATTTATTTATACTGAAAAAAATACATAAATTGTAATATTTAAATATTTTTGTATACAATTTATAATTACAATAAAAAACAACTTTCATTATACCATTATGCTTACTCAACAAAGTATGAAACGTATTCAGAATCAGCAAGTTGTCTTTCATGAAATTTATCTTAACCAATAATAAAAGTGACACAAAATCCAAAACCAAATCTGCCAACCACGTTTTGTACATTAACATTAAATTACCATTTTGTATGAAATGGGTATAACCTAACTTTTGTTAATGACTGACAGCATATTTACAGGGTGAAATTCATCACCCTAACATGGCCTCCTGCATGTATTTAGTATCGATGTGATGTCTGAAAGATTATTCCACAGCTACTGCACGTGTGTGAACATTATCTGCAGGGGGGGGGGGGGTGGAATCAACGAACATCTGCCCACATTGGTCGACATGATATATGCATCTTGCAATCTCGCACGAAGCGCCGGAGCGCCTCAGCTGTGCTAGTGGTAGAAGGCCCCAATATATTCAACAGCACCTCCTACAAATATGTGCATGCTTTATAAACTGCATGGACTCCTCTGGAGCATGCTTGGTGCAATAAATTGGCTCGTAACAGCTCGAATGTCACTGGCACTTAAGTTCATAGCTTTAGTGTGCACAATATAAAATTTGCTCTGCTTTCAGGACCCCAATTTTGAATACACACATGCTCTTCAGCTACGGCTCTCGAATGCTTCAGCCACGGTCATAAATGTGTGCTGCTGAAAGCCCTAGGCTACCATTTGACCTAAGACCACTTCCGATTGTCGATCCAATACACACCAACTGCCCAAACTGCTTCCCCAGTGCACCGAGTGTATATTGTTCTGATGTTTAACCTGGTTTTATATGCACTTTAACTGTAAGTACACTGCATGTGTTAAATTTTACAACGCACCTTGACGCACTTTAAAACGAATACTGGGTCGCACATAAACTTGTCCAAAATGTTTTATTCTTTACCAACTAATACTAATATATTGCTCTATACGTTTGCTGGCTCTTTGTGTAGCTAAGAAATAGGATCTACAGGTGAATTTTGACCTGGATTTGCAAAACATAACCCCATATTTTGTCGGCAGACAACGAAAACATTTCGATCATACTTGGTGTTGTGTGAAATGCACCTTACATGTGTGAATAACTTAATAGAACTATGAGTTATGCGACTAATATACACAATGTCCTATATTTAACTTTTGAAACCAACTTAAATGTGACTATTTAACAGCAGTCCATAAATGTTACGACAAGAAAATCTGTTTGTGCCAGTAATTTTCCTTGGGCAAATGAAACTTTGTTAGTTATTAATTACATTACAGACGAATATCACAGCAATATATAAAAATATGAATATTTATCATCTATGAGCAATACAATATGCACTGCCACTTCATAAATCTGTTAAAATATAAGTCACTCTGCTCTGTGCTTAATTACTTTTTAGGTGGTATATGATTACAAGAGGTCCGGATATACATTTTCCCATTAACCTTGATAAGAAGAAGCATTTTTTGTATCTGCGCCCGGTAGCGCAGTTACCTACTGCTTATTTTTGGAGCACACGTTAAACATCGCTCCCGCATGAAGTATTCTTGAAACAGCTATCAAAATTGGCACTAGGTGGAGGGGGGTACTTCAGCGAAAGGGGCCGTGAAGGCGAATTAATTGAGTCTCGGTCTGGCTTGTAAGTTAATTTATAAGGAAATTGACTCGATTTCCTGTTTTCTAAAAATCTTAGAGCCGTTATTGTACCATTTTCCGATTCAATAAGATAACTTCGAGTGGGTATATAATATCGTTGTAAGCCCAAACGGTGTTCTAAAGTCAACCGTTTTCGAGAAAAATGGCTTTTTATGATCAAAAACAAACATTTTGCTAAACGTTTCACCGTTAATTTTGAACATGTCAGTGTATTCATTATTAGTAAAACCTTCCATTTTTACCACCCTTTTAACAATTTTAAACAATTACAAAAAAAAATACTCAGCAGCATGACAATTAATTAACTTGAGACTCTTGACAGTTCTAAGGTAATTTGTTTTCAATGGTAACTTAGTTGTTTTTTCGATAACGTACGCGGTGTCAACCGCAATGAACCAGCTTTTGTAAAAATTTTTGACACCCTGTATCTCGAAAACGAAAGCCCGGAAAGAAAAATGGAGGACCAAAAAAGTATTCCTTTTTCATGTGGAATCTACAGTATTCCGTTGCGACACTTATTTAGAAACACCCCGTTTAAATAATTATTTGCTTGCTGTGATTATATTGCTAGCTCATCAGTTTTCTTTTCTCTCTCTCTCTCTCTTTCTTTGTAATATATGCTATTTCACTGGATTTAAGTGTGCAGATTAAATACATGCGAATGTTTCCAAACAATATAATAAAACTTGTCTACAACCAATCGCCTATTTAGCCGAGGGTAACGCCTCCACCGTTCTTCGACTGCCACCATTAGCTTCTACCGCTGAGCAGTGAGAGGTGTGTTATCGTCAAAACTAAAAATAGCTGCTTTTTCTAATTTTATTTTATCCTATTATGTTATCATGGCAATAACCCCTTAGCAACGAGTTGCGTTAAGATGCATTTAACAGCACTAGTGTTGTTAAGAAAAATAACATAATGATGCTTTATTAGCATTTAATCACATGTTGACAGCACTGAAGTGTATTGTCAGTCTATGTCAAATTCGAAGTTAGTAGGTTAGGTTTTGTTTGTTATTTGACACAACCTGACGCAAAACTTAACCTGAACATTTCAAATTTAACATAACCTGACAGTGCTACCAACAATACAATATTGAGTTTTTATCTTACTAGTGATACCACCACTCGCTGTTGTAAGTGTCATTAATAACCATTTTTCCTATTTGTTAAAGATTAGTATTTTAGGATAAAATAAACCGTGTTACGATATACGTAACGTTATCTGCTTTCTACATTACTCGAGAATTTTAAAGAACTCGCTCGTTCATTCAAACTATTCTCTCGCATCGTAAATCGTAAATTACTATAACCTAATCTAACATAACCTAATCTAATCGAACATAGCCAACTTTTACCATTTAGTAATTTCCGTTGACAATATGCAGGTAATTTTAGTTTTGATTAGCTAAAAGTAGTATTGAGCTTTTTGGAACTAGTTTTGGCTATTAATTTCGGGTTTTGACTAAATTCGGGTTTGATTGTGACCTATATTAAAAACTTCTGCTTCTTTTCGAATTTGTAGATTATTTTTATTGTTAATACCAAATAGAAGTAGGTATTGACGCTTTTGGTGGTAGATTTTATTTATAGTCGCGGGTATTATACGTTGAAGGACAGTGATAAAGAAAAATATATAAAAGAATATTTTTTCTTAATTGAATATTTGCGTTTTAAAATTAAAAAGTTTTTGATATTGCAGAAAATAGCGATCTACCCGGGTTAGAATAATAACTCTATGTATTTACGTTTAGTTTTTAAACGGTGGAACCTCTAGTTTTTAGGCCGTAAGACATGGGTTGGCTTAACAGCGACGTGAATGGCTTCAAAAATCTAGTGCCAACTTCAGTACAATTTTTCAATTCAGTTTTAGCAATCATGGTGTCTTAATATCTAAACTTTTTCCAAAAAGAGAATAGGCCGGTGCCCTTGAGTAAGGATTTGATAACAAAGCTGTCAACAGCAGCTTTTCAATTGAGAATTTAATCTTCAGAATAACAGAATGAAAAGTAACAATACCATTGATGTAAATAAAATGCAAGCGTTACTAAGTTTTCTACCGCTAGATATATGCAGCCCCCTTATTGAATTGCAATAACTTGAACATAAATTGTTAGAGTGCATTCATATGGAATACAATTCCTTCAGTGGAAATGTCCCTAGACTCCTGTCTAAGGCAAGACCAAGACGAATAAAATATATCATCGGCGTTCCAGTGTTTGCACGTATTCCACAATAAAATTCAATATAATCCAGTAAATGTATAACACCCTTCAGCTAGTAAACTGCAATTGAGTATCACGTGTGTTCTCAACGTGCGATGTATGTCTGCCGCCGTCGCAATCGACTGGTCAGATGGTGGTACACGAGCGACACCCTCGACACATCATCCACATTAATTATTCGCGGTAATATCAATTTGAATGCGATAATTAGATTATAAACTTCCGGCGCGTCATATAATCAAAATTATTTTCCCCACCGAAACGTGTTGATTAAGCATGATCAAGACTGGATGTGATTTGAAATGGTGCTTTACCAGTTAGCACCATAAAAATATTTTGATGAATGGAACAAGCTTGAACAAGCGTCCACGTTCGATCAGCAGAGTTAAGCAACGCTGTCTCTGGTCAGAACTTGGATGGGAGTTCCACGCTGCACTTCTCGGCGCATCGTGGTACGGCTATCACGGAAAAAAGTTGGTCCCGGCGGTCATACAACATCATGACAGTCGTTAGTGGGGTTGGAAGTCCTCATAACTGCACAGCGACGCCTATAATTGGCCTAACGGCTGTTGGCTGAGTGCGAATGAAATGAAATGAAATGAAATGAAAATTTGAATCAGTAATAGTTAGAAATCACAAGTGAATATTTTTACAATTAAAATTTGAAAAAACCAAATGATTACTGTGAAGATTATGCAAACATTTACTTACCAACCTTTAGAACATATATATTGTTTAAATTTGGTCTCGTAAAATGAAACAAGATGATAAGTAATACTCCGATAAAGGTAAATCAGCAGTATACCTATACAATTTAAATTGTTATATTTATATCGCACTCAGCCAACAGCCGTTAGGCCAATTATAGGCGTCGCTGTGCATTTATGGGGACTTCCAACCCCACTAACGACTGTCATGATGTTGTTATGACCACCGGGACCAACTATTTCCGTGACAGCCGTATCACGAGGCGCCGAGATATGCAGCCGTGTTACTCCCATCCAAGTTCTGACCAGAAAGAGCGTTTCTTAATTCTGCCGATCGAACGTGGACGCTTGTTCAAGCTACACCACCCGGGACCCTTATTTAGTGTTAAAGTTATTCGAACTTACTTATAACTGTAATCCTACCATACAACTTAAGAATGATAGCCTTGTTTCTATTGATTTTAGTTGAATTTGAGCTTTCGGATTAATTTATAACCGACACTATACGAATCTATTCATTTTGCTTAACTTTAACAACCTTGAATAAGCTGTTTAAATGAAAGACACCCCTGTGAGCTAATGACACATTTATGATAGGGTTTAATAGATTTTATGTATGTGCTTTTTGTGTATGATGGAGTCTTTGTGAGTAGTATTTAATGGATTGTTTTCTTTTTGGGGGAGTCTGGGGTTTTGAAGGGTTTCTTGATTTAGATTGATATTGGAGGCGACAGATACGTTAATGTTTTATTAACTTGTTTCTTAAATATTTTGCCACAATCAAATTATAGTAAAGATATGTGAAAAATCACGTCATTGAGATACTTACTGGGATAATAATGTTAAATGTGTATTTTCTACGTACTCTTAATTTGGTATATCTATAATTACCAATTTATTGCTAGCACATCGTAATCACGTAGGGAATTTGATATATACTGTTGAATGTCATAAATTCATATACAAATACATATAGATACACAGATAAATCAGTACTATAAACTGCCTCTCTTGCATTCAAAACTGATAAAAATAATAAGTCAATTTAATTGTGCGGCACTTACGTCTTGATTTCACCTTAACAAGGTACAGCCATTTGTATCTCTAGAGGCAACAACTATTGAGATTTGTTCTTCGTTGCAAGTTAACAATACTCATAATATCAGAGAATTTTCCAATTTAGATTTTCTATTTGTTGATTATTTAGATTGGTGGCGCCTGTATTTATTTATACTCAGTTTACTGTTAACCCATACCTTACTGCCGGAGATTAGTTAACGGGTCCTCTTAAACGCTATGGTCAGTGGACTATTTTTGGGTATTCTCAATTCGCTGTCTGGATTGCTTTAAAGAGTTTTATGATGGCCAGTGGTTTAGTTTCGTGCTATTGTTTGTTAGAGCGTTCAACGATGTAACAAGTTAATCTATAAAATAACATTATTTAGTAGCCAATTTTTTGTGAAATGAGAGTGTAACATAAAATGTGATTCAAACAAAGGTGTATCTTGAAAAAGAACGTTCAAGTGTCATTTTAGTAATCCGTGGAGTAACCAATCGATCGTCTCGAGCACGTTACATCGCATTTTAGCACGTTGTACAGGGTATTGTGGAAGTCCACGTAGTAATTTTAGCTAGCGACAGAGCTCACCAAACTGAACAACTTTTCTATTTATCGTTACACCCTTTACACCTCCTACATTTGACGAGCAGTTCAGTAAGTTATAGGTGAACGAAACAACTACACTAAAATGCAGAGGTCTTGTAGCACAAAAACATGCGGTCAATAACTTGCCTCTCTTAAGTGGTAATATTAAGGAACATTAATGACCATATGTTAACTGGAAGTGTTATCATAACTTACGCAATTTTTTTTTGTTTAGTGCCGATAAATTAAAATATTATTCCATAGGCGGGTATACATTTTTAGAGTAAAGTTATTTTGAATTTTAACTCAGTTTTGGAGGTATTTTCGAAAAAAATATATACGAAATAGGCGTTCACTTTCATGACATGTCTGTGTAGTTAAATTTATTACGTGCACTTCGATAACATCCTGTGTGTTGAAATATAGAGAGTGTTCTTGAATAATTTGGACATAGCTTAAAGACAGTTTGTTGGCCCCAAAAAGACGATTTAACTCGAATCAGCTACACAACTGTATATCGCTAATCCAGTATTCTGCTTCAAAGTTTTAAAACGTTTTTATCCGATAGCAATAGAACGTTTGGATTGATTTGAATAATGTTCGGTGTAACACACTCCACTAGGTTATGTCATCTTGTGAGATAATCTTGATTTCTTATCAATGAGCTGAGAGAGAAACACTTTAATAGGAGAGCTGATAACTCTTGCTTCCTTTTCAGAAAGAGCTATTCATTAGTTAATTTTATGTATCTATGACGTTTTGTATCTTTAGCGATTTAAAGAGAAAAGATAAACCCTGGGTTACTGCGCTATGTTTTCATTAAAACAAATAATATTTAGATGTCTACATGCTGAACAACTAATGAAAAAAACAATTGCATACCAAGCATTGTTATTTACATTAATAACTAAGTATTTCCTTTTAGACGTCAACTAACGAATCCATAGAACACCTAGTTATTCTATAGAAAAATGTAATTCTACGCTTTACCTATAACATATAAAATCAATAGCTAATCCATAAATTTACTAGGCATATAATTTCCATTTTATACATTTCTAAATAACGAATCCATTAAGTATACCGGATGACAATGAGACCAGGGCCATGCTTATATCTCCTTTCTTTATGAAATTTGATGCACTAATACTAGACCTAATTTTTGATTGACGAAGTTAGAATGGCCGACCCCCGGTTTTACCAGAGGGGCCATTCACTTCAACTTTTGAAATAGATAATCCTGTATATTTTATATTTTTTGGAATGTACGGCTCAAATTGCGTACGATAGTCTTGACATATTTTCATTTGTCTAAACAATCTTTTTTATATATTTAATTTTTTATCATAGAAGACGGTGACTAGAGAAAATCTATTCTAATGAGTCCAGTAACTATTATGGGCTATTTCATCAATTCCATCATAAACGAATAAAATTTGTTAAACGTGATTTTTTTCAGAAAAAATTATTCATTTATGGGCATTTACCAAGGGCCATCGTGTCGTTAGATTTAATTACCAATATAATGATAAGGATCATGCACTACTTTTTGGATAAAGTATCCAAAACTGAAAAATATATCAAATTTTTCAAATTACAGGTTGTTTCAAAATAGCATAGAACAAATATAAGAAAGTTATTCTGCAGAAAAATATAAGCAAAAAACCCTAATTAACATATGCCCTAAAATTATCCATTTCAAAGATATCCTTCATCAAAGAATTAAAGATGGAAATTTGTTTTTAAAAGATTTAGATTTAGTAGGCTGGTATTTTGTTTTCATTATCTGTTTGTATTACTTACAATAAACCTGAAGTAATTTATTTTTGAAGGCACGCTTATTATTTCTCTACTTTTTACTATAGAGCAACGCCAGCCTACTAAATCTTAAAGATTTGAAAAGCTAATTAGTATCTTTAATTTTTTGATGAAGGATGTCTTTGAATAGAATGAATTTAGGACTTATGTTCATTAGAATTTTTTTTTATTTTTTGATGCAGATAACGCCCTTATATTTGTTTTGTGAAATTTGGAACATCCTGAATTTGTGCAATACCAGCAAATTTAGGTACACTGACGCATGTAGTTTGAGCCGTAGATCTCGAAAAACATAAAATCTACAAGCTCATCCATTTAAAAAAACGAAAGTTATGACATTTCCAGTAATACCAAAAGTCGGCTATTTTGATTCCTATATGTTTCTGTCAATCCGAAATTATGTTTACCTGAAAACGGCAAGAAAGTAAAAATATCAAGGCTATTTTGAGTCTAGAAAGTTAATCATTACACGACCAGTACAGTAACATTTTTACCAGACTGCTATTACTGTACTAGTCGTATAATAGTTAAGTTTCTAGAAACCTAATGTTCTTTAACATACCTGATCACTAGTTTCTTAAACGATTGATAAAATGACGTTTAAAAATGAAAAGGTTATAAATTGGTTTCATGACTTCATATGTAAATAAATAGTAATATGCCTCTAACAGGTTCCATCCAAATTCGTCAATAAGTAAACCCATTGTCACCAAGTATAGACTATGAACTAATCTATGGAATAATCGCATATCACGCTTTAACTGTAACATATATAATAAACAGCTAATTCATAAATCAGCAAGGTAGAACATAGAATATTATCTTCATTTTATATACTCGTATGTTCTGAAGGGTCCAGTTAGCATATAATATTATGTTAAGATGACTCTTCGACGTTGTAACGCTTATGTTATGTTATAATTGACTTAAACCTTACTTTAGTTTATTCTCAATCAATTATTTTTAAAATTTAATTTTAATATTTCATTTGCCCTTTTTTATTATGGATGATCAAGATTATTTAACCGCTAGCTTCGGTAGAAAACACTTGACTGAAACACAGGTCGGATTCTTTATAGTCTAGACTGCTTCTATTCTGAAATTTTATTTTCTTATTTTATGACAACTCTTACGTCTGTCACCTGACACTGCAAAATTAACTAAAAATACTTTCTCGTTACATTTTTGTTATTCAACAATAACAAATTAAAATTACCTCACTTCACTCTTTCTATATTTTCTTTCAGTTCTTATTTAAATACCTGTATTATGTCACTTGTTATTGGACTCGACACTCTGCTCTACCAAGCCTAATGCATCCAGCAACCTCACCAAGATCTCTCAACTTCCAAAAACAATCCCTGCGCTAACTCCGCCAGAAACACACCTGGACCCTCACATTCTTCTTTGCCCAAATACACGACAAGGCACCTACCAACCCTTTTTAGCAGCAGTCACCATCCACGTCGTTCCACCAAAATCCTCAAGCCACCGACGACCTAGCATCACGAACCTCGACTAGATGCAAACTATAAGATGTCACTTCAATGACAAACTTGTCGAATTAGAACTCATTCAGATGGAAATCTCCTATCCACCCCATAAAACGCTCACTCTGCTAATGATCTCAATGTAAACCACTTCCAGTAAAAACCATTCCCCGCCATACAACCCAAACGATGCAACGCAACTTGACAACAAACTCAGTTCAGCATTCCCTTTCAGAAATTTGCTTTTCAGTTTATAAATGCATTACTTTGGTATTCTCACCACATCCTTTATCTTCATCCATATAGTTTGTACATCTTTTATCCTTTTAACATTTGACTTTTATTTTTACACCACGCCAATTTTATTTCAATTTTTATACACCAAATAGCTTTTTAAAACTTTTATAAAGGGTTTACTTTTATAATTTCAACCGCTAAAAATTGTATTACATCTTTTTGTATGAATTCTTTTTATACTAATCAATAAATATCTCCTTAGTGATTTAGTTTAGCATCTATTTCACAGTCCAACACACTAGAAGCTTTATCATATTTGTCTAATACACACTATGTTAAATAGTATATTACGAAAAAGTATCTGCCATTCATTAATTCCCCTTTTCATTTCAGATCAATTAAATTATGTTAAAATCCTACTGTTAAATTCTATTTCCTTTCTTTACCAAATACATTTTAATAATTTTGATATCCATTTCATACCTAAATTCATCTGTGTAATTTTTAATACTGTACTCTTTTAACCTTATTAATCTGATTTTAAACCTCTGTACCAATACCATAACAATAGCTACTTCTTTAAAATAGAGTAACAGTACTTCATGACAGTGGTTAGTGCGTCGAGTAGAAATTTGTCTTAAAATTCAGGATAGATATTTTGAACATTTTCTTTAATTCTAGCCCACTGTAAAAGCAGCAGAACCCATTTACAATGTTGAATGCTATCGGTGTTGTTAACATTTCTCGTTTTTACTTCCTTTTACGATAAAGGATGTATTGGATTCACCTCAAAAATTCGAAATTGAGTTTTCAACAGATCTTCACGTTTTAGAGTCCCCTGATCCCAAAAAACGTATTTTTTTCATTGGTCTGTCTGTCTGTCTGTGAACAGAATATCTCAAAACGAAAAGAGGTATGGCGTTGAAACTTCATATATAAGTTTTGTGTACTATGTAGATGAGGCAGCCAGCTTTTGAAGAAAATCGCATAGCCGGAAGTAGGTGTTTACTCTTGTGATTTTTCAGTTTTTTTAGATTTTTTCAAAAACGGCTATAACGCTTTTTTTTCAAACTTCACATTTTTATTACATTTTTAATGTGTATTGATGTGAGATAGGTGATTTTCCAGATAAGTACTTCTAAAGTGGGTTTGTTTTGTTTTGTTTGTCTTTTTTTATTAACTCCAATTTAAAATGGAACACCCGGTATATTATTACATTTTTGAATTCAGCTTAAAATTTTAGAGAAAATTTGTCTCTTCAACTAACGCTCTATTTTGTACCGTTTTGTAGAATTTGTAATTATTGAAAATTTTTGACAAATGCTTAAAAATTTTTGACTAATTATAATATCACTGTAAAAGGAAGTTATGTGAGTGTATCACACCAGATTTTTTTTGCTTTTTTTTAAACCTCTAAAAAAACGTCAGAATTTTCTAAATGTCTTACATCTTACAAGATGTCCCTTGTATAATTAATTAAAACTTACTAGCCTAAATACCAGTATTTCCATGGGTTTCTGGATTGAATCATATCTAAGGCACATTTTTCGAATGAATTACTGTGAACAATGCAACATATGTATATCTAAACTGCGTATAAACATGCCAAGAGCTTCATACTTGTTGATATGCAAATCATTATTTGTTTATTAGCTACAGAGAACGAATATGAAGATAAAATTGTAATCAGATCGCCCCGTAGACTAGAGACTATGAAAGCAATACATGTTTCAGAGTTTTCTATTTCTTGTCCTATATTGCCAAACTTGATACAAGTAGTTAGATGGGGAGGTTTATCTTTTCTTATAAAATTAACATTTTTAAATAATTAGCTTGAATATTTTGATTTTATAAGCGAATAAGGAATTTACTCCTAATTTGTTAAACGGTTTTATCGACCCTTTGGAGATATCAATATTAACTTTATTAAGAAAATCAAATATATCCGAGAATCCTAAATTCTAACCCTTTGTCCATGTGAACTCTGCGTCCTAATTAATAAGTTAAAGGGTCTATCCCAAAAGGAGTATACCTAGGGCCAGTTCTGAACTCCAACATGAACAATTGCCATTAAAACCAATTACTATGTTATCCTACGTTTAAACATAGAAAAGGGGATAATAAGATAACCGAAAAGTATAAGCCAATTTGTAAGTCACTGAACCGAATATATTTCAGGAGCAGACGTTTCCACAGCAACCGGTAAGATATGAAAAGGGTTTTTTAAGTAAGGCCAGTTTGCTGAGTTCATATAAAAACTATAGCTATATCAAGATTAACATTACAACTTTTTTCTGACAACCTTAATACATTTATGGACATTATATTTCTTACGTGATCATGTTTTAAAATTAACTTTGTGCTATTCGTTAACGTAAACATTAACCAGTTAAAGTGAGAACGAATAATTATTTTCTTACTTTAACGTGTCGAATCAACTAATGTTGATATTAATTGGATAATTTCAATATTAACGGCCATGGAACATTAATGTTAACATTTAAAGTAATAATCCAATGAAACCTGCGATAAGAAGGTGTGTTTTGTTCCATCTCGATACAAAAATTGTTGCAATTAAACTCGGGTTTAGGATAAAAGACAATACTTCTCTTTTCCATTGCTCCCATCAACAGGTAATATTAACATTTTCAAATAAGAATTGTTTGAGATTGTATTTCTTAAAACATATTCACGCCAAGGGTTTTTCTTCTTTTGTTTTTTAAGAATCACGAAGCTATATTGATTTTTTTGAATTGCACAATACATATTTCTATACGGTTTAGAAAATATATTTACTCCTTTCAACGTACCAAAACTTTTATACCTTCACATGACAACATTTTTGAAGAAAGTGCATTTTTGAATTGTATTTGAGCTATTATCCCACATTAGAGAGGTGGTCTTAAGAGTGATCTGTACAAGGTGAGTAAATTTTCAATGTTGAGATGGGACTTCCTGTTGATAAACATAATTGGCTTCAGAATACTACCTTGCGATAAACAGGCTCTAATATCTCTCTGAGGTGATAATGTCGAACATTTTCACAGCGAATGAACGATTTTGTAGAGATGAAAATAGTATTTGTGTTAGATATGGAAACAATTTTAAGCCTGTTCCACATCTAGGAATACGACTGCGGGCTTTCGAACCCTTTTTTATTATTTCGGTTAGCCTTTTAAGTTGATGGTTGGTGGAATGATTTCGTTTAACCTTGATTGAAAGGCATGTATTTTATTTATAGGTTGGCAATTAGTTTAAACAGTCTTATGTAGATTGTTGTCTGGAATAATTTGGATAACGTCAGTAGCAGAGTTATAGGTCGCAACTAATAGCGTCGTTACTACTTTCCAGGTTTTGAGAAAATATCCCAGTCTGATGTATGTGTTGAGGGTAGATGTGACAACAGCTAATGTTTTCTTGGTTAGTTTCATTCGTATTGCATTTGTGAGCAGATAGTGCCTCGGTGCATTTTTAGTGGGAAAACCCTGTTAGGTTAATTTTTAACCCGTAAAGTTATTCGTTCTAATTCGGTTATTCGTCGACTTCTCGGGCCAGGCCCGGTCCTATACATATTTATGCAAGGTTTAAAAGCATGACGCCACCTTGTCGCAGGAACGTAACGCCTCGCGTTGCAGGTCGCTGATTCAGTAAAAGAAACTTCACGCCGAAAGAATGCTGGCTATTTTGCTGATACCGCATCCGATATTTTTCTTTCTGCAGTTATACCCCCTCGAGATGAAATTAACGAAGCCAGTGAACTGAAAATGTTACTTTCTGATCTTCAGTCGAGTCATACAATTCTTGCGAGCATGTAGTGCTGCTCTCGACTTACAGACTGCCGCGAGGTGGCTTGGTAATTTATTCAAATTTTGTCCCAGGTGTTTTATTGTGTAGAGATGAAGATTTTCGCAGGTGGTAACGCTGTTATGATTCGTGAGTGTGGTATTTTGCAAGTATAACATTACCGGTTGCAGGGCCACTCGATTTAATTCAGATTTAACACTTTAACAGGTTGTGCTTTGCATATAAACTCTTTGGGAGCCGGGCTTTCTTACCGTATCGTTTTTTACCGCCGCCTCAATTGTCGATTTAATATCAGATTAGAATATCACTCGTCCGCAAAGTGTATCCATCGAGTTGACCGCATTTAACGCTGTTGTAGTAGCTTTCCGTTGCATCTTCCGCCCAGGAGTCCTCTCGCATTTGCGATCATCTTTCGCTCGTGTATCGTACATCTGGTGAGCAAACTGCTGGACACTGCATTTTTGCCTCCATTGCTTGAGGTATCCTAACAAATTCTCTTTGTCCTATATTTTAGAATGTATTTGACTAACTTCTGCATGCTGCATAAAGTTTGTATTTTGATCGCCAATTTACCGTCCTCTGTGAAATGCTTGCATGGTTATATTTCGGTTTATGTTCGAGGTGTTACCGTCCAAATTTGTGTATTACTGTTTTTAAGGATTGATAACCCCTGTATAAAATTTGAATGCCTTCTAGCTGTCGTTTTTGGTATTTAAAGTTAATGTTTCCACAGTTTGTACTCCCGATGCGTCACACAGGAAAATGCTTAGTTGAAATTAGTTTTAGGATTACTGCACCAAGAGTGCTTGTTAGGTGTTGATTCTTCCTCTTCATAAAGTTTTTACATCGTCATTGCAATAGTACTTATCACTAAGTTATTATATTTTATATAGCGCCAGTAGAGCCCTAAACCTATATTGGTTCGTTTTGTTGCTGCTACTCCATGGAAGGTGGCGCTGATGGAAATGTAAATATTGCAGGTGTTGGCGATTTCCAACCTTCAATAGGGTGGAAACATCCTGGGGATGGATTCGGTGGCATCGTGGTGGTATACCGTTACCTTCCACGACTATTTTCAGGATCGAAACACGCTATAAAGTACACGGCCTCAGCGAGATTCGAACTTGGCCACCTAGAGGAACGTGGATCGGTATCTTTCTGTTTGTAAAACAAATTTTCGGAACGTATTTTTATAGTGAAATTATTGACTTAAAGCAAAGGTAAGTGGTCGAGATACATCTCACTATTTTTCCTGTGACTTCGTTGCTGTTTATTCAAGATTAGAGACGTCATGAATATCTGGAGTTTGATTTTAACGTTAAGGCGTACTCACCATAATTAATTTTCGTCGTACCCTTATTTTAAAGTAGCAAACAAACCCATTTCAGGTCCCTGGAACCTCCCTTGTCTCGACTGAATGTTAAATAAAGCTGAATCATCGTTACGCGTTGTTTCTGTTTTGTTTTACTACCAATATGTGCGATATGCATAACAAAATGACACCCACATATGGGGGTTTGGTTTTTTTTTAAATTTTAGCAGCTATTTACTTGTAGCACTTCTTAATAAAATCACTTAATTCTTACGGCGATGCAGGATTGATAGGTATGTCGTTTACTAGCTTGTGTGTTTCCACATAATGTAGGATAATGAGGGAGAGGAACATTCCTATGTTGTAATTTTCCAGAGATCTGAAGAACGTATTGCATTTTTCCTCTAAAGTGTGCAGTTCCGTCTATCTTCTGCCTGCTTAAGTATTTTTCTAGTTCTCCACAAGCCTGGATTATTGCTTTGAATTTAGTGAATGTTACTCTGAAATGGTTGAATTTTCAATTAATCGTAATCTCTCTTAATTTGTTGACTTAGATTGTTAGTAAGGGTTTTAGTTTGCCACTTTTCTTTGATCTTTCGTTTAACTAGCTTTAAAATATATGCAGAAGGTTGAAACTAATTGGAATGTTGTTTAGTCTTTCAAAAAGACGAAGTTGCTCGTACAAACGGGACTGCTCTTGTAAATGTGTTTACTGCTAAATAGATGTCGTCTGTAACTAGTTTTATTTTGCTCATTTCATTGGTTGTTAATATTTAAACTTTAAGACCATTTTTCTCAATTTTTTAAAATAGAACAAATTAAAAAAATTATATCATTGAAAACAACATAAAAAGTGCTACCAAAATCAATAATAAAAAATGCAGGTTCTCATTAAAAAAAAAGTCGATGACGTCATAACTTTTAAAACAAATATCATAAGAAACTGAAAATCATCTAAAAATATTCCCTATGGTCAAAATCGCTACACCCCTTCGAGATTTTTTCCTAAAAATGAATATCAACGAAGTTAATGAATTTATCCCTTACTTTATTTCCACACTGTATATTATAGGTGGATGGTCCGACTCGAGTTCTAAAAATACCTTTAGAGAGATGGATTTGTATATCTGATTTATGTCTAATTTGCTTGGCCGATGTTACATTCCATATGGGTGATATATAGGTTTATCTGGAGCGATAATAATTTGCAGTGCATGCCTAACTACTGCTATGCCATGTAATGTTTTTGTCATCTGATTGATTAGTTTTGCTTTCCATGTGACATTGTTACAATTGATATCACCAACCATCACAGCTTGTTAATTTGTACTGAACATTTTTGCAATATCATTCTTCTTCAAGTGTTTGTTGGGTTGTTTATAATATAAAGTATATTGCAGTAGATACATTATTATACTGCACTTAATGTGATAGTATTGCTATGATTCAACCCAAATACTGAATCCAGACTACTAACAAAGAGCATTAAGTTGTATTTGTTCTATTTGGAGATGCACTAATTTGCGTTTAATCAACATCGCAACGGCCCCAAATGGTACTTTCGCAGCTCGATCGTTTCCATATACCTATACAGAATCCAAATCTTGAAAGGATCGTGATTTTTAAGTGCGCTTGGGACATACACGCTCGGTTTATAGTGTGTTTTGAATAAACTGTATCAGCTGTGATCTCTGGTATTTAAGATCATTTGCATTCCAGTTAACGAGCCATTTGTGTTGTTCGGTAGTTTGGATATTATGGTCTATTTATAGCAGGTTGGTAATATTTGATTTGATGAGGGATCTAATTTCACTTATAAGTGGTTTCATTGGATCAATTGCCAGACTTCATAGTCACGAATTTTGTATACGTTAATGGTTATTTTCTGCCGGTTTTTGATTAACATTTTTTGTGACACAGTAATACAATCTTAAATTTTTTGATGCGGAAATTGATGGTGCAATTAAGATTCTGTTTCTTCAATACAATTTTTACAGTGCTGAACTCTCTGACATTTTACGTATCTAGTATTCAGATGACAACATTTTTCGTGTGTCCTAATCTTTGAACTTTATGGCACTGACGCATGTGGCGACTTACGTATACATTTGATCAATGTTGCGCTCTATGTAGATCATTTTGATGTAGTAAAAAATCATTTGGAGATGAGACCTTATGATTTTTTAAATCGTCAGCAGAGCAATGCGCATTCGATAACTGCATAGATGTCATTTATGAACAGTAGGAAAACAAGGGGTCCCACTCTCAAACTTTAGAAAAAGCAGTATAGGCCAAGACACACATTTGTGTTCTGTTTAATAAATAAGAGAAATATTAAGGATATTCCAAAATAAAAAATCTGTCATTTATTTAATAAAATGTCATCATCTAGTCCAATGATATGGGCAAGTCCGTGTATATAATTTTAATTGTTTTATAATCACTGAGGTAGTAATTGAAGAGCGTTTTGTAATAATACCATAATATAGGTATGGACAATTGAAGCTTAAGGGTAAGGAATAAACGATTATAAACCAAGACTTCCAAAATTTTTGAAAAGTTAGATAAAACAAAAATAATGCATAACAACTTTACAAGAATGTTGATACGATCTTTAATTAAAAGTAAATGAATTAGATATGTTATATTGTTTTTTCAAACTTGTGGCGGCCAGATTAACATTTATAAATATTTTAAAGACTTACAAAAATGCGCCAACTTCTACTTTAATTTAGTATAGAAGTTTCGTCTTGTGCTAACTGCTAACTTTAAATTAGGAAATGATTAAGTAACAGAAAGGGGAAGTTACAACATGCATTTTCTGCTTCTTATTGGTCTTAGAAATTTAAAGCAATTACTAAGCTAATTTCAAACTTCAGAGCGCAAAAAGAACGTTGAGTAATTCAATCTACTATTCAAATTTGCAAGAATAATTAAGCACTCAAAAATTCTCTTTATCATTGTTTACATACAGTTCAAATTTCGATAAAGTGTAACCACTAATCAGCTGTAGATAGAAAGTCATATCACGCAGTTTATTCTTTCTATTTCGATTATGTGCTCTGCTGCTGCAAGCATAGTCCTAACCTAATATAAAAAAATATACGTAATAAGTTAACATATCCGTTTATTCACAATTTTCCTATTCACCAGACTTGGGTTATATATTTTTATCTTGAGTTCTTCATGAGCTCTTTTACAAGAGCCGTTCCCTAATTGAGGAAATTGTAAAGTATGTGCACTTTCAGCTGGTAGTTAAAAATGTCTTCCCCACATTTCTGCTAAGTGCTCTTTTAACAGTCACTCGGATCATATTTGCATGTAAAGTTCATTTTCATCCCTTGCAATATCAGACGTGCTCCTGATAATTCAGCTTGCAACGTGCTTGGTCTCTAATGTCTGTTTTCTGCACCTCGGAGGCTCTCAAGACCATCAAATAAATTCCTGACAAAATATTTTTGGGAAACGAGTGGCCGAAGTTGCGTGCGTAGATGTTTGGATTCTCTTTCGTAAATTGTTAATATTAGGAGCGCGCTTCGGAGCTTAGGTGTGCGTGAATTTTGCGGTTTTTGTTTTACTTATTCAGTCATTGCACATACAAATTTACTCCCATATTCCGCTAAACAAACATGCTGTAACAAGGCAACAACAGCGAGTTGAAAATATACGGCTGAAGTAAACTGGAATGAGAACAATAGAAGGAAATGGAAAGTTAAATTCACACGGCATAGAAACCACTTTGATCATTCATCATGGCGTAAAGCTGATATCTACTTCCAATTTAAATATTCTCAAACTAGATTGGCACTGCTTTTTTAGGTCTTAATAGGTATAGCAGCAATATAAAAAGCGTAGTTATTACCTACATAACGAAAATGTAATGGCCAAATATAAAAAAATAATTTATTAGTAATTAGTACTTAAAACAATAAATTACTAGTCAGCCTTCTTCAAAATATATAGAAAACGGTCAAATCACCAAACACAAACTAATTTACATCTAATACAAAATACAAAATATTACTAGAATTAACAAATCCTAAATAAATAGATAGTAGGTATACACACGTGTAACCAATAATTAGTCCTCTCCTTGTGAAGAAGCTAACATAATATTGTATTGTATTGTATTTTTATGAACTGCAGCACAGAATTTAAATATTAGATAATCAAATATATGTACAGGCATCTTATCAAGAAATAATATAAACATTTATTAATAAGCGATTGGTTGTTGATAGGTTGGGCTTATAATTTGGATACATAAGTGCAGGGCACTTCATTCCACAAGTAGGAATAAGACCTGAGACATGGCGAATCAGGGTCACCGAAATATCTCTCTCCGACACCCAGTCATCTGGCACACCGTTAACGGCGTACTGGGTGATGTGGTTAGCATCACGCCTTCAACGACTGTCTTACTTTCTCTACTTACACAACTGTGGTTTCGGTACCCAATTTTTAAAGCGACTGGGTGGGCCGTCCGCCAGTTGCCAGATTGGGGATTGAACTCCGTACCGTGGTGCCGCAACTTGAGCTATCTAACCGCTCTGCCACTCTGGCGATGCAGTTAAATTCTTTTCATGTATTTTTAAGTTATTTGATAGGTCTACAATTTACGATCTACAACGTAAATAACATACGTATCACATGTGGCACTTAACGCTCTATTCAAAATTACTATTATTATTATTTTACATTACTAGACATAATTACGTGAGGATGATATCACTTTTTTGGGGATTTGTTCGTATAAAAAAAGAAAACTGTTCCACTTCGTCATCAGTGATAGAAAACATCTTGCGGCAGTTTTTATTATAACATTGTATGTATTAAGATGGTTTTAAGTTTACAATTTAGCTCTGTATGCAATGAGAAATATTGAACAAAGTCAATTAAAGCACAGAGTTAAAATGTTTTATTTAATTGCAATCTAAACTAGTGGAAGCTATTAAATGCATTGGTAATGAGATGCAAGAAGCTTAAATAGAGGAATAAAGGCACGCAGAAGCAAAACAGATTACAGAGGGTTTGAGTTTGAGTTTTGAGTAAAAGAAAGATTTATAATATAAGTAATATGATAGGTTTGGGCGTATTTGTAGCCAGGCCAAATGAAATTAAATAACACAAAAAGATTGGTTATGTGCATACTGAATGAGCGTAGAGTTATTAATAAAAGTACGGGCCAGTGAAAAGCAAGCAAGCTGAAAGGCAAATGAAATCGAAGCACTATAAAATAGAAATTGCAAAGAGCAATAGAGAACGATGGCAACTGAATTGAAGAACAAACAGTGACGTGTGTAAAATTGAACTCAAGTCCAGTGCATTTAAAAAATAAGTGTTATAGCAGAGCAGTGATATAAAAACTTTGTGTCTGACGAATAAGAACAATTTTTAGATATGAGAAAGAAAGACAATCTTTAGATTTAAGCACTTTTTAGATTTTAGAAAAATGTTATCAAATTTTATTCCATTAGTGTGTATTTGTAATTAAAACTAATTTCCGATAAACAATATGAGGTCGCTGTAACCTAGCAACGCGATTCTCTTTTGTCAGTAGAGAATAACAATTGCTGTAAAATTTAAAGCTTGGGGGCAAAATTGAGCTCCATACAATTTATGTTTTAATATAATAAAAGAGGTTTTTTTATTAAGTTAAAAAGTGTACCTAGCCTTACACCTCACGGTAGAAAGGCTCAGGATTATGTATGTATGCATGTATGTAAAAGGTGTACCAGTTATTTATACAAATCACCGTGCAGCTGTGGTATTATTTGTGGTAGATTCCACGACATAAAATTATAAATTTCACCAACCCATCTTTGGCTGTGAAACAGCAGCGAGCACCTGAAAATTTCCAACTCCGACTACGTTCCAGTTGAGCTGCAGAAGCTCGGGGTCGCTATTCCTAAAGGTTATGGAGGTGTGTACGAGCACCTCGAAGCAACATTTGGGGCTAATGAGGAGACTTTAAACGAAGAAGCCCGTCAGCGTCACCTTGCACCAGCCCCAAAGCGAAATTTGGCCAGATATGAGGTAGGATTTCGCATGTTTCTTGAGTGTTCGGGAGCAGGGAAAGTTAGTAAACTTGAAGAATACACAATCTGGCAGAGATTCATTGCATTTCCAAGCGTCCAGTAATGTCCAACTTTGAATAATTTGCATGGCGTCACTAGAATTTGCGGTTCTTGCAAGAATTCCAAGCCATTACAGGAAGTCCAAGACAAATGAATTGCGAGCGTCGTTTGACGTCATCCTTAAAACAAAATCGAATTAGTTGTTGCTAGGCGGGAGTTTTGAGCCAATTTACCCGACGTTCATTGCAGAATTTCACTGTTAAATATTCAAACAAACGCTGTTGCACTAACGACGTTCTGTGTCAAGTCGTGAGGTTATGAATAATTGGAGCATGTAGATCGAATGCAATAGAATCACGCATGTGAGCTACTTTGAATCAAATTTTCTAAACATAATTTCAAAATCTCAGATCTGAACCCAACTGAGAGGAGTCTTGTGTTTTGCTGGAGCTAGCCTAAATTATTATTGCAGTTCAATAAAATATAGAAAGGGGCAATTAACCATTTTATTTGGAAAGTAATAAATACATTTCATTTTAATAAGCCTAAAATACTGACAGGCAAAGTTTAACACAATAAAAATACCCTGAGCATTGTGGTGATTTGCACCTATTTAATTATTTAATATTTGCATTAAACCCTTTATTAAGACAAGGCATCATACCAATTCAGTAGCCTAAATCAGGGGTTGTCCATCTTGTACCCGCGGGCCCCGATGTGTCAGTGTGGCTTCCTTAAAATTGTGTTCATTATTGTATCGCCACCTAAATATATAAGGCATCTAATTTTTATTGAAAGATGAAGCAAGATTCTGTTTGGGCTTAAAGGTAATAAAAAGAAGTAAAAACCCAGTTCGGATAAACCTATATTTGGAGCTACAATTATTGAAACTTTTATTAAAAGAAACAAGTCATTTTAATGGTTTGGATAAACTTTCTACATTAAAGAAATTAAATAAAAATTTAGGGTAGATAAAATTTTTTAAAGTTTGAACATAAGAAATCTACACAGTATTTTTGAAAATATTAATAAAAATGTTACAAATTATTTTTCTTCGTAATTAAGTAGCTCTTATTTAGGCAAAAGAACTATTTGATGAGAAGAAGTAATTTTGTTTTTGTTGGGTTTGTAATCCGTCAGACGAAAGTGTCCACTTTTTGTAACATCCTACTCTAGTCCTATAAGTACATTTCTGCTATGAATCTGTTCTCTGAGTAGTGTGCTCACACAACATACTTTTTAATTTTTTTTTAGGCTTACTGTAGTCTCCGTAGAAACTGCTCAAACCCCCATTTCAAAATCCCCCGCCTCCCCCACAGATCTTTGGAGCTTCGCTGGCCTGGCTGATGCTTTCCGGTTTCACCGCAACTAGTAATGTTAGCAAAAAAACTTTGTTGTTAGCTGTCGTCTTATTGGCATTCTCAGTTCATAGTGCAGATGCATGTTCCGTTACGTCTGAATTTTAGAGATGCCCTTAAAGATTAGATTCTAATCAACTATAACAGCAAAACACTGTATTTTAACTGAATAACGCAGATAATTAGATGACAACTATCCAGTTACAGTATTTCTGTTGTTTCAATGATGGACATTATCTTAAACTATTAGAATAATGTTCTAGTAACGTGGACAAGAAATCGAAACCAGCATCAAATCAATTAGTTAATTAAAAACGTGAAGTTCATTCTTTATTAAAGACTAAAATTATATGGCATTTTCTATGGAAGAAAATATAATATTATTTCTAACTCCTAATCGCTAATTGCGTTTTTATGAATGAGTAGGATATCAGTATTTTCGTATATGAAGAATCGCTAATCCATTATTCCATCCTATAATGCTTTCCATAGCAGTCAAATTAACCTTTTTTTCTCATTTTCATCATTCTTGTTTCTTTTACAGCTAGTTTAAGTTGCTGCCAGCGACAGCCCATACCCATTTGTGTTCTGCCATTAATTTCCAAAAGAAACATTTGTTATATCCCCTGAATCACCTGCCTAAAAAATAAGAACAATATTAATATTTAGTCACGGTTATACGTTTTTCATTTTGAAAAGGTTTTGATTGATAGATGGTCTATAGTTCAAAGAAGTAACAGTTTCGCGAAGATATGACGGCAAGGATACTGGTCATCATGAGTTTTATCTGAATTTAATATCCATTTGGTGTTTACAATATGTTAGTTTACGTTGTTAACGAAGATATAATTAGTAAATTCAATGTATAGTGTCTTTTGTATCTTCTATTATGCTCAATATTTGCCTATCTGTTTAATACTGTATTTTAAAGTGTATTAAATCATCTTTTACTAACACTTTCACTATTTCTGCTTTTACTGCGCGTATGTCAAAGTTAGTGCTACAAAATGTAATCAGTAATATTTTTTAATGGTACCACAAAAAATCAAAGTTCTGTGGGCGTAGTATCCCAATTTATATCAACAGCGCGATATTAAGAATAGTTGAATTATCAATTCATGTACAGGGTGATTCTTGACTTATACGCATAATTGCGACGACTCATAGTTCGTGATATGTAGTGATGGCTAATTAAAAAAAAGTTTAATGGAGGTAACGAATTAATTATGTTGAGAGTGGTGAACTGGTAAAATTAAAATTAACCTTGAATAGTATCTGTCACTCTCCATCACTAGTTATCAAATTGGAGCTTCTTTTATTCGTAAAAGAAAAATTATGGCACCTAACTTCACCAACGCAAAATTCATGAACATGATATTAACGTAAAAGGAAATACACAAAAATTTAGTAGCTGCATCCTGGCTTTATGGACAAATGCTTCCTCAAAGATATTATCCGGGCTGAGAAACGTTTCTACGTGTTGTCCAGTACGTACGTGTGGTGCAGCATGGATTCGATGTGCTCAGGTGTTGATCGAAAACGAAGGACATCACTACGAACAATTGTTGTGATACTCCAGTTTAAGTTACATAATTAATATGTTTCCATTTTAGAGTTTAAAATACTTTCGTCCAACTTTTCACTTAAATATAGAGTGAATCTATTCAGTCCACCGTACCTTCTTTTCGAATTCTTCTTGCTATATAATTAAATAAAAATCCCGATTAATCGCCATATCTCCATGTTGTAGCACTGTACTACAGCGAATCTTCAATTTAACTATTTTGGGTAAAGAAATCCCAAAAACGTTTACTATACTTTATTAATAAATCCCTCGAGCAGAGTGGAATATTAAACACACGCACAAGAAAGTTATTCTATGTATCAAACCACAAAAAAATATTTCTTTCATGATTTCATTTTTTTAATATAAATTTCACTATAAATTATTAGACATACAACCAAGTTTTCCAAATTACCTGTTTCTGTCGACGTCAATTTATTCGCCAATTAAGAGCTATCGTGTAGAAAAGTTACTTTCGGCACCCAATTCCATAAGTAAAAGTCAGGTCAACTTTTCTTGACGGAAAGAGAGTAAAACATTTAAGTGTTTTGGACTACTCTGTCTGGTAGCAACTACATCATTTATTCCATATAGTATTGTGCGCTACTAATATATATATTCTTCTTCTCTTGTAAAATATAAAATTGGATGGAAAATTACGAAAACAATAAGCCAAACAACCTTAAACTGCGTTTTTTTTTATCATGTGAGTATTCATTTGCGATACGTTTAGCAATTATCAATAAACACAATACTTCCTTATTGCGCTGAAGTAATCGACACGTAAAGTACGAATCATGCTCTTTATATATTTGTTTCGCAAGTGCTTTCATATATGAAGTACCAATTAAATAATTTAGAGAATACAAAATTATGACATTCTTCTTTATCAGTGAATACCGTCATATAACATTAAATATATAGGATGACTCCACAAAGGCAATGTGAATTTATGGGATGTAAGACGTGCGTGCATGCGGACTTTATTCACACGCTCGTCATTGTCTTTGTCAAGTTAAATGGCAACCACAAAACAAACAACTTTTTAGAATGAAATGTTTACACAGCGAGTCAATAATTAACATTTACTAAATCACTAATATACCTTATACATTTATGAAAGCGACTATAATAGTAATAACAATAAGATGTTGTTTTAATTAAAAGCGTATCATAACCACATGGTAGACTCGGTTGCAAGCAGTGCCTTTTTACGCTAACAGTTAACAATAATTGGAGGAATGGCTACATTACTTTACGTTATTTTATGAAAATTCAAGGCCGACGTAAATATTTTGAAAATCCCAAAACTGAGAAGTAGATCGCTCTTTGCATCATATCTGAAGTGACGAAAAACTGGAAAACAAGAACTTATGGCTTGGAGAATTTTTTGGTGTGATTGTCGACCTTAAATTGCATTTAAACAATGTTCTTCGTTCATTGGCAACCCACATCATCTTTGTCTACATATTTATTAGTTGAAAGATTTGTAATGAATGAAATTTAAAATTGTTATAGGTTTTAGCTACATTTTCTGTAGAAATGATTAGATATATTTAATTTAATTTTTAATTCTAAAATTTTCTAATCGTTTTGTATATATAAATGATTTTTTTTAAACAAGGTAATTTATCGAGATATGTAACAAGTGTATCGTTAATTAATTGTAAAAACTGCACTCAGCACTATGTATCCATTCAAGTTATTGATCTCCCCTTGAAAACATGCCGAAGTATTTTTTAAGCTTTGCGCCAAAATAGTAGCTTATTTATCTAGAACAAAAAGTGACATTTTAAAGGACGAGAAAGTTGTTTACGGTCAAGGCGTCAGCCGAGGACGGAATTACTTGCGAGGATCTTTAAAAACACTTTTCGTTCGTGGTGAATACAACGGTTTATTTCATACTGCAAGTTTAATGAATTTTAAATAAAAAGTTGTAAAGTCAATTACAACACGGTTATATACCGCGTTCCGTAGTTACCAACCTTCTAGCTTGTGTAAATGACTGGACAAAAATGATTGACAGAGGAGAACCAGTAGACATCATATACTTGTACTGTGAGAAGGCTTTTGACCGGGTACTCATCCGCCGACTGCTCCATAAAATAGAGCATAGTGGGATACGCCGTAAGTTACTAGAGTGGATTTCCGCTTTTCTCAACGGCCGGTCGTTTCGTGTTCCTGTTTGTGACGCCTATCTGAAGAGTTGCCCGTGCTGAGTGGCGTACCACAAGACTCCGTGCTTGGCCCGGTGCTATTCTTAATGTATATAAACGACCTTCTCGAAACCATCATCTCACCTTCGTGCTGCTATGCGGACGACACCAAGCTCTACAACAACCCAATAACAAACAAAACCACCATAGAAGAAGACCTAGCTGTTATCTCTGTTTGGCGTAATACCGTAAAACGGGTGAATATGTATGACCTATGGACACTAAATGGCCCAGCTGGAACACATTACAATAGAAGCATATCAGGATGGATGGACGCTCAGTGCTTCGTAAACTGGTTTCAGGCTATAATATTACCCTACTTCAGAAATTTTGGAGGAAATAAAGTTTTAATAGGTGATAATCTTAGTTCTCACCTCTCACTTAGAGTTGTTGAATTATGTGAAGAAAATTCAATTGCATTTGTTTTCTTACCTAAAAATTCCACCCACATTAGCCAACCCTTAGATATAGCATTTTTTCGGCCATTAATAATGGCATGGAAAAACATTTTAGAATCTTGGAAACTAGATGCAGGTAGCAAGAAAACTACAATAAATTGATAAACAGACATTCCTAGCCTGTTACGAAAAACCATTGATAAACTTTCTGAAAATGGCAGTGAAACTAAAAGCATAAAATCTGGTTTTAGAAAGGCTGGAATTGCTTCACTGGATAGGCAAAAAGTTTTAGCTATGCTGCCAGAATCGTCATCAGCAAATGATGGCGATTTAAATGTTTCAGATAGCTTAACTGAATTCCTACGTGAAAGAAGATTTGGAAACAAGCTTAATGATGGCTTAACATTGCAAAGAAAGAAAAAAGTAAATGTCCCTGCAGGGAAAAGCGTTAAATCATCAGATTTACCATCTAGTACTCCTATTAATGCCGAATTAGACAGATCAAAGAAAGCTGCAACACCTATAAATTCTGATGCTGATGAAATGGACATAGTGGTATCTGAACCCGACAGTGACAATGAAGATCCAGAAATATTAACTAACGTTACACCAGATCAGTTAAAAGAAGGAATCTGGGTCGTAATCAATTTTGGACTAAAAAACAAAAAGTTGTTTATCGGAAATAGGAAAATTTGTAAGAGAGTCTAATAAAGACACCACAATTTACTTTTTTCTAAATGTAGAAGACCTGAGTGAGTTTGATCAGAAGCAAATTATTGCCATAATAAATCCACCTAAACTATTAAGGAGAGGAAGAATGCAATTCAGAATTAATTTAAATCGTCTATCTATGTTATTGTTAAAAACACTTAAAACCTATATTTTTTATTGGTAGATATTAGTTTCTCGTTATTTAACCTTTTTTGAGCCTTATTTAATATTATTATTGAATAAATAATTTTGCTTTCAATAAATGTTTTGTTTTATTACAAATTCATGTTTTTCTCTTAGTTTTAAAGTACTACCGGTTTTTATATGAACATAATATATTTTTTAAAATCATTTTTAGTGTCCCTAGTCACCCCAGGAAGGAATTGAAAAGGTACAACAACTATTTTATATGGTGTCCCTATTCACTCCAAACGTGGGGTGAATGGGGACACTAACAAAATATATTTTTTTAAATAAATAAACATGTTTACAAATATATAAAAAAATCATATAACACCCCGCAGGTTGTACTTTGGTTGTGTATTTTTTATTTTGCACTAGGTTTATAGTAAACTGTATAATTTAAATAAACATGAAAATAATGTCCCTATTCACCCCATTTTACAGTACGTGGTTGTTATTCTTAAATGTGTGTAAGTGTGTAGTGCTTCATATGGGAACAAAAAACCCGAGTAATGTGTACTTTCTAAATGGTACTCCATTACTGCCTACTAATTCCCAAGTTGATCTTGGCGTTACTATCTCAAACGACTTAAAGTGGGATTCTCAAGTAATAAAAGTCACCAAGAAAGCCAATAGTTTAATATTCCCGATCAAGAAAGCTTTTGCAAACACTTTCAAAGATCTGATATTAAAAAATCTGGTGTGATACACTCACACAACTTCCTTTTACAGTGATCTTATAATTAGTCAAAAATTTCATTTTTAAGTTTTAACCATTTGTTAAAAATTTTCAAAAATTACAAATTCTACAAAAACGGTACAAAATCGAGTGTTAGTTGAAGAGACAAATTTTCTCTAGAATTTTAAGGTGAATTCAAAAATGTAATAATATACCGGGTGTTTTATTTAAAATAGGAGTTAATAAAAAAAATAGAAAAAAAAACAAAAGAAACCCACTTTAGAAGTATTCAACTGGAAAATCACCTATCTCACATCAATACACATTAAAAATGTAAAGTTTAAAAAAAATCGTTAGAGCCGTTTTGAAAAAATCGAAAAAAACTGAAAAATCACAAGAGTAAACACCTACTTCCGGTTATGCGTTTTTCTTCAAAAGCTTGCTGTCTCATCTACATAGTACACAAAACTTATATATGAAGTTTCAACGCCATACCTCTTTTCGTTTTTGAGATATTCTGTTCACAGACAGACAGACACACAGACACACAGACAGACAGACAGACAGACACACAGACCAATGAAAAAAAATATGTTTTTTGGGATCAGGGGACTCTAAAACGTGAAGATCCGTTGAAAACTCAATTTCGAATTTTTGGGGTGAATCCAATACTTCCTTTATAGTAAATAGGCCAGTCACCGTAGACACAAAAATCGCGTTAGGTCGCAAAAAATTGCACTGCGCTGATTTTTTGGTATGTTGTAAGGATAGATACCAATAGTGTAAAACCAAGTTTGCAGCTTCGAAAGACCTGTGCTAACTGCGTGGTGCTTGAAAAACCTTTTTTTTTGGACTTTTTTCAGTTTTTGGCTTATTACTTCTAAAAGCTGTATCCTACAAAAAAAGTTGTCCTGTACATTTTTAAAGTAGACAAAATTTTATACAATTTGAGTGTAACAGCAGCTTCGTAGGTCGAATACGTCCAGAGATACAGCGCTTCAAACATTAGCTATTTTTTTCAAAAAGTTCCAAATTGTAGGTTCAGCCACCTTCCGAGCAGAATATCGGTTAACATGCTCATCCTACGAAGAAAGTCATGGAAAATAAAGTTGTAGAGCAGTTACTTAGCTTTAATTTAAGTATAAGTGTAACCCTATAGGTCCAATAGTTCACTTGTTATCAGAAAAAACTAAAAATTAAGGAAAACGGATTTTTCAAGAAATGGAGCTCCTGTTATTAATATTGCACAGTTATCTATAGAATGTTACAAAAATGACATTACATTTATAAATTTGATTTATTGTTATATACAGTGTCCGCCAACATTTGCTACAATTTGAGCGTTACAGCAGCTTAGTAAGTCCAATACGTCCCGAGATACAGCACTTCAAAATTGTAGCTTTAGCCGTCTTCCGAGTAGAGTATCGGTTAAAATACCCATCCTACGAGGAAATGAAATTATATAGCAGTTATTTAACTTTAATTTAAGCACAAGCGTAACCCTGTAGAACCAATAGTTTTCTTGTTATCAGGAAAAAACGAAAAATTAAGGAAAACTGATTTTTAAAGAAATATAGCCTGACGAATTGCAGAATTTTTGTAAAGGATAATAAAGACATAACTCAGTGGAAAATGGTTTATATCATGCAAAGTTAAACTGAGTACAGTTAATAAGGTATAAAGTTATCAAAATTGTATAAAAATTATTTTGATAGTTTGGGGGACCTGGGACGTGAAATGCTGAACGTGAAGTGATGGCGGGACCTCAGCTCAATTTTATAATAAATTACAAGAAAGAAGTAGGTATGTAATATTAGGCTTATCTTTACGCACTTAACGAGACAGTCGTGTTTGTTTGGAAGGCCCAGGTTCGTCAGACGGCTTTTCTTGGGGCTCCGGAGACTCCTCTAATGTCGGATTAGATCTACTACTAGATACTAGTGGTAAAACGTCGTCGACGTCGTCTTATTCATCCGACTCAGCCATGGCTAAGGGAGGAGTATTCAGGCAGGTCACCCCTGACAAACTTTTCAGAGAGCAGAGCATTTCAGCCCTGCTCTCTGGCAGGAGCAGCTCCCTCCTCTGCACCCTTTCTGGCATCTGCATGACATGAATTTCAGCAGGGTTAGCGGCGCTGGTTCCTTGGTTGAGGTCACCGGTGTCAGTCCTTGCTGGTTCCTTGTCCACCCCCAGTTGGTGGGCTCTTTATCTATTCCTAACCACTTCTGCACCTGGTGGTAGGTTCTGTAGGTATGTTGGGCACCAACCTCTTCGGTTGGGGGCAGACGAGAGAGGTGGACTTTGGCGTTGGCAGCAGATCGGACAAATATCCCGTAACGCAGGGCGTGGCGAGAGTCGTCTTCTCCCCCACCATACAGCGCCACGAGACATTTATTGCCAGCAGAGGCTATTTCCTCATGAGTGGCGTCATGGTTGAGAAACGTGGTAGCCGCGTCAAGAAGGTCTGGCTGTTTTGAAAGGACGCCTAACATCTTCGTTTTCCCTTGCCAGAAAAGGGCAGAGGTGGTGTCGCAACCAGTGAAGGCGTGAAGGAACAACTCTATCCCAGGGAGTAATGAGAGCTCTCCTCGAATGAATGATGTTGAAGAGAACTGCTCACAACCGGTTCCACCCCTACCACTTTTTTTGAAGAAAACATTTTGTATGCTGGAGCCCAATCCATTAAAGAGCACCAAGAGGTCGACATCCTCTCCAGCTCCATTTCTTGAAAAATCCGTTTTCCTTAATTTTTAGTTTTTTCCTGCTAACAAGTGAACTATTGGACGTATAGGGCTACACTTATACTTAAATTAAAGCTAAGTAACTGCTCTACAACTTTATTTAACATGACCTTCCTCGTAGGATGAGCATTTTAACCGATATTCTGCTCGGAAGGTGGCTAAAACTACAATTTCGAATTTTTGAAAAAAATAGCCATCTTTGAAGCGCTGTATCTCTGGACGTATTAGACCTACAAAGCTCCTGTCACACTCAAATTCTAGAAAATTTTATCTACTTTAAAAGTGTACCGGACGACTTTTTTCGTAGGCTACAGCTTTTAGAGGTAATAAGCCAAAAACTGAAAAAAGTAAAAAAAAAAGGTTTTTCGAGCACCACGCAGTTAGCACAGGTCTTTCGAAGCTGCAAACTTGGTTTTACACTATTGGTATCTATCTTTACAACATACCAAAAAATCAGCGCAGTGCAATTTTTTGCGACCTACGATGTTTTAAATGACTGGCCTAAAAAGGAAGTAAAAATGTTAAAGCCTATGTACGTCCCATATTAGAATATGTTGTTGTAGGTTGGTCTCCCTACTTCGTAAACGATGTAAATTTAATTGAAAATGTACAACGGAGATTAAGTAAATTACCCAACAGTCTAAAATACCCACCATAGGAGGAACGATTACAAAGACTACAGCTGACTACACTTTCGGATAGACGACAGCGAGGTGATTTAATAGAGACCTACAAAATTTTGCATAAGAACATGTACCAATGCAGTTTACATGAACTATTCAATCTTAATACTGGGAGTAGCCGAAGGGGACATGCATACAGGTTATGTAACAAACAGTTTAAAAAACTACCTCGTCAAAATTTCTTCAGTATTCGTGTTTGTGACCAGTGGAACTCTCTCCCCGACAGTGTTGTAAATGCGGCTTCAGTTAACACTTTCAAAAACACATTTGACGCTATTTCTGTGTAGCTTAGGTATTGAAATTCTTATACGTAATGTATAGTAAATTCGGCTTCAAGTAACATGTATAAAACACATATATGCTATTTATAATCAGCTTTGGCAAAAAAAAACCGTATGTTAATTTCTTATTCACTTAATTATAATTTTTAGTTTTAGTTTTAGTTTAATGTCAAGTATCTCTTGTTAAACTTGTATAGGGCACATCAGCTTGTTGCTGCCTGTCCTAATTTCAATAATAATAATAATAATAATAATAATAATTTCATGTCAACAACTGACGTACAATTTTAAAGTACTTGAACTTTAATATTTTACTTTAAAGTACTAATCAGACTTTAATGTTCTATTTTTTCTACCAGAAATATTCCGAAAAATGTAATTTTTGACATCAGTATGAAATAAATAGGTTTATTATTCGGTTTTCAATACAGTAGGATCATCCTGTATAACAACCCCTCGCGGGTTTGGCTTAACTCTCACGAAAAAGTAACTTTTCGTTTCAACTTTGACCCACTTTTCCCTAAGTTAATTACATCCTGCTGACTGTAAATATTGCCAGCGAAACCGACGAGATGCAGTGCTTTATTTAAACCAATTTAACGTAAAGCTTCCGCAGAAAAAACATCCCCGTTCGAATTGGTAATTAAAATAAACCCCACTACGAAGTGAATTGCACGTTCGTGGCTAAGCCACTCGCCAGGGTGTCTCTGCACTCGCGATTATCGCTGTTTACCGGAAACTGCGGAAATCGGGAATCAATGTGCAGGACTGGATTTACTATTTGCAGATTAGTATTTGGGCGAGGAGCTATTTTTCATCCTCGGACGCAAACAAATCGCCCAAATTTATGGTCCACTGAGTGGCGAAATGATATACAAACTACAGATTCAAATGCGTAGGGATCCGTTTTAGGGCAGAATCCTAATTAATTAAAACGTCCTCTCCGAAATTCCTGAAAATAGCAAGGGACGCGATTAATTGTTTGAATATATGTAAATATTTTAGAAGGGATTGTTTTACAGATTAAGCTATTTCATTGTTGCGTTTAGGCGTTTATATAGCAACTCTCGCTTTTGAAAGTTTAAATGTGTTTACATTTTTCACACAGGGCGGAAAGAAGTGAGGCACATTTACCACCAGGACTTATTTGTTCCGATTATAAGTTTCATACTTAAAGATTGACTGCAATTTGGTATCTTATAATTATTGCAGCTTTGACAAATTAAAAAATGTTGAACATTTGCAGCTTTTCGTGAATTTGTATAAATAAACAATAATTCTGAAAGCGGATGTATTAAAGTCCGAGATTTTCGTAAATATCACTCTTAAGATAAAAGAAAAACGAAAACCAAGAGTGACCTACTACGACTTTAGATGTTCTTAAAGTGCTTAAAGACATACAAACTACGACTAAAGTACGCATTTAAATTGTTTACAAATATGTGGGGCTAACAACCCCGTGATGTAAAAAAAAACTTGTTAGGAAAATGAACAACAGCCTCGAAGCACCGGACAGATCAATTGCAAACGGCTTAGCCGACGGAAAATGGACCTGATAATTGGATTCTGGAACGTATTAAGTCTCTATCGCCCTGGCGCGCTACATAATATCATACAAGAAGTATCCAAATATAAAATTGATATTACAGCATTACAAGAGATACGCTGGACAGGTAAAGGTTATAGATAAAATGAAGAACTACGCCCTTTTTTACAAGGGTCAACTACACATACCTTGGGAACTGGATATATAGTGAACAGTAAAATACTAAATAACGTAATTGAGTTCAAACCCATAAATGAAATGCTATATAGGCTAAATGTGAATGGTACTATTCATAATATAAATCGGACTTGTGTACACACATCAACATAAGAAAAAGAAGATAACCAGAAAGAAGCATTTCATAGTAAAATATATCAAGCTAATGGAAATTCCATGAAAATAATCTTAGGCGATTTTAATGTCAAAGTAGGTAAAAACGACTGTGCAACGAAATGGGCTATTGTAACGATAACGGTCAAATAACAATCGGATTGACCATGATCGTAGATAGTAGATATACCACAGACCTTAAAAGTGTACGAAATCAAAGAGGGAATGAGTGTGATTCAGACAACTTCCTATTGAAAGCGAAAATAAGACAATGAATATCCAGACTAGATATATGAAGTAAATGGTAAAAAACGGAAAAAATAGAACATAGACAAATTAACGATAGATGAGCATCAGTAAGAATACAAAATATCAATAAAGTTTAAGCTACAAGCAAATAGGGAAATATAATTGAATATACAAACATAGAAACACATTGGAAGGCTTTAAAAGATATTTTCATTGAATCAGCTACTGAGAGTATTGGAAAATAAACAAGTAGCAAAAAGGAAGAGTGGTTCGACAAACAATGCCGAGAGATCCTAGAAAAATGCAAACAAGCAAGGAAATAAATGCTGGAAACTAATGCAAGAAGTAAAGTGAATAAATACCGAGAAGAAAGAAACAAAGCCAAACAAACCCTCAGAAGAAAGAAAAGAGATTATATGGACCGGAAGATACTAGAAATTTGAGAATCACCACGCTAGAAATCAAACAAGACAAATGTACAAAACTGCGAAGCACCTAACTAAAAGCTTATATTTACCAAACGAAAATTATTCGAAAGATGGGCCCAACACCTCAACGAATTATTACATGGAGAAGAAAATCAATTGCAACAAAAACACAGAAAGTGAGCAATCTGATAAAAAACGGATAGTTGAAGACATAGTAGAACAAGAAATAGAAGCATCAAATTATGAGGAAGCACACACAGCGGTCCATAGAACGAAGAGAAATGAAGCACTCGGAACAGACGAAATACCGACAGAGCTATTACAATATGCAAATTCACAACTCATACAGGCCATACATAAACTGTTTTGTGAAAATATTTCAACAAGAAGAAATGCCGCAGGAGTACTGTACCTAATATATAAACAAGGTGATAAATTGGAAAGGGGAAGCTACAGGGGAATATGCCTATTAAACGTCCTAAATGCGACTTTGACACCCCTAACAGCAGCTTATAGGGAACTACCAGGCACGTTTTAGACGAAGAAGATCAATTATCGACCAAATATTTACACTGCGACAGATATTTGAAATACTTGAAGCATGCTGGAAATGTAACATTAATATAACAAAACTTTATATTGATTATAGAAAAGCGTACGACAGCATACATCCTAAATCAATGTGAAAATATTATGTCAACTTGGAATATTCAGGAGGTATATTCGTTTAATAACGCCAACAATGTTGGAAATCAAATGCAAGTGCAAAACTGGAAAAGAGCTCTCCAAAGAATTTTAAATTGAACGAGGTGTGAAACAAGCAGACGTAGTTTCGCCCCTATTGTTTAATTTAATACTGGAGAGGGTAATACGAAACATAAACATCAACCCGGTAAGAATAATATACACAAGAAAATCACAAGTTCTTGCCTTTGCTGATGATGTATGTATAATAGGAAAAAGGAAGATGACATTAAAGAAATATGCAATAACATGCAATATGCGGTCTCCAAATAAATAAAACTAAAACAAAGCACTTAGCACAACGAGAAAAGCATCAAGACTAAACACAGGTAAATATAGGAGATATACATTTTGAATAAAGAAACTAAAGCTCGTATAAATTCCGGAAATCAATGTTTATATAGTTTGTCAAATATTATGAAATCGCTGCACGTCCCTAGGAAGTGCAAAATTAAAATATATAATGTATATATAGAATTCTTGTGGCTTATGAAAATGATGTTCTAATTAATATTTGCAAAAATAAATGGTTTATTGTCCTTTCTATTTTATTCATCTGCAATCAATAAACTAAAGCTCCGGTCTAGCATGAGAAAAACTCTTTTTCAAAGGGGTAGCTTCAACACTCAGTATTATGCAAATGCTTAAATTTGTATCTGACAGCTTTAACCTAAAAAATTACTGTAAACACAAATGATCTGATGGTACAAGAAAATACCGTAATTGAATTCAAACATCCAAAAAATGAGAAAAAACCTCAGGTAAATGCAATGCAATTAATGTGACATAATTTCCGGCTAACATATTTTGTTTCAGTGACGCGAAAACCTGCATTTGGTTAGCTTCCGGTAATTCTCGAAATCTCCGGCACAAATCACAAAATCAAACAACGCTACCCTGATTATAAATCCCATTCACGACCTCGTACGATGTTTAATCTTGATGAAACCCAAAGCTAGTGGGCCTTCTGCAACGGCTTGCCAGTGAAATTTACCTTGCAAGGGCAGCTTCGATGTCGGTTCGCAGAATGAAAGAACGCCACGGCAATTACAAACTTGGTGACAGCTACCTGCTCCAAATTTCTGCACCTAGTTACTCAGGAAGGTCTGCTCTAAATGTAGCACATAAAATTCTAGTTGGCCGATGTCTGAACGATTCGAAAATTGGTTTCGATGTTAACCGCTCTTAGGCGAATCTCCTCAGAACTGATCTCTTTTCGCTGGGATGTGTCACCACGACGAAAATTACACACACAGAGTCTCTGCAGACTAGGGAATATGAAAAACCACTTTTGGCTCACACAGAAAACTTGTTAATATGAAAATTTACAAAAAGTGGGAGCACCTCTTGCACCCAGCATCAATTTTACAAGCTTTTTTAGTTATTCTTAAAAATTGAATTCCTCGTATCCTAGTAACCAAGATTTACAATTATTTTATGAAATAAGTTTTGATATGGTGTTTTTGCTTGGAAATTGTCAATTAGTTTTTAAATGCACTGTTTCACATGTTTATAATTAGCACTGAAAATAGTCTGTATCCTATAACAGGTTGCTTTATCTTGCTGTTTGCAATTTTTGCTTCGTTGCACTGATTTGCACCGTTTCCTTACCCGTCAGCTGTTTTGCCGTTTGTTGGTAATATCATTTTTAATGCTAACGCTCATATAATTTTTTTCGCACCACAAACCATCTTTGTCTCATGTTTAATTCACATTATTGTATTGACGTTACCAAATAAAATCTGCCAGCTACATAAATTAAGTTGCGTTTGCCATTCCGAATGTCAATTATCAATAAAACGTTAAACGTAACCTTTTTGATTGTGCCTTATCTAATGCTCACCGTTCTCAATCAAATTATGGTTACTGCTAATCATATCACGTGCATTTGTTAGTGTAAAATACTGACTTTATCTTGCAATAAACAAAATATTAATTCTGTGCTTACTTTGAAATTTCTTCATTTTCATGTTAGTTAGGCAACCAGAATTAGCGTGGGCATTAAACCATTGCAATGAATCACTAGTTAGGCTTGTCATAAGCTACGGATGTGAAATCTGGACTTTCGGCAAAATAAATGAAAAACTGCTCAACAGATTCGATAGAAAGGCTGTGAGAATAATATACGGGCATGTTTTCGATGATGATTTAAATGCGTAGAGACGACGAATGAATAACGAGATAAAACAATTGAGTAATGAACAAGATTTAGTAGGTGGGTTAAGGCACAGAGAATCAGATGGACATGGCATATGTGGAGAATGCCTGTTACAAGAGCAGCGAGGCGAACTTTCATTAATAAAAAGACAACGCCCAAGACAAAGGCCGCTCAGTAGATGGAAAGATAATGTGACAAAGGAGCAAAAAATCTAAAAATACGAAAGTGCTGAGTGTGTGTGTGTGTGTGTATCTGTATGTGCGTGTATACAACTATGTGTCAGATAATTTCCAAATTAATAGTCGACATTTTTGGAAATTTTTATGAAAAACTGCTGGTTATGTAATTAAATTTTAGCTAATCATGATTAGTAAGCAGTAAATAAAATGCAAAAGCGCTGTATCTGTTTTTTAGAAATAAAAGCCATTTCCTTTAAATTCTTCAAATTCAAGATTAAACTTTTTGACATATATTATAAGATCCCAGATTACCATGGTCGATGGATATGCTTATATATAATGTTATATCTACCTGCCTGTTTGTATCACATTCACATCGTCATCGTTTATTTCTTTATGTGGTGATCCTCTCATTTGTAATACAACAATAAGTTTGTGCATCACGTCGCAGTTGGCTGAGCAGTTGAGTCATGTAACTAGAAATCAAATTTCCTCTGAAAGCGTGGGTGCAAGTGTTTCGTTGAACTGTTACAGACTTATTAGAAACATTCAGGTAACTTTATCTATTTTGTACATAACTTGCGTTTTCCTTGATTAAATACGTCCAAAACATTGCCTTCTTTAACTTATTTATAGAATACCTATAATTTATTTTGAAAAATGAAAAAATTATTTTAATTAGAATAAGGCCATTTTTTTGAAAATGATATAAAATTTGCAATCCGCTACAGAAAAATAAAATGCCTAATAAGAGCTTTGTTAAAAAAATATTGTTCTTCTAGTTGACTTCTAAAGCTGTGCTGTTAATGTTATTTACTTTGTATTCACCTTAAGTTTCACACAGTGAACAATGTATATAATATTTAAATATACTACAAATTTAAGTAATATTGTAATAGAACAGAATCCCGGAAATTTCTACTAAACATGCATACATATACATTTATTTCCATGCAGGCCAGACAATTAATGAATTAATTTGCAAACGCTTAGGGTTCCTTTTATTCAGAATTGCACACAAAGTTTTAAACTTTAAGAAAAGTAATTGGATAACTAATTTAAAGCGTAGGGTTTAACTTCTTTAATTCTTCAAGTTGTATAATTCAATTATTAAAAAGAAATTGGCTTGTTAAATCGGACAGTGGATGCCAACAGCGCAATAAATTTACTTCTGGTTAGGGATGGGCGCGTGACGTGAAAACAGTCGTGTCACGTCGTGTCACGGCGTGTCACGTCGTGAACGTGACTAATATTTGAAAATCGTGACGTGAACGTGAGTGAACGTGAGTGAAAATTTCCAAGGCGTGATTCACGTTTCACGTTAATTTCACGTTAAATATTTAGTAACGAATAAAAAACTGCAGGGTGGAGCAACTTTTAAATTCATTAAATCACAAATTGTGCCGAACAAGTTACATTATGTGGTTTTATTTTTGGACCCTAATTATAAATCCTTAAAGTTCATACCTTCACATAAAAGAAAAGATTATAATGCAAATAAAACTATAGATGATAATAATGAAATACATAGCAAACGACTCAAAACTGGTACATCAGGATCATATTCTTATCTTTCTACACTTAGAGATAGTTCTGACGATGACACATGTAATTAGGATGATGTCGAAACAGAACTAAATTAGTATGTTAAATTAAAATTCGGAAATGTAGATGACATTTTAGGATTTTGGGAAAACAGTGTAAATACGCTGTTAAAAAAACTTGAGAAATTTTAAACATACCGGCAAGTTCCGCTACAAGCGAAAGAGTATTTTACAGCTGGGCGAATTTTAGAAGAGCGCAGAATTCGACTTAACGCTGAAAATGTTGATTACATATTATTTTTAAACCAACATTTTAATGTTTAGATGTGTAGATGAACTTATTATTCTAATAAAAGTAATGGTTTGTTTTTTATACTCGGCTAACGCTGAAAATGTTAATTACGTTTTATTATTAAACCAAAAATGTATTGTGTAGATGAACCCATTTTTAGAAAAGTACCTAATGTTTTGTTTTGTATACTCGACTTAACACTGAAAATGTTGATTACGTTTTATTTTTAAACCAATTTATTGTGTACTTGTGTAGATGAACTTATTATTCTAATAAAAGTCATGTTTTTTTTGTATACTCGCCTTAAAGCTGAAAATGTTGATCCTTGTACGTAAAAGTACTTTCAAACCTACGAATTAAAAGTGTTGTCTAGCAACATATACCTTCTGTACTCATACCAATAAAGTAAACGTCAATTCCAATGACAGCTTTTAGTATTAAAAGTAATGTCTTTGAAGACAGCTGCAAGAAATATATTTGCGAGAAAACAGTATTTATCCCTTGTCGAAGTTATTGTAGTAAATTTTCATTTTTTTCTTTTTATGTCAACTATTCTGATTACAACATATCACGTAAATTATGTCAGGTGCAAAACATATTTTCAGTTCTCTTTAGGGTTTTTTCATTGGTTTTAAATTTGAACATTCTATCACGTCGTGAATGGCGTGTCACGCCGTGAACGTGAGTGAAAGTGAGCGTGAACGTGCGTGAACGTGACTGTTTAAAGCCAGCGTGAAACGTGCGTGAACGTGACTGTTTAAAGCCAGCGTGAAACGTGCGTGACGTGAGCAAAAAATCACTCACGCGCCCATCTCTACTTCTGGTCTACAATTGAGATAATCACAGCTCCACTGATATATGTATTATAACTCATATGTTCTTAACACTAGATTAGAAACGTGACATGCAAAACCCTCACAAGGAGTTGATTATTCTCTGCTAGATTAGATTACACATATATACCTACAACGTGTGAAGCATATAAACATATAGTTGGTTTCAAATGCCTGATATATTTACGAACAACCACAAATAAAGAATCTTAAAATGTCAGGGTACCTACATTGATAATTTCAATGGACTTACATTTTTCGTCGCAAGTACCCTACAGAAGTATTAAACTTAAACTTGTTGTTATTGTTATCCAAATGTGTGTAATAAGTACCCTAAAAATATACCATTCTGACTGTACATGGTGCCGTATTTTCGAGACTCATTTTTGGAATCTCGCTTATTTAAAGATATATGAGAACGGCTAAATTCGCGCATGTATTACATATTTTTTCCGTTAACGCATTATGGCCCTTTTTTATGCTGAATTTAATTATTACTGAAATTGATATGCCATCAGTAAATGATATCGCAGCAGTAACACAAAATTTGTTTTTATCTATTCTCCCGTTTAACTGATTGCAACTTAAATAAACCGCGTTATTTTAAATTTGACGTCAAGTCGGTGCTAGAGAGTTCATTGTGAACGTTCCACATTAGTTGTTTTAACCGAACGCCATTTTGCGTTTGTTATCATTTAGTAAATTGTGTATTCCGTTAGTGAACTATCGTAAGTGCAGTACAGTTTATTTTAATAATTTTAACTAAAACAGAATCTTTCTTTACAGAATATCAGCTTCTCTAGACAGACAGACGTATTCTGTAATCTCTATCTGTTAGTTATTTGTGGTTGGTAATGTAACCTTTTCAATTAAAATGGTTTTGCTACATACAATTTTAATGATCGAATTCTATTTTCGTAACGGGCCGGCCGTCGAGAGATGGAATATGGCAGTACTCAATTCATGATTGTTTTGAAAAGTTCGGCAGGAATTTCCAAACCTTGCGTTGCATTATAACACTTTTCGTTGTTCTTTGAATCACTGCGTTGAAGTTCTTCGTGAGACTGAATCCGTTTCACGCAATGAAGACAGTAGTCATCCTCCGAGAAGAACGGCAGAAGTAATCGAAAATGTAAGACAGATTATGGTAGATGCCCCTCGAAACTCTGTAAGCCATTAGTCTCAATAAGTTGAGTTGGCAGTTGGCACCTGCCACAAAAAGTTACAGTAGGACATCCACGTCTATCCCTACCGTTTGCAGTCTGTACAACATATACACGAAGCTGATTATCCTCAATGTGTTGAATGTTGTCAGTGGTTCCTAAATACCCTCAATAACGACTTACTGGAAAACACGGACGAAGCCATATTTTATTTAGATGGATACCAAATTCTTGAAAATAGCGTAGGTGGAGTTCGGAGAAGCCTAATTTTATGGTAAAGAAGCCTCTTTATCCTCAAAAAATAGGAGTGTGGGCGGCTATTTCAAGGCGTAGAATAATTGGGCCACACTTTTTTAAAGGTAAAAGTGAGACATTAGTATTAATTTGTCGAAAAATCAACAAAAAGATCTTTTCGAGCATTTTGACTGCAGAAATGTATAGAGAAGGGCTTTTACGGCCCTTTTTCAAAGATGTTTATGACGATGAGCTCAGGTTTCGTTTTTTCCAAGAAGACTAAACCACTGCGCACACAACACATAATACCTTAAATATGATACGAGAATTTTTCGACAGACGGATTATTAGTCGTAGCACACCAATACCTTATCCTGCTAGATCTTGCGATCTCACGCCATGTGATTTCTTTCTGTGGCCGTATTTAAAAAACTTTATTTTCCAGCAACCAATACATGACCTAAATGGACTGTGGAACAGAATATTGGAAAAAATTAATGAAATTAATAATAATCCGAATTTGTTAATAAATGTCAGCAATGGGAATGTGCGAAGAGTTCGAGCATGCATGGGTGAAGGCGGTGAACAGTTTGATCACTTATTATTAACTTTTTTATTGCAATAAATTACAGTTGAGTTATTACCATTTGATGGAAATGCATTGTTTTAAAGTTAGTTTTAAACGTTTGCATCTGCATGCTTTCTTGTTGTTAAATCTATACATATAAAAGGAAAGTCACAACCCTGACTAATCAACGCAGAGCCGTAACTGCTGGTACTACGAACTTGAAATTTGGGTGGAAGGCTCAATTGGTTACGTAAGGTAGTGCTAAAAAGGGATTTTTTGAAATTCGACTCCTAAGAGGGTGAAAAGGGGTAAAATCTGTTTTCACGAATTCTTAATATCTCTTACACCTAATGAGATATCGACTTGGTGTTTACTTGCAAAGATTTTCAATGCAAATGCCTGGAAATGTATTTCAGGATTTTGTCCTAATTAACCCCTAAAGGTGCAAATATGGATTCGAGGTGAATTAAAGAACCCTTCGTATCTCCTATATTTATCGAGTTAGAACATTCTTTTTTGGCATATAGATGTAGTTTTAAAATATTTAAAAAATAGTTAAGGGATTTTGAAAAATGTATCGCCAAGAGGTTGAAAAGGGCTACACTGTGTTTCCACGAATTCCTCAATATCTCTTAGACCTGATAAGATATCGACTTGGTGTTTGCTTGCATAGGTATCCAAGGCAATGTCTAAAAACATATTTCAGGATTTTGCCCTAATCAACTCTAAAGGTGTCAATTTGCATTCGGGGTGAATTATAGAGCCCCTTGTATCTCCTTTGTTTTTGGAGTTAGAGCATTGTTTTGTGGCATATAGATGTGTTTTTTCAAATCTTTAGAAAGGGGTTTTAGGGTTTTTTTTAATTTCACCCCTAAAGCGGTAAAAAGGGAAAACTGAAAAGGGGTAGGGGGTTAAAATTATTATTTTTTCTTTCTGGGTTCACTTCGGGATAAAACGATCTGAAAGAATTTTTAGAAATTTTACCCCTAAGGGATGAAAAGTGGTAAACTGTGTTTTCACGAATTTCGTATAATAAAATAAGAGTATTTCTGAAATTCCATCCCCTTGTGATGGAAACGGGTATCCTGCTATAATTTATGAATACAACTTCTAATAAGTAGATATATTTTTGATTTTATCTCATTGTTATACTAAAACTATAGTTTTATCAATCTACACTATCTACAGGGTAACGACAATTACATACATTTTCAGGGGGTACGTGAAGAAAAAAAGAGTTAAGAAGAACTTCTTTCGGAAGAATATTGTTTCACTTTACCTACAATATTGTTTTGCAGCCTTTGTTAGTTTAGCATATTGAGTGAGGGGGAGGAGGGCTCTATAATTCATTTAAGATTTAGAAGAAGAACCAAACATTTATAGTCCGTACGAAGAACGGGCATCCTGCTAGTCTATTTATGAAAGTTGGGTTAGCTACGTTTTGTAATATGTTCACAACGAACTTTTCAGCGCCGACTGCGGACGTCAAATTTAAATTAGCACCCGATATGTCGTTTACTAGCGAAATTGCTTATATTTCCAATAGAAATTGTATGAGATCTGCTGAAAAAGGTGTATAGCAATACCCAGGAGAACGACAGCTACGCAGAAACTTTTTTTTCGCATTTACATAGAAACTATAGTATGAGCGCAAAAAGAATGTTCATCAAAGAAGTATTTGGAATTTTGTAGTCATGTGTATTATAAAACACTAGAAAATTTTATCTAATTCTTGTCACTGATATTTTATAGTGTCTAACAGTGGCCAATGTCCGAACGTGATCATAACTGTGATCAAGACTTTTCGTAATAAACGCAACGGAAATATTTACAAAGCCCGCAAAGGAATAATAAGACCATACTCTCACTTTGTAACAAATGTCAAATGATAGCTTCATATTTTCTGATGTTATACTATACATGACTTCAAAATTACAAGGGCACGCTTGATGAACTTTCTTTTTGCTCATAAACGGTAGTAACACAGATAAAATAATTAGCTAAAAAAGTGTTCGAATTGGACGCCATTCATTTCTACATATAGCTCAGCCCTTTTTTCGTTGACTGTTCGTGTATTTTTTCTCGTTATTACTTCTTGGAATGCATTTATAATATTGTTCAATGTGTCTCGATCGAACCAGCCCCTTACTTTTAAAACTTTCGCAAAATGTTCATTGAGAACATTAACAATGCATCCCATGCATCCAATTTTTCGTATTTGTTATTTCATATATCAACAATGTGTAAATGATATTTTTAACGTTGTTTTCTAGTTATTCCTTTAAATGAATTACCTTAAGGAGTTTAAATTATTTGATTCTATTATGAAACTGTAATTTTGTGTATTGTCCCCCGATAGCAGCCGTAATATGGCTTTAATCGTCCGAGGGCTTATAAAATTGTTAAGCAGCACAACAAACACCAACGATGTAATATAGAACCACCAACAATCTCCATAGAAACAATAACACTCGAAAATAACACAACGATGACGAAGTAGTCTATAGCCAAAATACTGACTTCATTAATTTTGTCCATTTTGTACTGAAATACATAGAATAAAATATCGTATGTATCACGTGCATAATCAAGATTATAGCCGTCCAGAAGTTTAAAATTTTTTGCTTTGCGTCGAGATTTAAACATACCTTCGTGCTATAATTTTTTGATTATGCCCTTAATCTATAAATATAACTATTTTATGTTTAAGCTCGAATATCTGAAAAAAATCAAAAAATATTAAATTTGTAAATTTTTTTGCACCCTGTAAAAGTGTATAGCATTAATACACAGAGCCAATATATCATGTTCAGAAGTTAGTTGACATAAAACGTCATTTCTTGGTAATATTTTCTTTCAGTCAGTTGTTTTCTGTTAGTTACAGCAGCCGCCTCGACTTCAGGATTTCTTTGCATAAAATCGTTAATATCTTCAAAACAGTTATTGGTACACCCATACAACTTTATATTAAAATGATTATCATTTTAACATAAAACTTTCAAACTTCTCATATAGGTAGGGCGTGTTTTATTAAGAAATAAAAGTAAGTTGGTTTCCCACTTTCTTAAGTCACTGTGTACTGGTATAATAAAATAAAAACTTAGTAACATATGTATCACCTTTGTACCTAGGACTTTTATATATGCAAATATGCACACTAATGTAATTCTTAAAGCTTTAGAAGTTTCTTCTTTCCTACCTCCGTCGTTGCCGTACCTTATATATAGAGAGATGCATAAAAACGGCATTGTAGCATCGCTATATGTCGTTCGATTTTCAGAATTCAAACACCAAGCTAAATCGTTTAAATTCCACCATAACCTGACAATAATTCAAAATGACTCGGAGCAACAATAGTCAACTTTTTTTTCAAATGGCCACAAAAATTTTGAGTATGATAATTTTGGTATTTTTTTGTTTTTTATACAAAGCAACGATTTACTAAGAAAAACTGATAATCTCAAAAGAGTAGCGAGGTCTCCCTAGAATGACATGTGGTACTTTATGTAAAGAAGCATATCGCAGTATTACAAGAATTACAAGAGTTAAACTAATTTATGGGCTGAAATTGTCATGATTACAAAAATCGATTAATAGATAAAGAAGCTGCTTCCAAAATAATAATAATATAATAATAATAATATGAGTGTATTTATTTCAATGAAATACATAAATACATAAATGAAATACATAAATGTACTGTATAAGCCTATTGTTGAACATTACTGAGGTATTCCTTTAACATTCTTTTAAAACTATTTATATTATTAGCCTGTTTTATATTGATCGGTAGTGTATTGCAATCGTTAAATCCCTTATAAAATAGCGAATTTATAGTTTGTGTTAAATTCTGTTTTGTAATATATAAGTTTTGTTTATTTCGTGTGTCATGTCTATGAATTTGTGACCCTATAGTAATATAGTTATTAAGGTATCCCGGCAGTAAGTTGTTCTTAATTTTATATACAAAAGTTAACATATTAAATCTTAGATGAGTTGCAATGGGCCACCAACATAACGCATTTAACATAAATTCAATTGGGGTGTACCTATTGCATCTCAAAATAATCCTCATACCTTTATTCTGCAATATTTGTAATTTAGAAAGTTCATATTTACCAAGAAAATATAATAGAGTAGGACAGTACTCAAAATGTGGCCTAATAATTGTATTGTATACCGTGATTTTAGAATATATCGACAACTGACTAGATAGCCTAGAATAGAAGAACATTTTCTTGGAAATTTTATTTTGGATATATTCAAAGTGCCTACTAAGAGTTAGATGGTTGTCGATAATAAAACCCAAGTATTTAATTTCTTCCACAACTTGAATATCTTCTCCATAAATCTGAACTTTTACACGATTTTTGTCAACCTTTTTATAATTCGATTTTGTGCAAATTACCATTGCCTTCGTTTTGGCAGTGTTTAGTTTTAGTTTATTTGTATTTAAATACTTGGTAATTTTTTCCAGTTCCACATTAATCTTGTCAATAGCGACATTCAAATTTTCATGTGATACCGCTAGTAACGTATCTTCTGCGAATAGGTTAATGAATTCACAATTACAACTTTTTACAATATCATTAATATAAATAATGAACAACAATGGCCCCAATACACTACCCTGAGGAACACCATGGTTTGTTACAATTTGGCTAGAGAAAGTTTCATTAATCTTAGTAACCTGATACCTATTTTCTAAGTAACTTATAAACCATTTCAAGACATTACCACCAATACCATAGGACTTAATCTTATCAATTAAAATATTCCTATCAATTGTTTCAAACGCTCGCTTTAGGTCCAAAAAAATTGCGACAGTATATAGATTGTTATCAATTGCTTTCTTCCATTGAGAAATAGTAAGCTGAAGCGCACTTTCACAAGAATGATTAGACCTAAAGCCAGATTGATTAGCTATAAATAAATTATTTCGGTTAAAATATGATAGAATTTGTTCATATACACATTTTTCAAGCATTTTTTCTAAATATGGCAAGGTATTAATTGGTCTAAAATTAAGCGCTTCTGCAGTGTTATTAATTTTTGGGATCGGTGTAACGTGGCTGGTTTTTAACTTATCTGGCACGATACCTGTTTGTAGGGACGCATTAATTAAATTAACCCATACATGTCCAACCACTTCCATAGAACTTTTTATCACTTTACCATTTAACAGTTCATGTGAATTCGATGTATTCTTCATTCCTCTAAGTATTTCTTTAAGTTTTGGGATAGAAATAATTTCAAAGTCAGTAAATCTACAATCGATAGGAACACTATATACATCATCACGATCATGTCTATCACTATCACTATCACTAATGGACTCAACAATATCCTCTATACTCTTAATAAAATATTTATTGAAATGTTCAGCTTTCTCCACATCAGTAACAGCTGTCACTTGCACATTGCTATACTCAAACACTATGTTACATTTATAACTATTATTTATTTGAGGATTAACAAGATTTTTTAAAGTTTTCCGCATTTGTTTTGGATCATCAAATATCTTAAATGATTCTTCAAACGGCTTCCATATTCAGGGCCACGAAGAAAGCGGAAGAGAACCAACGTGAGTGTCGAAGGAAAAGTTTCTACAAACGGTAAAGTCTTGTTAATAAATGTTCTGCTTGATCTACCTAATCGTTCTATCCATTTCGACGCCTCCTGATCTTAGTTGCAAAGTCCCCGATTTGCTTGTTGAACGATTTGATTTGAAACATGGCGGCGATAGTTTTCATTGTAGGTAATAATTATTTATTTGGGACTACTTCGCCTCTATGTCTTCCGTAAGCTTATCACAGTACTTTCCAATAACAATCGTTTGCGACAGTGACTTCTAAATAAGGCAATGGTATTACGAGTAATTCTTTCATTTTATTCTTTATTTGAATCCAGAAAAGTGTTGTTGTAGGTCGATATCATCATCAGAATAGCATACCTAGATTTACATTTTACTACATCAATTCATTTGTTTCTGATCAAATTAAAATATACAGAATTTAGTATACCCCATTCCTTAGGTTGTTTTAATTTCCTATGTTATTTTTCCATCAAAAATTGTGACTGCATTTTAGTAATTAGTCGTACTCCAGCCACTTAATCTACCTAAAAAATTCCGTTTTCATTTAGAAACGCTTGTTCGGCTATTTTGGCAATACTATTTGATGTTTCTTGTTAGAGTAAAACTATAAGCAAAAGCGTTATTGCTGTGTGATTTTTATTTATTTACGTTCCATTTGAATAACAACCCTATGCTTGAATAAAGCGCCACGTGGCAAAACAAAATAAGAGTAATTTCAACAATCGAACCTCAAGCTTGACGAAAAAAAACAAAAAACAAGGAACGAGTTACAATATAATATTTTCAACTTGTATTTGAAGCTGACATTAATTATATCGATCCACCAACGAAAAGTATTGCTTCTAACAGTATAATCCTTACGTTGACGATTTCCTGATTCTGGAATCTAATTAAAATTTTGGAGGATGGTTATTTAACATGACTAGAGCTTCAGATCTGTTGCACCGAGTGTGGACTCTGCTGTACTACCATTGTTGCTAAAATCTGTTACTTTATTACTAAGCTTGTTTCCAATTAGTTTAATTAAGGACAATACGAGTCCATACAGGCAACAAACCTGATAGTTAAACGAAGTCTCGACCAGGCATGTCCAATATGCTGTTCCCTTATGATACTAATTTAGCTCTTGTGTTCTCATTAACCGTTCTCGTGCATTTCCGTCTAGAAGGTATAGATTGTGCATATTGCATACGTTGCTTTTCGGCGAAATGTTAGATACCCACTAAGGTTGTTTATGGTCAGTGTAATGTAATGAAAACAGGATGGTCCACTTTGATTTTTTTGTTGATGTTATGATGCTCGTGCATCATGCGCGGAAGTATTGCTGCTAAGGTTTATTCTTCCATTTTGTAGTGGTAGTAATAATTAAATAATACATATTCATTACGTATATAGCACATACTTTATATCGAACTGTTGCTGACTGGCCTCAAAATGGCAAACAAAACATTTTATTGCCTATTACTCTGCTGAAAGGTATTTTTTATAATACAGTAAAGTCCCGTTAATACGAATCAATTAAAAGTAGTTAAGTTCGATGAATAAAAATCTCCGGATTACCGTATTATAGAATAAACTCCAGTATGTTCTGCCAAATATACAACAATTAATGGTCAAAATATCTACTTCAATGCTTTCGACGTGATATTATTCAGGAAACCGAATTTGTGAAATCTTATCTTATCTACTCGTATGTTTCGGATGTTTAAACTGATGCAAGGTTTGATATTATAAATAAGTGAGTGATAAAACTGTAAGTGTGCGAGTTTTCTTAGGGAAAATAAAATGCTAAAACATATTTTATTCTAAGACTGAAACAGAATATACAGGGTGATTCATAAGTATGGTAATTCAATTTCAGAGTAGTTAGATGACGGCAAACAGAACAATTTTGCATAATAAACTAGACGTTAAAAATCAATAATAATCCCACAAGAAATTAAAACATTTTTTGCTTAAACTGATTGATGGTCATCATGACTTTCGGTGAACTCAAGTTTGCTCAGGTGGTTGCGAAAAGACCGAATTTAGGTTATATGCAGACCCAAAAAACCGTTGTTTGAGTATTTAAATCATATTCGATTCATTAGGTCAATGCACTCTTATTTGATTTAGCTAGTGGTTAGCACACACTCCCTAATACCATTAATGTTATACTTTTTAAAGCAATGTACTTCTACTGAGTTCAGTGTACACCCATTTTATTTAATGACCATACTTATGAATCAACCTATATGTGTGTATATTATGAATACAGCATATATTACAAACTATCTGACCCCGCAAACGTTGTTTTGGATTGTGACATGATGTGGAAAACCCTTCAAACCATTAAGCACAGAATCATAAAAGTATGACTGCAAATAGCAAGTCGTACAGTGCATATAAAAACACACTTTCGATATTTTACAATTTTTCGGCTTTCCATTTGGATTTTTCCGAATTTTCTTTTTTGCTAAACCACCTCAGGAGTAAGACGAACAAAAAAAATCATCCAAATCGGTCAAGTCGTTCTCGAGTTTTTGCGTTACTAACACACGGCGATTGATTTTTATATGTAGTACCGTGTGTCCCAAAAGTCTGGAATAAATTCAGTATTTCTTAACATGTAGGTTTCCGGCTAAAATCCTCGGACCCGTCAATTTTTATTTTTATTTGAGCATTTTTTGAAATAAAATGCATACATACAGGGTGTCCTGTGTATGAGGTATGGCGTTATCGATGTTTTTTTTTAAATGGAAGCCCCCTTTTTTTATTACGGAATCTGAAAGAACGCATCTTTTTACTTATGTTAAGCTGATTTTTGAGTATAGATCAGATGATCAAAAATTAAGAAAAAATTTAAAATTTGCAAAATACTAAGTTTAGTAATTTCTAAATCAACCAAATTAAATGTACAAATTGTCCACCGTTGTCTGCCTGGCAGTAACTAAGAGGACCGATATGTTTTTTGTTGATTGCTGTCATTGATAAAAGCGTAAAATCACACTTCTTAAAATCAAATTTAGCATTTTGCAAATTTAATTGTTTTTCTTAATTTTTGGTAATGTGACCTATACCCAAAAATTACCTGAGCGTAAGTAAAAAGATGCGTTCTTTCAGATTCCGTAATAAAAAAAAGGGGTTTCTATTAAAAAAAAAAACATTGATAACGCCATACCTCATACACGGGACACCCTGTATGTATGCATTTTATTTCAAAAAATGCTCAAATAAAAATAAAAATCGACGGGTCCCAGCATTTTAGCCGGAAAACTGAATTTATTCTAGACTTTTGGGACACACGGTATATATATTAAAACTTGTCTAATAAACAATTGCCAAATTCGATTTGTTTGAAATGGTTTCGTTTTTAATAACGGCGACAAAAGTTTTAATTCTCATTATAGCTGGAAATAGACACACATTCGAAACCGCCACGAATGTAGTTTTTCGTAGCGGTTTTGAACGTGTTTCTATGCCCAGCTTATTATGCTGCGCATATACACACGTTCAAAAACGGAACGAATGTACTACATTCGTAGCGGTTTTAAACATGTGTCTATAGCTGGGCATAGATACACATTCAAAACCGGCATGAATGTACTATATTCGTGGCAGTTTTAAACGTGTGCCCATTCATGAATATATCACTCCACAAAAAGTAATATTTTGCTCGGTTTTTACTCTTGACAAAAAAGGGTATATTTTGGACCCAGCATGTTTGGTTTAGTTTTGCTGTAACTAAGAAATAGATAAAAGTAATAATTTGCTTAGATCTCAGGCTTTAACCTTGACGAAAATGTGACCCAACAGATCCAGGATAAATGTTGCAAGAGACAAAAAATTACAACGAATAACTGCGGTGCGCTTAATGGAGCTGCATCGTAAAGGTCCAAACGGTCCCTTTTGACAACTTGGATCGAGTGTTGAGATTCCATTTGCAGGCGCTGACGTTTGAATTCCATCGTCGGTAATGTTTTTTTTTGTTGACAATTGCTACAATTCGCATTACCAAGTGTTTTCTTTTATTGTTTCAATATTATTAGAAACGTTAAGATTGTTTTATCGCATCTAATATGATAATGTACTACATTTCTACATTAAAAATCGTTGAGTAATGTGGTATTTTGCACTATAGCAATTTCTATAGCATAACAACGGCGATTCGTTTTCGTTTGTCAATACTGGAGTATTTTGTTGGTGGCACTGTCAGTCTATGTCATATTCGTATTTAGCAGGTAAAGTTTTGTGTCGGTCTGTGTCAAAACTGGCGTAAAACCTAATCTGTGAACCTCGAGATTGACATTGACTTACAGTGGCACCAACAATACACGTCAGTACTGCCAAACGCACAATATCAACTGCAGCTATTTATTGTGTTTCAGTACATAAAAACGCGTTCTGCTCGGCTTGGTTATGTTTTGACATTTGGTGTCACTTTTACATAAAAATTTTATATTTCACATCTCTTATGAAATGCAATAAAATAGTATACTAAACTCATATGTCTGTTTAAGTGCTCTCTAACTCTCGTACTCAAACCAGCTATACCTTTTCAGTAAAACATCACTTTTCTAAACTTGCTACATAAAATACTATTACTCCTATTTTCCTTTAATTTTTAAAATTATTTTGTGTCACGTCCACTTATGAGGTAAATTCTGAGTAAAACCCTTTACAGATTTTTTATTACTAATTTTACATCAAATTAGTCGAGTAATGTTTGTAGTACTTTCAACTTGAAAATTTATAGATTTAATTTTGTTATTTAAAACTGGTGTTGTAATGCGAACCGTAGTACATGGGGTTTTTCGGAAAATGGCATTCCGAACACCTAAATATTTCTCATATGGAAGAGAAACATTCTTGTAACGGCATGTCTTCTAAATTGTCAGCTCTATCGTAGAATATTGCAAATACATTGACTGTCCTAATTTTTCTACAAACTTCAAAAAATGTAAATAGGTACATTTTTCCGAGAGATTACTAGGTTTTTAGAATACTCTAACTAGATGTCTGAATAATAATAACATAATATGTTGAATTTGACCATGGTTTAATGAATTTTTTTTTTGATTACATTTATTAGCAATCAGAATATAAATATACATTCTATGGGCTAATTGTAGGAATTACTTAACTAGTTGACGTGAGGGGGAAGACACCCATTGGAGTCACCCCTATATTATTGTATAAGATCAGTGGGCCATTTTTTCTTTAAGCGGCGATGGTTGGGTTCCTCCTTTAATGGATCTATCAATATATTTGGATGATTTATCAGGGTATCGTGGTATTTAACTGCCTTTTGTTTAATAGCGTCTTTCACAAATGGAATTCCTAGGTCGACATGAAGAGTTTGATTAGACACAAACCATGGTGCGTTTGTAATGTTCCTCAGTATCTTAGATTGACAGCGTTGGATTACATCCACAGTTGATTTACTTGCGCAGCCCCAGAGTTCAGAGCCGTATAGCCAGATGGGACGAATAATGGATTTATATAACAGCAATTTATTATTTAATGTAAGCTGCGATCGCCGTCCAATGAGCCAGTTCATGTTTTTAGTTTTCAAGTCTATTTCTTTTCTTTTTTTTTGTGACTTGCACCTTCCACGTTAAGCGTCTGTCAAGATGTAATCCCAGGTACCTAACCACATTTGCTTGGGGGACTGGCTTGTTTCGGAGGGTAATTGGCGGGCATGTTGATCGTTTTGTTGTAAAGGTGATATGTACTGACTTATCCTCATTAACTTTGATTCTCCATTTCTGAAGCCATTTTTCTAGTAAGTCTATATGCTCTTGCGTTTTCGTAGATGCTAAGATTGGATCTTCGTTGCAAACTATAATTGCAGTGTCATCAGCAAAGGTCCCCATGTCGCTATAATCGGTAGTAGGTATGTCGTACGTGTATAATAAGTACATGAGCGGCCCCAAAACACTTCCTTGCGGCACTCCTGCTTTGATTGGTTTTATTTCGGAAGTCTCGTCTCCAGCTCTTGTTTGAAAATAACGATTTTCTAGGTAGGATTGAAACAACAGAAAGTACTGATGGGGAAACTGTTCTTTTATCTTATATAATAGTCCTCTGTGCCAGACCTTATCAAAGGCCTGGCTAACGTCTAGGAATATCGCAGAACAGTACTTTTTATCTTCAATCGCTGTTTGAATTCTATTGATTATACGATGACATTGTTGCATCGTGGAATGCTGGTGGCGAAAACCGAATTGATGATTTGGTATCCAATCGTCTTGTAATCCATCTTCCTGGATTCTTTTGAAAATAAGCTTTTCCAGCAACTTGGATATTAATGGGAGCAAACTGATGGGACGATAGGATTGTACCACATTGGGAGGCTTGCCAGGTTTAAGTAGGAGGATGATCTGGGCAAATTTTAACTGCAACGGCCAGTATGTAAGCCGTAGAATTCCATTAAATAATATTTGCAGAAACTGAAGGCCTTTTTCAGGTAGTCGTTTTAATAAGACTGCGGTTATAAGATCGTATCCCGGCGATTTTTTATTATTTAAAAATCTGATTTCTTCTCGAATATCATTACATATCAAAGTCTGCTGTTACATTAATTAGCTTGTTCTCTGAATGACGTCATACAGCGGTAAGATATATACAAGTTTATAACTAAAATATATAACCGCGCTGGTGGCTTAGAGGTAAGAGTGACACACTAGCAATGTACGTATAAAGACGTACAATATCAGTCTTTCTCAGGACTAACCAGGAATACCTCACCACGCGTCGTGTGATAAACACCCTAGACAGTGGAAAAAGTCCTATAAAACATATCATTAATTAGCTTGTCACATTATACCGCTAGTTTCATGCACTTTCCAAAAAATATTTTATAATTAAAATAATTGAATAGAAAAAAAAACGTTTAAAACATTCTCTCAAATACTAAAAGAAAATTACTGGCAAACTAGTTACGATATGAAACAAAATTATTTTAGTAAGAAATTCAGAACGGTACTCCTTCGAAAGACCTATCTTTCTAGAAATATCCTGTATAACTTGCTAAAACAAATCCTAAATATTTGCCGTCAAAAGGTAATTTGAGCAGAAACATTTACAGAGCGACAATAAAGTCCCCGGACTTTTTCTAATAGAATTTTTCACACCACAAAAGTTTCAAACCAACTTATGCTTTGTATCTGAAATTAAGATGGCCTAGTGATGTGTTACTTTTTTGTAATTATTTTAAATTTGTCTTGGGCTGAATAGCACTTTGGAGATGAATGCTGGATAATTGGATATACCAACAAGATTCTACACCCCTTCATCGGGCTAGAATATAAGTGTTCAAGATAGGGTCAGAACCAATTTTCCTAATTCCATTATACTGAAGAGTGGGGCTCCGCTTCACCCGATTTAAATTCAATGGATTATAGTGTATCGTCCATCTTAGAGACCTAGGTATGTACGAAACCTCACCAAAATTTGGATTCTCTAAAGGCTTCTTTACTTGAAGAGTGGAATGTAATTACTGTCGAGCAGCGCTGGAACATAACCGACAATTTCACTAAACGTTTACTGCTGTGTATCAAAGCTAAAAACGGATATTTTGAAAATAAGTAGTTGTACTATTTTGTGAACCTTCGAGTTATAATTTGTTGGTTATTTTTAAAATTAAAAGCTTTGCAATTGAGTATATAACTGTATTTTAAGAAGTTCGAGAACTGTATTGTCACTTATTGCTCCAGACTTACAAAGCAACATATAACATCATTTTTAAATCTGAATATTTCATTGACATTATAATTATATCTAATAAAATAAATTGAACTGTCTATAACACACTTATGCATGGTAGCATTTGGTGTAACCTATTTTGCTCGTATTGCGTCAATTGTTATCGGTTCTTCAAACTTCGCCATTCTGTTCATTTTTACTGCAATTTCTAAAAATGTTGATTTTTCAAAATTTTTGTCACTCCACATCACGTATTTTTACTTTTTAAATAATTTTCAGTTAGCTTTCTTCCACTATTGCTAATATTCTTTGTATTTCTTTCTTGGTTCTAATTAGCAATGTAATTATCTAACAGATAGGCAATGATAAAACTGTTTTAATGTTGTACCTTAATTTGCTTTAGAAGACAAAACTGTAAACATTTGATGATAATGGATCTCCATGTCTCAGTCCATACCCATTCGTAAAGCTGCTCGAGTCCATCCCAACCATTCTCACAACCGCACTCTCCATGCTTATTAAAGTCATCTCCACCAACCTTATTCATTAATTTCCTCTTTAATTTCTAACTCTTCTATTTTGTTCATCACATGCTTCCGTCCTTTACTATAATGGACTTGCTTAATGTCTACAAACAGAAACATATATCTGCAGATTTTGTTCGTAGCCTCTAGCTTCTATTTCTTTTAGAACAAAAATCTAATCTATGACTGACCACCTCCGAACACCACTTTGATATTCTCCGATCAAGTTTTCGAGCTATGTGTTTAAGAAATTGTTTTATATGTTGTAAATACTTTATGAACTACCCTGGTTTTTCTCAAATGCCATCTTTAATAATTTTTTGAGTATTAGGCAAATAATTACTTGTCATCACTGTTTCAGCATTCCTTCACTCTCAGACAATCGTTACCAACATATGTATTTTATCATGTATCTTCACTGTTCCATATTTAATTAGCTCTGATTGGATCTTATCGTCGCTTGGACAGTTAGTGTTCTTTGTATTGTTTAATAATTTCTGAACTTCTTCTAAACGAAACGGTTGCGTCGTTTATATTTTTTCTTGCTTTTATGCTTTATTTCGTTTCCTATTTTCCCTCGACTCTCCGGCAACTTCTTCACTTTTGTCTAGCAGCCATTTTAAAAGCTCTGTAGATTCTTGTATAGCTTTTTGAGGTTATCCTATTCCTTTGTCTTATTATTTCATTCATTATTCGCAACTTCTTTTTTTAGATTTCCTTTCTTTTCTTGACGTAGGTAGTTCTTTAGATTTTGTCCTTTGCTGTTGGTATTGGTCCTTATTTTCCTTCTATTTTTTTAACATCCAACAAGCAATGCCGACTTCAGCTCAAGCTTCTCATAAAATTTTTCATAGAATTGGACATCATGATTCTCATCACTTTTTTTAATATCGCCCTATCGCCCCTTAAATAATATTAATCAAATTCCTCGCTAAAAATTCCCCAAGAACAAAGAAATGAAGAAACCGTTGATAAAATTTGAAAGGAAGTATCTTTTTACGCTATTAATTATAAAACTGTGCATAATAAGTTTGTTAAGCAGCATGGAAAAAGCATTCATTGAGGTACTGTAATATACTTTTTATACAAACTAAGAAAGAACTGCAGCGGTTATACTTTAAGAAATGATCGACTATATATCATAAAATTCAGGAAAATAGAAAAATGGCAGTCGAGAGTACTATAATAAACACACTACCTGAGTAAAAAATTTATCCATACAGGAATCTTTTTTTTCAGATACTAATAATGGTGACACAACACCCTTAAAATGTGTAGAAACAATTTCTAATACAATCATCAAAGTTCTTTATGGTAATAAAAAATGTTTTAAGTTGTTCGTTGGATTTAGAGGCGTTCAGATCACTAGTAATTTTTCTCACAAATCATAGCAGTATTATATCCAGAAAAAGAAAATAATTATTTTAAAAATGAGAGCTAATTTTACTCTCGAGATTGCTTCAAATGTGTTCAATTTTTACTTTCCTCGTCTGAAAGACGAAGAAAGTATTGTAATCACGAAAAAATCACCTTCCGAGATTTCTGCAGATCTTCACGTTTCAGGGCCCCTAGATGACGAAAAACAGGTTTTATCAATTCCGTCTGTCGGTATAACTCAAAAACTATTTGTCGGAGGAAGATGATATTTTGCATACACATTATATTGAGATGGTATTAAGCCCACAACTTGGCTCTGTTTGCAGTGCAAGATAATTCAATAAAGCACAGAGTTGGGATATTTTATATAATTGCAATTTTAAACTAAAGTAAAATATTAAATGATTGATAATGAGATGCAAGAAACAGTAAACTAGTTGGAGAAAGGCAAGCAAAGGCAAAGCATATTTTAAAAGGTTTGAATTAGTTTGTGAATAAATTAATATAATCTAAAAGGAAAGGTTTGTGCACATACAAATCCAGACCAAACAAAATTTAATTGACACAAAAGGTTTGTAAGGTGCATTTAAAAAAAAGCGTAGTTGTCAATAAAAAGCAAAGTATAGTAAAAATTGTGAACAAAGCTGAAAGGTAAAGCAAGATGTTGGATAAAATAGAAAATTCCGAAGAGCAATTTTAGAAGAAGGCAACAGGAGAGAAAAGATAGTGACGCGAAAATGGTGAACTCAAAAATCAGTGTATTTAAAAATAAAGTGCAATAGTGTAGAGCAGAGCAGTGACAATAATAAATAAATAACGTTTGTGTGTACAACGCTATCGAACAATTTTACTTATAAGGTTAAAGACAATAATTTAGATTTAAGAAAATTGTAAATATTAATTATTTACTCAAATTTATTTCCATTTGTAACCTTTCACTATCAGAATTAATTTTCATTAACATAAGAAAATCAACAGTAACTTAGCAACCTGATGCTATTTTGTTTAAAAACAGGAGAACAATTGAATTAATTTTTATTTGAAGGTTTGTTGAATTTGTACTCCAGATTTGAATACATTTTTTATTAATAAACGGGCATTTTACCATTATAAAAGTATTTCATTTTATTGCATATGTGTCCATGTGTATGTGGGAGTGTTTGTGAGAGGTTCCACGAAGTAAAAAAATTAAATTTCCCCTCCGATCTTCGAGGGTGAACGGCAGCCGATCAGCTAAATATTTCGAGCATCGTTTCCGGGCCAAGGAAGTACCCAGAGCCAGAGGAAATCAGTTCAAGGCATCAGCCGAGTCTGCAAGAGCGTCACCGTCGACACCTGCATCAGGGGAAGCGTCTCCAACCGAGATATTTAAGAAGCGTCACTACGAGCAGCTCCGAAGCCTGCATAACAAGGTAGGATTAAGCCTGCAATTTAAGGGTTAGGTTTGAGGAAAAGCATCAAACAACTAGATCAAACCTTCCAGGAGTGGCCTGGCTTTTCCCCAAGGGCTCAGTTGCTTCGTGTTTTTCAAAAATCGAGTGGCGTCAGTAGATTGTGCCGGGTTTGGCGAGAATACAAGCGTTCATAAATAATTGAACGGTCGGCTTCTATTCTACGCCAGAACAAGCAAGAGGCGGTAACGTCATAATAAAAAACAAACAAGGGGATGTGTTTTTATTAGTTGCCAAGCGGGAAAATTCAAATAACTTACCTGACGCGTTTTCACAGTATTTTCACAAGTTTAAACGTTCAAATACGCTGTACACTGGCGACATTTTGTGTTATCTGTCAAATAGAGATTACTAATATTATCTGCTGAGCGAACAAATGAGGTGCTTCAAGTCAAATAACCTCAAATTTATGGCGATTGTTAAATTCTGAACTCACCCTGAGAATAGTGCTTGTGTTTTGCCGAGAGCTAGCGTAAATATATATTGCAATTAGATAAAAATAGAAAGAGGAGCTTTTCAACCATTTTATTTGTGTAATTAGTTATTACATTTCATTTTTAACCAGCCTATAATTTATAACAGGCAAAGTGAAAACACAGTACAAAAGTATTAAATCGGAGAATTGTGTCATTAGGATTTGCCCTAATTTGACTTTTTATTAAATTTTATCTGATAATAAATAACAAACAGCTGGAGGCAGTACATAACAATATATTTACTTGGAATGAAACCAGTAAAATTTTAGGCAAATATATACAGGGTGAGCACCATAAAATAATAAAATTTTGTTTATTTTTGCGTTAATTTTGAAATAGAAGGTGATAATAATTTTCACATAAGTCAGGCTTTACACTTGTTGAAAATAGGACTTAACAGATACAGGATAATATCACAAAAGAGTCTAAACTTTTCAACAATAGAGGCTCGCGCAGCACTCATTTCAAATAGCCTCGATGGCGCAGTTACGATTTCTACGCAGGTGCGGTTACGCAGATGCGGCGGGTTCAAACTCCAGCGGGATACATTTTTTTTATTTAAAAATTTATTTAATTTATTTGAAACGTGAAGATATTTTTACTTCTAACTTAGTTTGATTTTTAAAATTATTTAGTGTCACAATGTCGACGAGGAAAGTTCTAGGTAAAGCCTTTTACATATTTTTTTAAATTACATCTCGCTTCACCATTACCTTATTTTGAGAAATTTCTAATAAATATCTAAAACAATTTCCATCTATTGCATTATTGTGGAAGATACTTAGGTGGCTTGTTTATTCTAATATTGTTCAGTCTATGTGGTTTAAATGGCTTTGTTTCATGCGTTGTTCTGCAGAAACTAAACTGCACCAAGGCTTATAAAGAACTTCCGAGTTTGCGCTTGCAGTGTTCCCCAGCGGTATTAGGTATTTGCTTTTCGTATATTTACCTGGTAAGTACCTGATGTCGGAGGTTTACTATGTTACTATTTGTGTTGCGCATTAGTAATTTTGGTTACTTGATTATGAAACTGCCTGTACTTGCAACTGCGATAGATGGGTGCTAATGTAAAAGTTTCCAACTAGGAGTTGCTATTTGTTTTTTAGGTATTACAACAGAAATTTATAATTCTTTTCCATACAATGTAACTGGCATAGAAAATAATATTGAAGTTCAGATGTGATGGCTAATTTCAGTTTGGTTTTAAATTCACTTCCAAATAGAAATTCGTTACTTGTGGAAACTTGTGCAACGTAAAAAGACGAACCGTGAGGTAGTACTTTTGGTTTTAAATCATCCAGGACGAGACGCAGAAGTTAGTTAATTAATGTCTATTTACTTTCAACGTAGCACTTTCTCTGTAAACAAAAGTTAAATGCGTTCTTTGTGATTGTGAGTTGTGACCTTTCTACTGTTTCAAATTAAGTTTCGGAAGTCCTGTTTTTCTCCGAAGTTAATTAGAAAGTTTTTCTTCTAAAATGTGTATTATGATTACAAAGGTCTATTTCCGTCAGATACCTCCTAAATCCCACTTTGAATATGAACTGGAGAGCTGCATCTAATTTTGTGCATAGCTCTGCCACGCTTGTTAAAGTGTACGTGCTCTCGTTGCAACAACTGGCAGATGGTGACGGCGCATAAATATTCACTTATTTTCGCCAGGAAGTTCTACGATAGAATAGTGCAGATGCAACACAAAGACTGATTAATATTTCCTGGTCTTTGCCCTAAAAGTTTTGAATGATTACTGTATTAACTTTGGATTGAGATGAATCTTTTCTATTAATCAGGCAGCTTTGTTCCGTATGAATAATACGTTTCAGGTTCGTCGTCGAGGATAAGAACATATCATCATTCAAGTCAAAAGCCATTAATATGAACAAAGGAAATTCTGATTAGAATTCCTTCGAGAAATTTCCTAGCACTGACTTTTATTTTTGCAGCACTACCAGACGAAGTTTAGATTTATGGCCTGTCAATCCGCTTTGCATCTTCAATTTGAATTATTTCAGAATTACTTTCCTATTTTATGCAATTCCCGAAGAAAAAAAACTGGCACTGACTAAATAACTGGTTTTATTATTAAACTTTCAAAATTTTCAAGATCAATATTAGTCTATGTCTAAGGGATTCTTTATTATAACTTTTAGAAAATGTTATATGTAGGCTCTGATCATATAAGTATTAAGTAAACTGCTAGCTACCCTTTTATCTACAGCTGCTGACCCTACAGTAAAAGTATAGCAGCTTTATATCAAAATTAAAGTTAATTCATATATTATTTCTAATCCTTGACTTTAGAATACTCAATAAAAATATGAAAAAATAGAGCAATTATAGAAATATATTTAGGAAAACGACAAATTTCAAGCTATACATAAGCTGCTGGACAAATAATCGCATCAGAAAAAACGTTTTTTATTTTATGTTGATTTGTTAAAAGGTCGTTTACTGTCGTCTGAACTGACTCGGTAAACGAGTCTTTAAAGGTACGGTGCCTGTAAAATTACAAGCACCTTGTTTGCTAGTAAACACATGCTTTATTAATCACTAATACTTTCAGCAAGAGGAAATAAAACGTTCGATCATACGTCGCTCACCCTGAAAATTATCCGGCTCGCCGATAAAGGCAATTTACTAAGCGTGTCAAGTAAATAACTATTAAGGTCTTTAATCTTTTGAGGACAGATGCAGTTGTTTTTATTTGCTATTGAAAAGTCTAGTAGGCCCATCCGAGACAACCCAACAATTGCAGCGAGTCTCGGGAGAAATCTTACGTCAAGTTGCTCCCATGTATCAGTGCGGCTTTTATATTGTGCAGAAACAAAATTTAACGCCGTTATTCCGTGTTTTTAATTGGAGAAAGAAAAATCAACATGAAGAAAGAACGTTATGTTTCGGAGTTGATGCAAGCAGAGTCATCGTGTGTGCTGAGTTAGGATTTAGCCAGCGAAGTATTGCAAATCCCCTCGGTGTGAACCAATCTACTGTCTCCCGAGAATTGAAACGATTCAGGGAGATTAGTCATAACAAAAGAAGAAAAGAACAAGGACGTCTAAGATGTAGCCAAGAAAGGGATAGCCGTTTCATCCGCTTGGCTGTATCTTGAGATCGTTTCCAAACCAGAAATTAGCTTAGGGATGAGCTACAAAGGGTACGGATTGCAGGAGTGTCGTCACGAACTATCAGAAGAAGGTAAAGAAGATAACCTAGCTGCTTAACGACTTGCCGCAGACCTCATCTCACCAGGGTTCACAAAGTTGCCAGATTACGATTTTCCAGAAAACATATCCATTGGAAAATGGGGTCATGCTCTTGTTACAGATAAGTCCCGAGTCGCTCTACATTCGCCATGGGCGCCAAAGGGTATGGAAACGCAGAGGAGAACGTTATTTCGAATGAAACATGGTTCCACGGGTCACCCTTGGATGAGGCTCCATAGTGATATGGGGAGGCATATTATGAATGGCACCTACCGAGCTCCACATCGTTTCCAGGAAAATATTGACTGCATAAAGGTAGGTGGAAGACCTTTTAGAACAGTATGTGTACCGTTCGCACCGTTAATTTGGGGAAAAGTTTCTTCTTTTACAAGATAACGTCAGGCCTCACGTTGCTGGTGCTCGTCAAACAATACCTTGCAGAAATTGGCATTAATGTTTTATCTATGCCAGCTAGAAGCCCTGACATTCATGCTATCGAATACTTATGGGACATGCTAAAATGAGTCTTCGAGCACGTGTACATTGCCCCATAACTTAAGAGAGCTCGAAATGGCTCTCCAAGAAAATGGGAAAATATTCCCCAGAAATACATTGTCAGTGCGATCGGTCAATGCCTAGAAGGTTCAATAAAATAGTGAGAGTTTGGTTACTATTTGCGAATTTAGTTAATGGGTACTAATTTTACTGTAGAATACAGTTCCGTAAAATACACACGTTTGTGGAAACAATAACCTTCCTTTATTTTATTAAAACATACAAACAAATACACACGTGTACACATCCGTTAATATTACACAAATACAAATTCCAATTGTCAGTAGCCCCATTTTCGTTATTGACTCAGCAAACTGCGTGCAAGTGATGAAGACTGATCTGGGACAAAAACTGATCTCGGAAACTAGGCTACTCGGGTTTATATAACAAGTGTTTGAATGAAAAAAGCGCCGGCTTTTCTTTCGGATACAATAGTATTGTCCAGCCGATCCTTCGCCCTATGACACGCAAGTTTGGGATGACTTCGATAATAAAAGGAGTCTGTACACGCAATGTGCTTCTTTCCACATTCCACAATTTATGATTGTAGTGTGACCAGGGTTGGTCATTGTTCGTTATTGGGTCACAAGGCTATTTACGCACCCCTTCCTTTTGTAGACGGGTGCTTCTCCAATTGTGACATCCGCCTTGTTCTTTTTGAATTTGCACTTTGACGTTTTGACAAGTTACTCTGCATTGTTGGCATGACGACACAAATCACATTTGGCATCTAACAATTTTTTGTTCGCATATGTAGCACTGACGTTTACAGGCTATTTATCACTCACGTTTTAGATAGCACTGATGTTTACAGATTAGAATTGCACTTAGTGTCAAGTTTGAGTTTATAACCGTTCCTTGCACGACAGGCGCTTTTAGGTCATTATCTTGGTACGCTACAAGAGCAAGAGAGGCGTGACAAGCTATTAAAATCATATTTTCACAGTTTTATTTGTGTTTTTTTCACATGTATTGTACATTATTGCTCAGATTTTACGACAATTGTCAAGTTTTCCGGTTTTTCCATAAATACGCAATACATTTTTCACAAATCTTTATAATAGTTTGTTTTATTACTATTGCGAAACTCTAACACTTATATTTATAACATGAAAAATTAGTTTTCAGAATATTTTTTGTTGTTTTGTCATAATTTTATCCAGCAGTATTTACATACGCTAATTAAATCTACTCAGCCTAAAAGATAAACATCAAATGAAAAATGAATGTGTACTATGTGGCTGATATTTCCTACAATAAAGTAACGCTTTAAACATAATTTATTGTAAAAGATATATAAAACTGGCTCATGCAGATGTCTACAATTAGAAAACGTTTCAGTAAATGCTCTGATTGAATTAATTAGATAAGCCTTCCAAAAATAATGAGCAGATACTTATTTCTTACAAGGTAAACATTTGAAATTAAGCTTGTTGAGTGCCTTTCAGAAAAATAAATAATAAATTTGGGGACCTACGGTTATTCTTTGTCTGATTACCTAAATTTACTGTCTTTTGTTCTACTTTCATATAGAAAAATTGTCATATAGCATGCAGAAATACATACGTGTCTACAACAGCAACACACACTAAATCTTGGGCTGTGACTTGCATCGACTCACAAGACTACAATTTTATTAACTTTCAAGGATTCTTGTTGTAAGTTTACAAGGTGCAAGGCATACGGTGTTAAGTTACTCGGTAGTTATTTTAAAAGACGACGCATTTTAGTTCGAAATTCAATTTTAAATTCGTGAAATCGAAAATCACTGTAACAGTCCTAAAATATTATATCCGATTTTCCCATTATTATAGTACATTCGGCCACTTTTCATATCTTCTGTAAACAACGTTGCCTATATAGTTGGCATTCTTTTTTTGAAACGTGTACGTATAGGTACAATTGGAGTAGGGCTATTTCCGGTTCCCAAACTTTTGGAGTTTTAAACTTACTTTTGAAGCTCTAAAGCGCATTTGGCGGAGTTCGAAAAATCGTTGATAGTCGGTGCAAATTTAGCTTTAGGGTTTGGTAATTACTGCACTCGTCTGATTTAAATCAGGATTTTATACTATTTGGAAGTGTTGGCCGCCCAAGATCTCGTGTGGGAGTTTTACGTAGTCTGACGTTTTATTGAATTTATTTTCAGCATTTTCTTCTTGCTTTTAGCTATAACCCCTAATATTCTTCAATTTACCGGCAGCAAATTATCTAACGTTTAAGCAGCTGTCCGTAGACATTCCCACAGCAGTAGGCTACGAATTTAGCACTAGCAAAAAACCACGCTACCAGCAGTACAAGACAGGGCTTCGTGTGCCAGCGTGACAGCTTGCGCTTCTCGCTGGGATAGCATTAGATGGCTTGCTGAATTATGTTCGTCATGTAGGTTGCTGATTATATATTTTATAACAAAAAATCGCCATGAGTTCTTTATCAATTTTAGTTTATTGTAATTGTATTAAAAAAACAAACGAATTACCAAAATTCGTTCGCCTTGTGTGATTTGTGAATCTATGCTGTATTTCTATTTGTCAAAAATAGTCAAAGTGAAGTTTCGCTGATATATGCGCGTTATCAGGCAATTGAGCGAAGTGCATGCTTATATTTGAATACGATAAACAGTACTTGTTACTTCCCTCGTAAGGAAGTATTGTAATCACGAAAAAATCACTTTCCGAGATTTCTTCAGATCTTCACGTTTCAAGGTCCCTAGGTGATGAAAAAGAGGTTTTCTTAATTCTGTCTGTCTGTCTCCCTGTTGACAGTATAGCTCAAAAACCATTTGTCGGAGGAAGGCAATATTTTGCATACATATTATATATCTACCTCGCATGAAACCGATACAGTTTCATACAAACATATACAGGATACGCACCTTACAAAAATAAAATTTGGCTTGTTTTTGGGTTAATTCTGAAATAGAAAGAAGTAATAGCTATCACATAGGTCATGCTTTTATTTGCCGAAAATAAGACTCAACCGATATAGGATAATGTCAGAAAAGAGTAAAAACGTTTCAACAATAATACGCTTCTGTTCAAGAGATGCGCGCGCCGGACTTATTTGAAAGAGACTCGGTAGCGTAGTTGGCTTTATCGGTGCAGATACGATCTCTATGCAGGGCGCGGTTACGATCGCTCTGCAGATGCGGCGGGTTCAAACCTCAGCGGGATAAATTTTTTTTATTTGGAAATGTATTAGAAACGTACAGATATTTTCACTCTAACTTAATTTGATTTTTAAAATTATTTAGTGTCACAATGTCAACGAGTGAAGTTCTGGGTAAAGCCTTCTACAGATTTTTCTTCTGATTGCGTCTGTTCGAAGATGCCCCTCAGAGCAGCGAAATATGCATTTCGTTTTATTACATAGTTCTTTTAATGAAATCAATTCGTTTGCGATTGCATAATTCTTGGCACTATTTATTTATGAATCTTTTGTAATAATTTGTATAATAGCAATTTGAATTCTCGGTTCACCTTGAATTTTCCGAAGTTGGTGATATTAATTAGAAGCTAAACAATAATTGGATCAAGAGTTCGTTTTGAATATGCACTATATACTACCTGTAGGTATCTTCAAATTTATTTTTTGGACTTCGACGAGTGTTTACGTATTCTGATTGTATTGAATTATATTTAATGTTTTTACGTTAAAACACTAAAATGAAAAACAGAGATTTACATTAGTATAATTGGAAATTTGTATTCGCGTCCAGTTATTTATTTATTTTCATTAACGGTCAATACCTGAACTTATTAATAGTTTACTATTTTCTTCATGCTATGGGTATCGTTGGGCTTTTTTATGATTTATGATTTTTAGACTTTTGGTTAGATTGTGCTTCTGATTATTATTAGGATCTTGGTGACCTTACATTTCCATTTTTTTTATCATCACATCTAAGGTGCAACTGGATCGCGATCAACCTCACTCTGAGCTAACCGAAGCACATTATCAACGTTCTAGAATAAACGAGCATCTTGCAAGCTATGTAAGGCTTAACGCAAAGCATGTTATAGCCTCAAGGAATATACGTCTAATTTAACATAATAACATAATTTCGTATCTGAACAATGTATTCATATAAGAATTGCTTAGAATTGTTTATTAGAAAAGCGTTATAAAAGATTTGGAAAATATAATTTTGAATACTGTATTATGGAAGGTATATCTGCCCACTAAAATAAGAAAAACCCGTGGTACGACCAAGGATCGCCAAGCATACGTTAGAGAAATAACAACCACCTGAAGTTGCAAACGAATTACTCGTTTGTCGCTTAAAAAAAATTAACAACTTATAACAGCAAAACGAAAGTTTGCAATAAATGGATTATTAATAAAATTTACTGTACTATTACTAGGGAAACAACAAGGCCGTTCTTGGAGTTAGTAATCGTGGGATGGTCGTTCTGTTTTGTCTTGTATGGAATTTTTGGATTCTTCGATTAATATTACATAAAAAAGGTCGTATTCAACGTTACTGGAATACCTCTTTCCCAAGATAATTTTACTTTTTTTTTAAATTTCTAGTAGACCATGTCAAAAAGGTATAAAGACAATTTGATATAATTACTTGGACGTTTTCAATTATTAATAATTATAATTGGTGCTATACAAGTTTGGTCGGAACTTGGTCTTGTAGTTTGTTCAGAACTGCCATAGCAATATCAATAAGCATAGAAGCAATTGCTTGTTCGAATTTAAATCTTTTCCTAGCTTTAAGGCCTCTATTTAGATAGAAGATGCCTTTATATTTTACCATTTGACCCTTCCTGAACTAACTTCTACATGATTTGTTTTAGTTTTTGCTGCTTTATTGGTATTTATTCGTCTTTTATCTCTCCAAGATTTCCAGTGTATTATATTTTTAATTTTTACTACTATCCTACTCAACATGACTTCTGCTTTTAAATTCTAAATTATTTCTCTAAAACTTTATTTTTCTATCTAGTACAGTTGCTTTGTCCATAACGCTCTCCACAGTTCTTAACGTATATTTAGTCTGTCTGGCGATAGTTTTATGAAACTATCTCTATCGCTTAAACCATTATGCTGATACTTGTCCTGATTTTTATTTTGGTTACTGATATTGATATGCACTTCGACTGCCTGTGTGGTTGTTAATTTCTGTATTATTTCTTCTGGGTCCTCAAGATTATATTTGAACGGCGTCAACTCCAACGTTACTGATCACCTGTATTCGTATTTGTACTTCTGAGTTCTAAACCACTAGTGGTATTATTACAAGAACCTGAGCTTCAACTTTTTGTAGTAAATTATAACAAACATAACTATGTATAACCAGTTATTAGTAACGACATTGCTCCGAACTTTTTTCTAATTTTTCAGTTCCCGCAGATATTTTCTGTGAATTTATGTATATCTACCTGTGTTTAAGCAGACTTTTTCTACATTTTTTTTGGTTCTTTATTCTATTTATAGTTATGTGTTATTTCTTTCCTCTCAGACTAATTATTTAATTTTTATACATCGTACTTTTCTCACATTTCCGTATTGTGGTTAGCTATATATTCATAAGATTCACCATTTAAAACAATTTTGCTGTGCATTGGGTTCATTTCTTACGCGATTCTTTTTTCTTTCGCCGTTACTTGCTATTTAACTTTTCTTGCAAATCTTTGTGGTGGGTTCACATACTTTGTGACTGTGGAAGTCCGTATCTAATATTTTTTATAATATTCTTAAATGTCTGCAATCTCTATCTATAAGATAAAATATAGAAAAATAAAGTGAATACAAACACATTATGAAGTTACATTGATAAGCAACAAAAATCGTTTAACATTCAACTAGACAAACAATTTATTGTTTTAAGTTACGTATAGTAAAGGGTGTCTCAGAATGAATTTCGATTTTGTTTCTAACATTTAGGGGAAACTGTCAGTGTCAGAAATTTTTCAACGTCGGAGTTCCGATTAACGTTTTTTGGAGTTTCTGTCCAAATTGAGCGTTTTAGTGGAGAACAGCGTGCTTTTGGTATACGAGCATTTTATGAAAATGCTCATTCTTATGTGCAAGTGCAGATAATGTTTTGGAACCAGCACAATTTACGATATGTTCATCAAAACCCATACACCAATTTGATTAAACATTGTAAGGTGTACGAAAATCATCTGGGGAATTGAAAACAACTTAAGCATCAAATACGTGAACAAATAGTAGCAATTTCCGAAGCACTGTACCGACAAGTTCTAATAAATGCAAAACACCGTTTGGAGGAGTGCATACGATGCCAAGGGCAACATTTAGATGATATTATTTTTAAGATTTAAATTTCAAGAGTTATTAATTGTATTCCTGAGTTTAATTGATTAAAAGTTTTACTAACAAGCGAGCTATATATTTTTTTAAAACGAAGTTCATTCTGAGACACCCCTTATTATAAATATGGAATGAAAAGCTAATTGCTACTGAACTATTGAACTAATACCTTAGCTATAAACCACATTCTAGGTAATATTGAAAAGTAATACCAAATATTTGGAAATAGAAACATTAAATGAGCAATTTAATGGGCGACTTAAACATTCGTTGTTGGAGACATGGATATAATACGTTTTATTTTGTCTCATGTTAAATCTTGGAACATGGAAGCTAAGACTAGATAAGATGCATGAACAGTCTATTTTATTGTGCAATATTTTATAGAGAAATGTAAGGCTGGCCAAAACCCTTCTAGTTTCACAAGAGGTAAACTGGAATGTGTTCAGTATAATACTCATTATAGAATCAGCACATGTTTTACAACAAAAATTTTCTTTGACGCTTCAATCATTGATCTCTGATATTTATAAATTGATTCCAAATAATACTCCCATATTCACGTTTTGAACGCACAAAGACAAAGTAAAGCGTGGCTAATGCTGAAGTGTTTGTGAATTGTTTGCAATTAGGCAAAATTAAGCCAAGCATTTGGTGGGTTGCGGCAGCTAGGTACATTATTAATATGACCGGTAAACGTAAATTCATTATCAAATAGTATATCTCAGTGCTTTGTCCGTTCATAGCGTGCCAACGTTATTGAATTAAGTTGATAATCCAATTTTGGTTCATGTGTTACAAATTTAAAGTTGTCTATATTTTTTTAGTGTATGTTTATTTCCAGTACCTACATCAGTTGAGAAACCAGTCAACATCCAACTGCAACTTAACACAGACCAATTTATTCAAAAATTATAGCATCATCATAAAAAATTAAAATGTTAAAATTTAAATTGATACCTCCTATCATTAATACAAAATGTGAGTAATAGGAGCCCTGAATCAGAACCCTGGGTAACCCCGGAGGTGGTAGTATGAACATCAGATTGGAAACCATTATACATTACATATTGAGGTTTATCTTCTAAGTATGCTTTAAAAAGATCGATATCTCACTAAAGCCAAATTCTCGAAGATAGGATACTATGAGCGATTCCGCCAAAAATCTTTGAAAAGTTAGTGTAAACCTACCTAGCGGTGCAATATTCGAGTTTTGTTTTCATAACTCCCCTATTTACGATATAGGATGTAGCCCCGTTTGGCGTATTTAAGTTACAAAATCGTAATTGTTTTTTAAAAGTTTAGAAGTACTAATAATAATAATAATAATAATTCCTTCTGATTTTAAGTCGATAACGTTAGAATTTACTCTCATTTTAATTTTGTTCTAGTGTACCAAGTATTACATTAGAACTATTTTTGTTCCTCTAAATAACCATATATGTGTTCACAAAATCATTCAACTACTTCATCATAACTGCTAGATGCTACACATGGTTACACATGTAATTGTTACTGCGATATTATTAATTTTAGCTGTTATTTACTCACATTGAGATGGCTATAAATTGACTTACATTATTGTATATTATTTTGATTACCAATATTGCTACTCCTTTATTATTTCGGTAATACAGTGTACTCTAAATTTACATTAGAATTAAAATGCCCAAAACTGTCAATTTTGAGAAATGTATTCAACGGATTAGGACATCTACTAATATTCAGCCTATGGAAATCCCAGTCTAATACGCAATGACATTCCATGTAGTGTCATAAAATTGTCTATACTTTAATTGAATGTTATAATAATTTTTAAAATTTGTATTGCTATTAAAATTAGTAATAATTGTGTTTCTGCTCTAACAAAATAATTTGGCATATTTCAGCAGTACATTATGCATTCTCGTCCGAAGTGCTTAATGTTCCAACGGAGAGTAGGCTTTAAAGTGCAAGAAGAATTTAAATATTCTGCATGAAATCAAGATGACAGAATAAAGCGATACCAGGACACGGATATTCGTATCCAAAGTAAATGCAGCTAATAAATAATTCAAACGTTTTCTAAGCTGCGGCTTGCAAATTTCGAAGTTTGAGCGTACATTTTGCTACACGTTGTCTAGCCTACTTAAGGATTAATCTATTAACTTGATCCATTGGAAGCACTCCAGGTAGGTGGAATGGTGGAGCTGTTAATTAATGCAGTTAATTTTAAGCTTTGTTGTCTGATAATTTTGGTTGTATTGCCCCAAAGCTATGTGGCGTACAAGTGGCAGCTACTAGGATCTTCATACGTATTTTTTTATCATTTCAAACTGAAATACTGACTGTTGAAGCATTAATGACCCTCAATTTTTTTTAAAGCGATTTTCAATGAGAAACAGGATCACTCTACCGGTGTTTGATGGTATGGGTTGGAGTTTGGACGGTGTTGCCAAATGTATTACTATTTCATAATCGTAGAATTGGTAGTATATCGCTAGCGAATTGGTTATAACACTCAATCGATCACCTTTCAATATGACACTGCATATAGTTTTAAAGTCACAAATTTATTATAGTTTAACTTACCAAACCATTCATTAAATTAGTATTGTTGTTCAGTCATTTTACTATTTAGAAGTTTCAAGAAGCATTCATCCGTTTCACCTTTTTTTACAAGGGCCACCAACAGATATATATATACATAATACCCCAAACCTTTAACATTTACATGCACAATGTTTACAAACCACATTTTACCTTATCCTTTATAAACTACAATTGTCACTTGACTAAAAATATTTGACTATCCCCAGCATGTTAAATTGTTGTAGCTCAAAAACTTTAAGTATAAAAACATTGTCCAAAAAGAATAATCCATTTATTCATAAGTGATAAATGCGTATTGTAGGCAGACGCTTCTTCGAAATTCGTGCTGATTTTAAATAAAATTGTAGTCATGCTTCGTTCGCACTATCAACAAGCAAATCTCTCGATTAGCTTTTACACCTATTTTAAACTGCATTTTAACAATCTTTGGTGAAAATGTATTGTATTGCCAAATACGAATCCACAATCGACATATTATCGAATTTTGTTTGGATAAAATGTGCTTCAAGTTCCTTTTCGATACTTGGGCACACTGTTGGCATGGATCGATTTCTCTCATACGCTCTTTAGGATGCCCGCTTCTTAGCGTGTTGTTTTTATAATCTGTTGAAATGGTTTGCTTTTAGTGTGGTATAGCCGTTATCATATTATGTTATATACTGTAATGACTGCTCTTCTTTGTTTTAACTTAAATTGTTAAAATCGAATTTCAATATTATTTAATTATTAAAATTGATAGCGCCTTGAGACTCTTTCAGGGTTGGTTCGGTTATCTAGTTGCTTTGTTAAGTTAAATTTTATTTTTAAAATGACTTTAAATTGTGTAATGGCATTAACTGTCACCTTTTATGTTAAACAAAGTTCTATTACGAATCTCAATCAGATATAACAAATGCTCAATTCTATTTGTATCTTATTGACTCAATATAATACGGTAAGTACTTGTTTATAGTTAATTGCACTTTTTAAATTGTCTTTTATTTGCTATAGCGTCGGTAGAACAATACTACGACCCATCTTGCACTGTTCCTACTCTCACTGCTCTTATCATATCCAAGATAGTAATCGACGTTAGCAGCTTGGACCCCTAGTCAGCGGTCAACTTGTCCACTCCTTCTAGAAACACCCTGCTTCATACAGCTCCACGGCAAGTTGCCAATTGATATTCTTTTTCCGTAGCTCCAAGCTTCACCAACCTCTGTCGTCAGTAACCAACAGAATACCTCGGATTCAGTCGTTCCTTAGCTATCTTCCCCGATCAGTCCCTCTTGGCTACAGACCTCCTTCACGAACCCAGTACTCAGCAATACTCAAACAAATATAACGCCTTGTCAATTGTATTATTTAAAATAAACTATTTCCATCCAAATCTTGGATTCCTCTATAATTAATAACTTTTCTTGCTTCTAATTAGTTCTACCATCTTCCAATTCTCTTCTATAACTGCTGCTTCACTTATAATGCTCTTTATATTTCTCTTGTATATTCACTTCGTAGATTTTTAATAACCCATTTTAAACCTTTTTAGACTAACACATTCAAAATATGGTAAATTTCAATGTTTTATTTCAGACCGAAATTGTAAGGACATGTTTTATAATTTGTTATTATTAATAATCGTAACAAATTCGCATAACTACCATATTTTAATTATTAATGCCATCTATAATTTCAATTAATTTGAGACTTACCTACTTCAACATATTTTTTCATTAAAATTTACATTTGTCAAGCATGTATTTACTTTCTAAATTCCAAAACTCCTATAGAATACTCAATTGTTATCATTTTCATATTAATTTGTCTCAAATTAAATTTTTAATAATACACTTAATTCAAACAGCCTCTTCTTTTTTTAAATTTGTCAAAATCCATTGCATTGAACTCCCAAATTCTATTTACACATTCAATATTCAGCCACATCCAACTACTAGTGTACCATAACAATACATGATTGTGTTATACTTGTAACGACTTGGGCTAAAGAGAATTCGTAAAGGAGACGGAAACTATTAATTACAAAACTTAGACGGAAAATATCGGTTTAAAATCGAGTCAGCGATTTATTGATAACGTTAGCAAAGAGTACCGGGTATAAATTTAAAGGTTAGAAAAGATAAGAATTTAGATCCGTATCTTTCGCTAATTTGTAAAATGTCTTGCGAGATTTTAACAAAATTACAGAAGTTAATAGTTTTCGTAATTTATGATAATTTCTAATGTTGATCCAGATAGAGTTCGATAGAGATTGCTTCAGTAGTAATAATTTTCTAGTCTTGTCGTGTTGACGTTTATGTCTATTATTAACTGTGTTTTAAGATCCAATCAATTTCATGCATTTTTGGTGCTAAATATTTACCTAACCTTTTAATTAGTTGTTACTTTCTCACATTACTTCCCTTTTCTAAAAGACTAAGGAAGTACTGCAATCGCAAAAAAATCACCTTCCAAGATTTCTTTAGATCTTCACGTTTCAAGGTCCTTTAGATGAAGAAAAACAGGTTTTCTCAAATGCGTCTGTCTGTTAGTCAGTTCTTGTTTCCGGTATAACTTGCTACGATAAAGAAGCTGACCTGCGATTAATTAGATAAGATAATCAGTGGTAGTAAAAATCGTTGATTAACCTCCTTAAAGTACATACTACACGGAAGCTCTAAAAATTTTCACTTACCGCGCAGGCCAAACTAGCTCAAATTCGGCGATAATCGTGGGTTCAAACCACCAGCTGTGTACCCTGCAAAGTCTTGGGCGCCAGAAATCAGATGATTTCGAATAATATAATTAACTACAAGTAATCAGAATTTATTAAAGCCATAATAAATTGGTAATCACCAAATGTAATCTATGTAATTCATAAAATATTTGAAAATGTTTGCTACACTATGCAGTCAAAACTAATTGAAGGTGGCCACACGCATTACCACACAAAAACCCTTTCTGGGTCGTTAAATTACTTGCAATTGCAAAATAAATCTAGAGATATGCATATCGCTGTCATTCATAAAAAACTTTCTTTCTAGGTTGCTGAGAGAAAAAACGTGGGTGCTCCTTTTACAAAAAAGTATAAAGTACACATAAAAATTCAATAGTTTTAAATGCTGTCTTTAATTAAATTTACTGAGTGAATGAACTATTATGTTAGTAATAAATTTAGCATCCGGTAGCACCAGCACAAGATTAACTCGGTAGGTACCCGTCCTCGATTGGCGTTGTAATAAAAAAAACGCACCAACTGACCTTCTAGGCCCCCACAAGTTTAGGGTGTAAAAGCTAGTCGGGAGCTGCTATCACTGGTAACCCGCATACAGCAAGGAATCAGCCTTGCGCAACATGGGTGCAGAAACGATGCAGAAAATAGCAGGCGTTCGTTCCGAACTAGGACAGGAAACTGGACTCCAATTGTTAATCCCAAGTGCAATTTGGGAATTCCAGGTGAAAATAATTCCTGGTAAAAGCTAAAGAAATGCAATTAATATGAGGATAACAGAAACAAAAACCCATCGTACTTGAATCAGTTTATCAGCTTTCAAACACAATCGTCGTGGCGTAATTAGCACGAAGAAAAATACTCGCAGGCAAGTGGCTTATTTGAGGTACCGAAATATAATGCCTTCACGTTCGGACAATTGAAGCGAGAACAGCTGCAAACTGGGCCTTCAAGATAAGGCAGCGAATGTTTGTGGGGCTTTCCAGAATCGGTACGAAATGAGCGATCTAATAAATTGAAATAATTCGAAATACAATTTGATTATTCTTCGAAAACAATATACAGGTTAGTTCTGAAGTAATAGGTATATGGAGAAAACATTCGAGCGAAGCTGAAAAACTATCACTCCAAAACTATCTGTTGGATGAAGATCATATTTTACATGCGGGTTGTACTCCTTCCTGGGATAAAACCGAGAAAATATATATAAGGTGAGCACTACCAAAAAATAAAATGTTGCATATTTTTGCTTTAACTCAAGACCTGTACTTAAATGAAAGTAATATTCTGTATATATCTCAGGTTGACCAAAAGGGGCATATTTTGTACCCAACATATACACGGTGAGCACCTTAAAAAGTTAAAATTTTGTTTATTTTTGCTTTAACTAAGAAATACATAAAAGTAATAATTTGCACATAGTTCAGGCTATATCTTTGACAAAAATGGAACCAAACGGGTACAGGGTAAATATTATAAATGAGATAGAAATGGGAAACAAGAAGCCTGTTCTCAACAACCCAGCCGCGGAAACAAATACGAGGCTGTCTTGAGTGGCCGCGTGCAACAGATGGGAGGCGTTTAAATCGCATTCGCAAGCGCCGTAGTTGGAATCCCAACCCCGGTAATCTTTTTTTATAATTTCGAAATTGATGTAATTTGCATTACCAAAGGTCTCCATTTATTGTTTCAATATTATTAGAAACGTTAAGGTATTTTTGTCCCTAGTTTCCTTTGATTCTTAATGTTTTTAGTGTCACAACGTCCACTTGCGAGAGAAGTTCTGGGTAAAGCCCAATTTTTTAAAAATTGGAAATGAGAACATCAATGCTTTAAGGGTCGGTTGCAGAAAGCAATGTTAAGTCTGGTGTTAGCTAACATCGCGTCAAAGTGAACAAAATCGCATCAAATTTTATTTACTAATGTATTAGTTACCATAAGCATTTGAGATTTGATTCGTTTTTGTTCACTTTGACGTCGCGTTAGCTAACACCAGACTTAACATTGCTTTCTGCAACCGGCCCTAAGTGGTGTATAATTTGAACAGCATCAAATATCTGTCCAAAACCCATTATACTGTAAACTAATTATTAGCTTTAGCCGAAGTAAAAAATCTATCCGGTTATAAATTATAGAAATAAAATGATAAAAGAAATAAAAAAAGCTTGACGAAACTTTCCTCGGAAGTCGAAGTTTTAAAAACTAAACATTCTGAAAATATCAAAGAAAAAATAGTTGAATTTTCTTAAGGTGTTCGACCTGTATTTTGTGTACAAAATGTGTCTTTTTTACTTTCCTCATCTGAAAGACGAAGAAACTATTGTAATCACGAAAAAATCACCTTCCGAGATTTCTTCAGATCTTCACGTTTCAGGGCGCCTAGATGAAGAAAAACAGGTGTTCTCAATTCTTCCGTCTGTCTGTTAGCGGTATAACTCAAAAACTATTTGTCGGAGGAAGATAATATTTTGCATACACATTATATATATATATATATATATATATATACCTGGAATGAAACCGGTGAAACTTCAGAGAAATCTATACAGGGTGAGCACCTTAAAAAACAAAGTGTTGTTTCTTTTTGTGGTAATTTTGAAACAGAAGGTAGTAATAATTTTCACATAGGTCAGTCTTTACACTTGCCGAAAATAGGACTCGACAGATACAGGATAATGTCACAAAAGAGTCGAAACGTTTCACCAATAAGACCGTTCCCTTAAATTGAGGCGCGCGCCGCGCTCATTTCAAATAGCTTAGATGGCGCAGTTTGACTTGTGGATGCAGTTACGATTTCTACGCAGGTGCGGTTACGATCGCTATGCTAGATTACTTAATTTTAGATATATTATAATTTATGACGAGTTTACGCTTACAGTGCCGGCTTATTTTGGTCTATTAAATAGCAAACTACTGTGTATTGGGAAAATTATATGCATTTTTGGATATAATTCGAGAACTGGTTGTTCGGTTGTTTTTCACCATCCTAATCAGTGGAAAAAGTCTACTAGTTTGCTAATTTAACCGACTTTATCACTCCAATGCTAACGAAACTAGCAATGATGCCCCCTCAATTTAGTTCACCTTGAACCCATATAACCGAAACATTCAACGAATCATATGTAGTTACTACATTGATTTAACAAACTGACCAGCTTTTTAGCTTTCTGTTAGATCTAATAACGCAAGAAGAACACCGTAGTCGGTAGGATTGCTTATGGTTGCATTCAGATGAGCACGGTGGCGACAAAAACGATTGCGGATGAAGTACACCCAATCGGTGAAGCTAAAAACGTGACACAGGCACAAGACACATTTATGTAAAAGTTTAATATCTCTTCTTTTGAAAAAATATTAGATTTATTATGTTTACTAAATAAATAATTAATGGCCGGAAAACATGGAAAGCAATGCAGTGTAAGTATAACTGTAAGTGTGAGTGTAAGTGTGAGAGTTAGCGTGAGTGTGAGTGTGAGTGCAAGTGTAAGTGTAAATGTAAGTGCAAGTGTAAGTGTAGGTGTAAGTGTAAGTGTAAGTGAAAGTGTAAGTGTAGGTATAATGTAAGTGTAATTGTATGTGTAAGCGTAAGTGTAAGTGTAAGTGTAAAGTATAAGTCGAAAAGCAAATACTAATTAATTCTTTAAGAGCAGCTCATGTTTTGGTCCGTATTGTTGGAGTACATTGTGAGCAAGCATACCTAGATAAATTTGAATATCTTGTTGTTTATGAATCCCTGCATTGTCAGAGTTAAAGTTTCCCTCAGTGCTTGTAAATGTTAAGAACAAGCCACCAATACAAATTATTATGAACAATTCTTGTTCGAGTTCATAACGTGGAGGACACAAAGTAAAAAATTACAGGATGGTTATCTACAAAGAATAAGCGACATTTGCTTTTAATATTTATATTTAACAAGGATTTGGTTTGCACATAAGAGCACCAGTTCACACCTAGCAACTTATAATAACGTATTTTATTACGGAATAATAAAGTTGTGTGATTAGCAAATGGGCAAGAACAGATTTGGAAAAATTGATGTTGGCTATCGACTTCACCTGCACCTGTAAAGACTCAGGTTGATTTTGCCGTTTGTGGCTTTAAAACTCCTATGAAATTCATGCCTGCTCTCTTTTATTGCTGGCTCCATAAATTTTCGGAGTGGAGATAACTTTATTCGGTAGCTTTCGAAGAGCAACACGACGAAATTGTAGTTCTGCGTGCACTTTCTCTCTGCGTGTCGACAAGTGATTTTCCATGCATTTTTCAAAAGTCATCAAGTGCTAGGAAGTTTTTCATGCTGGATAGGATAAAAATCGACCCGTTTTGCTACTTTTGCTAGGCCTTGGCATGGCGATTTCCCATTCGTCGTCTGGACCGCTCCCGCTCGTTAAGCTGGAATTTATTTCGCGAAGGCCGAAGGCCGCTCGCTCTTAAGCGGAGTCAGTATTCAGAATTCCTGCAATCTGTCTCATTTCCCAATGCATCCTGGTGGCGCCCGGAAACCAAGTTGGTCATGACTGTGCTTGATCCTTAGCAATATTTTTCAAGTTTATTTATTAATTATGAATTGTGAGTAGTAATAGTGCGAAGGGATTTTTTCTTAGAACTTTAGGCGGCCAGCGAAAATTGCAGTTTTTATTTGATGGGGCATAGCAAATACTTATCTTTGTTGTGCTTGCTTTATCGCGAGGCATCTCGAACAAACAGTATCCTGGTTCAAGTCAGAGATTAGCTTTTTACCAGAGCCAACAGACCGCTTTCAAGTTAAGAGTTTTTTCGCTTGTTGGTTTTTACTACTCGACTTAACCCTCGTAAATGTTTTCTATTCCTTTGTACTATTTGAAATGCGCAATTTACTTTCGAGATAAAATATTATAAGCCTTGTGTAACGTTTATGAGTCCAGCACGCTGTTTACCGTCATAACTCTATTCAAACAGTTTAACTATTAAAGTCAAATTATTATTCCCTATTGGTATATTGTGTTTTATTTGAACCAATCGATACCTGCTCGTTTTTAAACCATATGTCAGTGGAAGCTAGAAACCGAACACGGTAGGTTTTATTTAGACTGTAAGTTTTGTTGTTGTCGTGGTTTTGTTTTTTGCTTCAGTTTAATTCATTTAATAACCTTCAGAATCACTATCTAATCCTTACCCTTGACAACAAATCTCTGAGAGTTTGAGCTAGTCCGGATTGTGATAGCCTTCTGTTGAAGGGCGGTACAAATCACGACTGGCTAAGTGCGGTTACTTTCCTGGTCATATAACCTTTTTGCTTTCTCATGATGTGACCATACCACCGTAGCATATTCTGCATGAGTTCGTCAGTGATAGATCTGGTTTTGAAACTGCCACGGAAATAGTTGTTTCTCACGCGCCACTAGCCACTAGCCCACCTCAGTATTCTCATATGACCGGAAGCAGCTTGTCTGTGTGTTGTTTCTTTAGCAACCAACATTCCGCACCGTTATTTACCATGGCTCGTTACTATCGAGTACAGATTCTCCTATGAGACACTATTCCAAAAGCTCTCCCCATTTTATCCACCCGGTGTTTCTGTGGTGGTCGAAATCTGCATCAATGGTTCAATCTCTGGACGTAATTGAGCTTGGGTATTTGAAGTTTTAGTGGGGGTGGATTCTTGTTGGTATATGGTATTTTCTGGCTTCAGAGTTTGCCCTATGAGGCGCTTGTCACCCGGTCAAGAACTTTCCTGAGGTCGATAAACACCATGATGAGGTTATTCTTGCCGTCCCTATTCTTATAAAATATTTTGATCTAATGAAATGCGTCAGTAGTAGACTTACCCGAGAAGGATCCCATTGATTTTTACTACCGTTCGTGAATTGGAGTATCTTTTTGTTAATGACAATTTTAGCATATTTTGAAGGTATGTGAGATGAGTTTCACAGCCCTGTTGTTTCGGCAAAGTGTCACATCACCTTTGTTTTGTAGATCGGTATTAAGTAGCACTTTCTTCATTCGTCTGGTACTCCGTTGTTCAGAATCTCATTCAATAAATGTGTTAGAAAGTATATTTCCATCTAACCCAACTTCTTCCACACTCACCTGGTATATTATCGGAACCTACAAGTAACTTTATTGTTGGTTATCTTACTGACTAGGTTTTTTACTTCTGTATTTGACATTGCGCCTGAAGTTGCAATAATTTCGAAGAAGGTGTGGCTCTAGTATGGTAGGTTTCATTTAACAGCTGACGGTAATGCTCCTACCTATCTCGTCATCCAAACGCTTCGTTTCTATGGGCTTCACCAAAGAGGTCGCTTATATTCGCTGATATTATTTACAACTCCCTTTTAATCATTTTACACATTTTGTAAATCCTGCTTGAAGAGACAGAGTTTTATACAAAATACTGTTACCCGGAAAACTCTTTGAAGTATGCCAGATTATTTTCTTTTTCTTTATCTTTCTATTACTGTTTGTACTTTATCGTTAATTTTTTAATTTCTACAATTAATAATCATAATACACAACGCTAAAAATGTTATTACGTTTAAGCAATTTTTATGAAGTTGAAGAAATGATTTATTTATTTATTTATTTATTTATTTAATTTGCACTCAGCCAACAGCCGTTAGGCCAATTACAGGCGTCGCTGTGCAGTTATGAGGACTTCCAACCCCACTAACGACTGTCATGATGTTGTATGACCGCCGGGACCAACTTTTTTTCGTGATAGCCGTACCACGAGGCGCCAAGAGATGCAGCCGTGGAACTCCCATCCAAATTCTGACCAGAGAGAGCGTTGCTTAACTCTGCTGATCGAACGTGGACGCTTGTTCAAGCTACACCACTCGGGACCCGGTACACCACTCGGGACCCGGTGATCACTTAAACAAAAAATATTTTGCAATAAGTTAGTGAAATAAGAGCAAGACTAGTTAAGATTAAATATAAAATTGTCTCTTAGAAATGTAAAAACGACGATGTAAAATTTTCATGCCTAATGAAATACTGATATAAACAACTTGCTGAATACAGCTGGTAATAGATACCTATGACACTGCTTGTGACAAAACAATCTAAGCCAAGGAAGATTATTCCCGGCATTATGTGGGTCCAAGTTAGAAGGCGACTGTAAAATTGAGCTGTCCAAAGAATTTGACAATATCTTCAAAATTACACCAAATATAGTGGCATCGTAATAAAATTGTCCTTAAATATATATACTAAGGATAATATGGTTGTTTATTCTGAGGATTTTTCTTAGCATTTATTGTTTTTTTTATGTAAGAAAAAGCAACAGCAACACGTTTTTAGTCTGACGCGGAAACCAGTAGTAAGTATTTGCATCATTACTAACTGCAATGCGTCATACTTCCGCACAAACAGAATGAAATATCGCTGCAACCAACTCGTGCTAATCGTATTAACCCTAAAGGACGAAACATTAGTTCAATTCGCCCGTTCCGTATACATGAATCTTATTCAAACCAGTCACAAGGGTGATTTTAACAACTTCATCCTAATTGCTCTTCCATATGCGCACGTTTTAATTGGAAGTTAGAAAAATCATCTGTAACACAGCTGCAACCCCAATTTGTACTCATTCCTACAAATTTGCCGCGATTGCTTGTCATGCAGTATCCGTTATCTGATGAATAAAGGACTGGAAATTAAGGTACTGTAATCATTAAATCGTCAACGATCGATTACGAAAACGTATCATTAACAGATTGTCGCTAAATCAATTTGCGTACCTGCTTGCAGTGTTTTCTAATTAATCCCCCTTTTCGATACCCTTAACTGAGGAAGCTTAATTGACTTTTAATCATAAGCGGGTTTCAATCGACGAGCAACATTTGAGATAAGAAATGTGGGAAATTAAATTAGCAAATCGTAAAAGAGACTCAGAAGGAATGCAGCTTTAAGAAATAACTACGCGGAGTAATATTTAATTTTCTATATAACAACGAATTTTATGCCTGGCAGGTTTCGACAAAACTACTCAAATATAATGAACTTCGTCTAAACATTTGCATCTTGTATATTGAAAAATTAAATGTATTTCACCGTTCCAACCAAATCCAAATAATGAACTGGTCAATAATAATAATCCATTATGTTTAACAGCCAATTTTATTCTCATGGTGAAAAGGTGATTTCTATAGGTGCATTTACTAAATGCAGTTGGAATTAATTAATTTATACGCGAAATTAACCCAAACTAACATAGAAAAAGATTGAGTTAAAAGCATCCTCAAGCCAAAGGAAGAAAATATTAAAAACCTCACTACCCAATAAATCATGAACTTCTAAAGGGTGCCAGCTGTACTCTTTAAAACACCGAGGACTGGAATTCCTAATAGAAAGTTGCATGATTTACAACAGGCATTTATTATAAATAGCACCAAGCCGAAGAAAATTGACATTTAATAGAAGTAACTACAAAAATGTATAGAAAAGTTTTTTATTTCCCTTTAAACGATTGCGTGAATTTACAGAAGTGTCTGTAAATAAAACATATAAAAGTATAAAGGTGTAAAAGTAACTCTACTCTGACGATATGTAGGTAGGTACCGTTTCTCAAAAATTTGAAGATGCTGAAAACATATTTACAAAGGACGTTATACAAAAATTTAAAACAAATAACTAAGGTGATTATTTTAGTCGGATTTTGAATTTTAAAATGTATCCTCATTGAAATACATGTAAGAATAGAAAAAATGCAAACAAAAACTGCAAATAATTCATATTTCAACTGCCTAATTAGGTTTCAGTATGTTGACTGACAGAGTGGAATAACATTTCAGCTTTGCAATCGATGTTGGCAGCAGCTGCTGTAAATTATGCAATATGCAGCTCGTTCATTTTTCATAAAAATATTGTGAAGTATGTACAGGGTAATTCAAATTCGAGGGAAACTGGCTATTGGATATGTGATTAGATTTTGCTATTCTTATGGTAACTTTATTTTACCTATATGTCACTTTATCTTCATAAGAGAGATGGCATTTGGTCTATTTTAATGTTTCTTTTATTTGTATTAATAAAAGAGTGATTTTATGCTTCTGCTTTCTCTACTGCCCATGCATAACCTCACGACTTTATGTTTTTGGTCCGTCTCTTGAAGTTTCTATCTTTTGCCAAAATCTTTCCCCCTAAGATGGTTTTTTCCCTTTTCTCTGGCATTTCTCTGATGTTCTCTTTTCAGTGTATCATGAGTTTGCCTCGTATTCTTCTACAACCTGGTCGCATTTCTATCCTCTTCTTGGCTTCTTGGGAATCTTTCATTTCTCATAGGCACTAGGTGCCCGTACCCGGTTAACTGACTTTCTTCTATTTCTTCTACCAACGGTTTTAAATGTATGTCGTCCCTTATGCTTTTATTCCTAACCCTGTCTCTTCTTGCTTTTCTTTCTACTTATGTCAGATATTTTATCTCTGCTGCTGTTATCATGGATTTATGTTTATCGAGCAGTAGTAGAGAGGCCAAACTAAATTAACTCGTCAAATAACGATTTTCGTGGGACTGAGTAGGTTTATACCGACAAGTGGTATCTTCTTATTCAGTGGTTTTTCCTGAGTATGAAAAATCATGTTGTCGCTTTTTCAGCCTGTGGAGTGAGGAGCTATGACGTCACAAAGATGACCATTCTTGGTTACAGGTTTTAGTACAGAAAAACTAGAGTTTAACCCAAACATCCAAAAAGAAAGTTCTACCCAGCAGCAAACTATTTAGCACCCTCCTCTTAGTAAGTGGTAAAAAGTTGCACAACATTGCGCATCGAGTTTAGGCGGGAGGGGGGTGGAAAGCTGGAAAGGTGGTAAAATGGTCTTATGCATTTTTGACTTCTAGACAAGGGTTACGAAGATATGAAGGGGGCAATGATGTCATTATTTTCTAGTTAGCTTGGAATTCATCGTAATCACTTGAAAATGAGTATGTTTCGTTATAGGGAGTATGTTTCGTTATAAAAAGTACTTAGTGAGGCATCATTAACATAGGAACATTTGTATGTATGTATGTATGTACGCCTATGTGTATGTATCTGACAATATATCTACATTGCTCCCCTCCTTTGTCGTTTTTATCTTCATTTTGCCTATTTTTCTTTTTATATAATTCATCATATCGTTTTCCTCTTTCCCGTTTAAGATTTTATAATTATACCTAGTTAAATTACCTCCATCTTTTATCATATTTTCCTAAAAATATAAAATCATGTGGATAGCATTAAAACAAGGTTGACTACAGACTTTATCTAATAAGCTTTAATAAAAAAAATAATGGAAATTGTTTTTCTTCACAATACATGCTTTTCAGTAAATTCAATGTTCTTCAATGGAAAGCGGTATGTACAACGTGCATGGTAGTTACATAATAATAAATTACAGCAACCAGTAACCTAAAAATATTCAAGCTCTTTTTCATGTTGAAGATTATCTTCATCGATGCCGTCGTCAATAATTAATGCATCTCTGTTGGTGCACCTATCCACCTATATCCGGAGCAATTCGTGCCCATATTTGAGTATTTCAAGCCACTCTGACGACGCTCACAGTTTCTGACAAGTGCAAACAATGAGGGAGAGCAATTTTTCAGGATAAGCTGCCTTTGTGGTTGCAACTGGACTCAAATAACCACCAATCCTTTTCCAACCCCATTTTAGTGAACCTTTATTGACATTGAGCCATTGCTGCGCTTGATGGTAAACTCTATAAGAGTGTTTTTGTGCAGCTGCTGAAGTGGGGGAAAGTACAACCAACCTGAAATTTGTGTGTACAGGCTCGTTTGCGATGGTCTACAAGTAACATTGATAGCGCAGAGTATCCAAATTATCTGCATTTGTTGATGCAAATATCGAAAGGAATAAATGGTTCCAGCATCAGTTACTGAATCTGGGTCTGCATTTGGGTTGTTAAAAGTCAACAGCTCCTTGTCACTTTTCACTTTTTCAAAAGGCGTTATTTTTCCCTTTCTATAAATTGAATAAACGGTATCTCATCCGGCGAAAGTGTAAACTGTCAAGAGAACATCCTTCATTTCCCCGATACCACTCTGTATGCACTAATGCAGTAAACTTTTTCTTCTTGGTTACCTTTCTTCGGTACAATCATCTTCAACTGTTTGTTGGCTGGACCATGAACAACCAACAAGGGCAATAAATCCGTGTTATAGCCAATTACGATAGCCTCTGTTTCCTTCTTAGATTCGTTAATTGCAGTAAAAACGATCTTGGTATCAGCACCACCTTCTGCCTGAATCACTTTGCAGCCAGCTTGCTGTAAGTGTACAGTGATTAGAGCAATCAGTTGTATCTTGTTCTTAATATTAATTAGAAATTTTGCTTGTCCAAGAGTGGCATTAATTCCATTTTCCACTTTCACTTCAACATATGTAGTAGTGGATGATCTGCGCAATAAGAGTGTGTCGTCTTGGTTCTGGGTGCTTCACCATAACCATCTGGCCTCCCCACTTCCCTGAACCCTTTATATAATCCACTTGGAGGGAATATTAGGAGTTCATAGGCGTCATTTTTTATTTTTTGCCAAACAGAAAAAGTTACATTTTTATCCCCTCCATATCTCCGTAATCCTTTACTGGAGTGCAAAAATGCATAAGACCATTTTTATTGTAAATTAAATGTAGATTAATTTTGTATAAGGTAAAGTTCACAGTAAACTTCACAGGTAACGAGATATTTGCGAAAAACTGTTTAAACCTACAATTTTACCACCTTTCCAAAGCTATCCGACGCGCAACTTCGTGCAACTTTTTACATACGAGGGTGGGATGATAATTAGTTAGCCTCCATATATTTGAAATACATAAATATAAATGTATGTTCAAAAATATCAACTTCCATCTATGTATTGGCAATACTGAAAATATAAAGTCCATCTGTGAAATAGTTTGTTGTTAGCAGCTGTTTAAAGAAAACGTGTGTTGTATTTGTTTAATAATGTAAAATACTGATGTTGTGCGGTTTCTTAATTGTTGCATATAAAAGTCTTAAAAGGCGCAAAAATTTTTGAATAGACGAAAACTGTGCTGCCTGAATGTGCTCCATCATATATGACCGGAAAAAAAATAGATGGTTAAATTTAATAGGGTTGCACCACCATCCAAGGCGAGCACTGCTCTGAACGCCAAAGAAGTGTCACTACAACAAAAATGGTTACCAAAATCCACGATATGGTGTTGAAAGACAAATGACTGAAATAGAGTGAATTAGCTAATGTAGTAAACATCTCAAAAGAGCTGGTGTGCGATATTTTAACTCAAGAATTGGGCACAAAAAAGCTGTCCGCATGATGGGTGCCGCGTTTGCTTACATTTGGTCAAAAACGTGTTCGAAGGCAACTTTGACAAGAGTGTCTGTACCGTTTTAAGACGAATGCAACTGATTTTATGCATGATTTGCTACTACTGATCAATTTTATATCAGACAAACCAAATTTAAATTAAAGCAAAGAACAGAACCTAGTTTTTCGGCCCCAGAGAAAGCAATTACCATAAAATCAGCTGGCATGGTGATGGCATCGGTTTTTTTGCGATGCAAAAGGGATTTTGAGGATCAATTACCTTCCACAGGAATAAACGATAAGTAGTGAATGATTTGTTAATGTTTTGGACCAATTGCATCAAAATATTCAACAAAAAGCGCCCAGGTGTAGCGCATAAAAAATCATTTTTTACGCACGTTCTCACACTGGAGTTACTGCAATGGTAAAGTCATCGAATTTAAGCACGATTTGCTCCCGCATCCACCTTATTCACTATATTTGGCTGTCTCGGACTTCGGCTTATTCCCTACGCTCAAAATTTTCCTCGGTGGATAAAAATTGTCATCTGTTGAAAAGGCCAAGGCCACTTTTGGCACCTATTTTGCAGACCTTGAGTAAAGCACCTTTTGTCATGGGATCAAAGCCTTAGATCATCGCTGGACAAGATGTATTGGGCGTCTAAAAGGCTATGTTAAAAAATAAAAATAATTTTGAAAACATAAAACCAGACTTTCATTGTTACTCGTACATATACAAATGTTCCTATGTTAATGATGAGTCACTAAGTACTTTTTATAACGAAACATACTCTTTATAACGAAACATACTCATTTTCAAGTGATTACCATGAATCCCAAGCTAACTAGAAAATAATGACATCATTTCCCCCTCCATATCTCCGTAACCCTTGTCTAGAACTCAAAAATGCATAAGACCATTTTTATTGTAAATTAAATGTAGATTAATTTTGTATAAGATAAAGTTTGCGCTAAACCTCGTAGTTAATGAGATATTTACGAAAAACTGTTGAAACCTACCATTTTACCACATTTCCAGCTTTCCACCACCCTCCCGCCTAAACCCGACGCGCAATGTTGTGCAACTTTTTACCACTTACTAAGAGGAGGGTACTAAACAGTTTGCTGCTGGGTAGAACTTTCGTTTTGGATGTTTGGGTTAAACCCTAGTTTTACTGTACTAAAACCTGGTACCAAGAATCGCCATTTTTGTAACGTCATAGCTCCTCACTCCACAGGCTGAGAAAGCGACAACAGGAGTTTCTCTACTGAGGAAACACCGCTAATTACGATGGTATCACTTGTCGGTATAAACCTACTCAGTCCCACGAAAATAATTATTAATTCTCTTGGCCTCCCTACTACAGTGAGTGTTGGTGTATATATCGTTTTATATAGGTGTATTTTGGTTTTTGTACTTAATTGTCCCCCGGGGGGGCCTGTAACCCCTAGAGGGCGCGTCCCCAGGTGGCGGATCGGGGAACGCCCATCAGATATGGTGGGTAGGACGGAAATACAATACCTCCCGCGGACCAACAGGCACATCAAGTACATCAAGTCCCAACAGCAAATTTAGCGGAAAAGGTGGACTTAAATACGGTAAATTTGGTGGATGAGGCACCTTAGCTGGAAGGATAACCAGACCTAGCCCAGGGATGTGGGTGAAGACCTCAACGGTCTTGTGAGCGGAGGAGGCTACCCTCCTAATGGGGTTAATATATTAGGAGGCTAGACGTTAAGCCTTAAGGTGGCAGCCCCACCAAACGTCTTACCCTTGCATCATGCTAGTAACATGTCAGGGGGACATTAAAACCTACTAAAAAGTCTCACGATATTATTAACCGGACGGATTCAACAACGACGAACCAAGCGAGAAATAGGCAAAAGAGATTAGGAATAGCGAAAATAATGAAGATAGGTGTATGGAACGTTAGAGGTCTTACAAATAAAGAAGAAGAATTAGAAAAAGAATTAGAAGTCATGAACATTGATATAGCCGTAATAACAGAAACTAAAAAAAAGTTACAAGGCTCTATGGAACTCGAACAGTATGTTCTATTGTACAGCGGGGTAGCGCTTGATAACCGTGCAGTGGCTGGTGTTGCCATACTTATAAACAAGAAATGGAAACGCTACATTCACAGCTACCATTTTATAAATGAAAGAACGATAACCTTGAGATATAAAACAATAAGTGGATAAACTCCCCGTATAGGTGTCTACAGCCCTGAAGAAGGCAAACTAGAAAAGACTCAAGAATTTTACGAAAATCTACAAAAAACTTTTAATAACGTAAATAAAAACGATAACATAATTGTCGCAGGAGATTTTAATGCCAGAATTAGAAAAACATCTATCGAAGGAAATATGGGCAGCAATGGAGAAGACACTTTAAACAACAATGGTCAATCGCTAATTGAATTCGCCACATTTAATGAGTTAAAAATAACAAATACATACTATCCACACAAAAATATTCACAAGTTCACTTGGAGCGCACGAGGTAGACAGTCTATTATAAATTACGTATTAGTTAATAAAAAACTCTCGGGACTAGTGCAAGACACAAGAGTCTATCGCGGCCCAGACGTAAACTCTGATCACTTCCTAATAATATCCAAGATAGCTATACCTTTCAAATGGAAGAAATACCATACATTAAAAAAAACATCGAGAAGAAACATTCCGAGTAAATCTTTTACAAGAAGAAAGTACACGGCAACTATATCAAAATCGACTAACATCACACTTACAACAAACACCAGTCAGTAGAAATATAAACCAAGAATGGGAAGATATCAAGGGGACTGTACTGCAAGCAGCTAAAGAAGCAATAGGGACGAGAACAAAAAGAATTGGTACTAAAAGATTGAAAATTTGGAACGAAGATATAGCCCAATACATAAAGGACAAGAAAACTGCGTACTTAAACTATCTCAATTCAAGAACTGAAGAAAACCGAACAGAATACCAATATAGAAACGCAATAGTGAGAAGAGAAGTACGGAAAATTAAACGAGATAGTTGGAGTAAATACACTCACCGGCACGAAAAACGGAACACTTGCATTTTTTGATTAGATTTAAAATTGTATCCCTTTGTGATGTTTTATTATTACATTTATTATTATACATTTATTATACATGTTATAATGTTAAATGTATAAAAAATGTACAATAATAAATGTAATAATAAAACATCACAAAGGGATACAATTTTAAATCTAATAAAAAAATGCAAGTGCTCCGTTTTTCGTGCCGGTGAGTGTATATCAGCGATATTGAACATGACTTACACGGGCGACAGGACAGAGCTTATAAAGTCCTCAAACATCTAAATAGAACCAGAAAAGATAATCTACAACTTAATGTAATTGACGAAGAAACTTGGCTTGCCTATTATAAAAACTTATGGACACAACAAGCGGAATCAACAATATTAACATACACTAATGAACATGTAGATCCCATAACGATGGACGAATTCTTAATGGCCCTGCATCACTCCAAAAATAAAAAATCTCCTGGCACAGATAAATTAAATATGGAATTAATTAAATATGCACCAGCTGCCTTACACGCTCGACTTTTAGACTTTATAAATATCTGTTGGCGCTATGGACATATTCCTGAAGAATGGACGATAGCAATAGTCACACCTATTTTCAAAACTGGAGATCGACACAAGTGTGATAATTATAGAGGCATCAGTTTGCTTAATACCTGTTATAAGTTATATACTACCATCCTGACTAGACGACTAAACGCAATAACTGAAACTATTTTGTCCGAATCACAACACGGTTTTAGAAAGGGTAGATCTTGTTCAGACTGCATTTTCACAATAACACAGCTCATAGAGAAGAGAAGAGAATTTAATCTTCCCACCTACATAGCCTTTGTAGATTTTAAAAAGGCGTTTGACAACATAAATAAAAATAAATTATGGGAAATAATGTTAAAGGAAGGGATTCCACAACATTTAATTAAAATAATTCAAAATATATATGAAGACAATAAAGTAGTTATCAATTTAGAAAATGGAAACACAGGCACTAAAGAAGCAACCATAAATGGTGGCGTACGACAGGGTTGCCCTCTATCACCGTCGCTTTTTAATGTATATATAGACAAAGTCATTGAAGAATGGCAGAAAACAATAAAAATAGATTTCAGAATAAATGGCTCTAAAATAAATACAATATTATTTGCGGACGATCAGGTAATTCTAGCAAACACTGAAGACAATTTACAATATGCAATGTACAAATTAAACACAATATCGAAAAAGTACAACTTAGAAATCTCGACTGCAAAGACAAAGGTATTAGCTTTTAAAGGCGATGACCCAATAAGAGCCAAAATCGTTTTAGAAAATGAGACACTACAACAAGTAAACTGCTTTAATTATCTAGACTACAATGTAACATACACGGAAAACAAAGACCTCAATAATAAATTAAATAAATTTAGGTATATGTGTGGAACTATAAAGAGAAATCTGAAATCAACCACTAAAAGCACAAAATTAAAGTTTTACAAAGTTATGGCGGTTCCTGCACTATTATATTATGAATCAGAAAACTGGACTCTTACTCAAAAAGATAAGAAACTGATTGAAGCATCAGAAATGAAATTTTTAAGATATGTGGCGGGTTACACATTATTGGATTACAAAAGAAGTGAGGAGATACGTCAAGAACTAAACATTTTCAACTTAACTGAAAGAATAGACCAATACAGAAATAACTGGATGGAACATATTACCAGAATGGACGATTGCCGTATCCCCAAGCATGTTTTAAAATACAAACCACGAGGAAAGAGAAGATTGGGAAGACCCAAGAAACGTTGGAGCGATCAATTTACGTGAGACCGGAACAATCCAATTAGGATTAATCCTGGATGATGATGATGATGATGATGATGTACTTAATTGTTTGTTTCCTATTAGGGTGTCGTTACTTTGATGCTACACTCTGCTCGCCTTGCTTATCCTATTTTTCACTTCTTGTGCTATATTTCCATTCGTTCTTAGGCAATTTTCTAATATTTTCAAGGATTATTTCAGTGCAGTCTATGCTAAGTAGATGGCTTTGTAGTTATCGCAGTTACTCGAATCTCCCTTCTTGCACATTGGTAAAATCATATGCCTTTCTCAGTCCTGTGGTATCGTTTCTGTTTTCCATGCAAGTTGAAATATTTTTTTGCCAAGTGATTCTCAATCAATTATAATTTATACTTACTATAAAGGCATCAAACCCACCAACAGTAACTGCTAGGTTAATTCAGTACCGCAGCTGTCATAGTTGCTTGTCCCAAGCCGAGGGAAAGGAAAATCGATCGACCTGGCCAAAACCTCTTACACTTAAATAAGGGCCCGTGCTTAAGGTACCGGCAAAGTTTTCAACAGCGTACGTCGATGGGGAGGAAAGATTTTAGTGAGTCAACAACGGTGCAGGAGAAAACTTCTGTAACTCTGTAGGAGGAACTGCCTAGCACTGCTTGCATATACGCAGATATTTGCACAAGTGAAAATATTACTGAGATTACAGAAAGGCTATGGTCTTACTTCAACTAATTTCCCCAACACAACTTTCTTAGATATGTAGGATTGACATGTTTGATTTAAAATTTATCCAGAGGTAAAACTATTCACTCAGTCATAAATCGCAATGTATTAAGCAATGATAAATATAATTAGAATGTGTCGGTCCATTTTGACAGTAAGGGCGTGGAATGTGTGTGGCCCACACCAACCAAGAATATAACCTATTGTAGAAAAAGATACTAACATCTTAGCAATTATTCTTTGTCCCTGTACGACTCACTAGAAAATAACTGGTCACGTAACCAATTTCAATGGGCTAATAAACCCACAAATGGGAGAAGTATGAATATAGATTTGAACGCCAACTAAGTTCTGCTAACTGTTATTCAAATATACAGCCTCGGTTCCTGAAAAAAAAACAACACATTAAATTCTACAGTCTACTTGAGGATACCGATATCAGTAAAACACATAGAGGGTGTTTCAAAACAAATGCGAAAAACTTAAGGAACTGATTCCTTGTTCAAAATAAAGGATAGTTTATTATATAAACATTGGGTCAAAAGTCAATCATTAGGGAGATATCGCACTGCAAATATGGCTGAATAATTAAATGATCAGATAATACATTTTTGATTAAATTAGTCGTATTTTGTATTTAAACTAAGTAAGCAATGTCAAATAAAACAACAATAAGAAACGTCTTAAAAAGTGATAACAGCCAACTAGATTATTTTTCTAAAATAAATTTCTTTTTCTTGACATGCAATGCTTTACGTTTTATTTTTTTTATTTGGAAAGGGTAAGTTTTATTAAAAAATTGCAAGAAACAAAAAAGTTTCTAAATAAACCAGGCTATCAATTGATATTTTTCCATGTCATTGCGTAAGTTTTTCTTAAATTTAGTTAAGAAGAATGATAGCGGTAGTCTAATTCAATCCCATCTACTCTTTAAAAAATTTGAGAAATATGCAAAAAGTGTGTTTTTATAATAGTAATAATTCCATAAAATTTTATTGTTCTACCTCTTTTCGTTTTTAAGATAACAAATAAAAACATTATTTTTCCGCCATATTTGCAGTGCGATATCTCCCTAATGGTTGACTTTTGACCCAATGTTTATATAATAAACTATCCTTTATTTTGAACAAGGAATCAGCCCCTTAAGTTTTTCGCATTTGTTTTGAAACACCCTGTATATACTGGCAAGATAGGTCTAGAAATAAAAAATTATTCAAACGACATACTTCTACAGTTTTGTAGAGAAAATAATATACACTAGGTCAACATCACGCCAGAGAGCTTATACAATTGATTATTTTTTTCGTAGCAATCTCAACCAATCAGAAGGCCGGATTTAGTTAAGTTATCTTGTATAATTTCGATTATAGAACTCATTATCAATTTGGCCAATAGTTATTGAGAATTTTACTTAGTTACAATGTATAGATAAACGGATATACCCTTGACGACGTGGTATAATCACTTCGGTGTATCGGTGGGTCCAACAAAGCAAAAATAATGAATAATAATAATCTAGAGCCATGCTGTAATAACTGTCTATTGCAAATTCGAGGTTAGCGGGTTAGGTTTTGCGTCAGTTTTGACACAAATTGACGCAAAACCTAACCTGATAACGTCGAATTTGACATAGACTTACAGTGCCACCAACATAAACAGTGCCACTAACACAAACAGTGCCAACCTAAGAAATAAAATACTTTATTATTATCGGTCTATTAATTATATAATCGTAACGAATACCACTCGAGCAATCGAAAATAATGATTATTTTTCACTCGTAACTCGACGTCATCCTTAAAATATCACTCGAGCTGCGCTCTCGTGGTTTTTCGCAGATTACGTCTCGTTACTCGGAAAATAATCGATTAATTTCGATGCTCTTGTGATATTATAACTGATTATACAAAATCGATTATACTAGAGTAACTTCACTAGGCGACGCAATACATAACTTTTGTCAACTCGATGTTGTTTTCATGGAGATGACTTTCAGCTAGGTTAATACAAACAAATCCAGCTGCCAATAAAATATTTATTTGTTCCTATAATATTAAAATTTACTCAAAAATAATCAAATCGAATACAATGCGTACTTCGAACAGGTTATACGTCTCAAACTTCCTGCGCAATAACAAATTGGATTATTTAACCTGTCAAACTGACACTCTTTTATTATTGTGCAACAAGTTATCCAACATATAACCCGATAGTATCGAAGTACTTATAATATTACTTCTGAAAATAGCCTGGCAACAAATAGCAACACCCAATCGACTGAGCGTTTATAAGCAGCAGATGTCGCCGTACATAACACTAAAACTTGTCCAGGTGCAGACTGTGGATTAGGTCACTAACTGCTTACGCCTACTATCAAAATCCATCTGAAGAATAGATGCACCGAGAAATCACAAAAATGACTAAAACAGCTTTCGAACGATCATGGGAACTAATAGATGCCAGAAAGGACGTGTAAAACTACTTAAATCAAGACGGCCATATACCATGGAAGGTGTTCGTGAACTTCAAAAGTTTAGTAAACTGATCAAAAAATAACACAGACATTTAGACGACTATCTTTTCAATATATGCTACAATTTTTTAAAAACGCAACAACTTCAACTAAACCAGAGACCTATTTCCCAAAATTAAAGATATAAAAAAAATAATTAAAGGAAGAACCTGAACTATAATCAACAGTCGGGAAAAGTTCGAAGAAAGTTGTTGTAGTTCAAATATTGGAAACATGACTGTACATTAGCACACATAATTGATTATTCAATCATAATTTTCGGAAGCAGAAGATACAATAGTCTGCAAAGAAATTAACGATATTTTTAACAGCATTTCTTGCGTTTTTACCTTGTTAGCTAGCTCAATGACGAAAACATAACTCGAATCAAACGAAAACAAATGAAAAAATCTGCAAAGAGCTTTACTAAGAACTTCCCTCTAAGTGGACGTTGTGATACTAAATATATATTAATCGTTTTATAACGTCTATCGACGTCTTCCGATTTCTAGTCGCCATATGTCTCCATCACTCATATACCTTCTTCTATATTTCTTTCTTCCAGTGCTTCATAAATACCTTCTCGCCAGCTTTTTCTGGATCGTCCTCATTTCCGTCTTCCTGGAGGTCTCCATTCCAGCACCCCTTTGGGAGTCCATACCACACTGTTTTGTTCTTATTTCGTCAATTATGGTAGTTGGAGCAATCATAATATCTCTTACTCTATCGTTTCGAAAGTGATCCCGTCTAGACATTCTCGCTGATCTACGCCAGAAATCTATTTCAGCTGCTATCCATTTGCTTTATTTCTTTCATTAACTTGCCAAACTTCACAACCATATGTTGTAATACTTCCTTCAATATTTTTTTGTGTTATTTCGGCATCTAGTCTTCCGTCGTATGTAATTTTAACTCTGAAATATTTGTACTCTTGGCATATACTTTTTATACCCCCAATACTTAATTTTATCCATATTTAGTTCTAACCCCCATTTTCCGTATTCTTCGATCAGTTTCCTCGTCATGTACTGTAAGTTTTCATGATATTGCGCTAGTAAAATCTGATCGTCTGCGAACTGTATAGAGTATATTGTGTCATCTTCCAAAGGCATACCCATTCCTGAACTTACGTTTCCAGGTTTTGAGCTCTGTTTGACATAAATTTTAAAGAGGGTTTGGGAAATGCAACTGTCCTGCCTTAACCCTTTCGTGACTTCGAAACCGTTACCAGATTGACTTCCTACTTTAAATCTCGAAGTGGATCCCTTATATAAATTGTGTATTGCCTTAATTAAGGTGGTACTTACACCTGTTTCTTCTAGCGCATTCCATAATTTTTCTATAAGTATATCGTCATAAGCTTTTAATAGGTCAACGAAGAGTAAGCCTATTTCTTGATTTACAACAAGCAATTTTTTCTCTATAAGTTGTGTCAAGCAAAATATATGGTCATCTGTAGATCTTCCTGTTCGAAATCCAGCCTTATCCTTTATAATTCGCCCATACAATCGACTGAGTGTGCTGGTAACGGATAATCCTCTATAATTCGTGCATATGTATTTTGTGCCCTTTTTGTGTAAAGGAATTTTATACATGTCCTTATAAAGTCTGAAGGGCACCATTTATATACTGATTGAATATGTATGTTATATGATTGTAAAGTAATTATGTACCATATATTATCAGTTCGGCAGGATTGTTTGAGGGCCCTGCACCTTTGTTACGTTTGAGTTGTATGATTGTTCTTTTTATTTCTTCCAGGCCTATATTCATTGGTGAACCTTGCGCACTTATAGCGGGGTTTATATGTGTGTTTCATTCGGGACTGATAAATTTGGGTTGGTTTTCATCAAAAGATTCTTAAAATGGCGTTCCCATTCATTTATTGTTATATTGGATATGTGTGTTTTGTTGTTATTGTGTCTTACATTCTTAATAATTTTTCATGCTTCCGTGCATTTTCGTCCACTTATACACATGTTTATTATATTGCATGTGTTTTCCCACATTTGGTTTCTTCTTGGGTAATCATTTTCCGTACTTTTGCCTGTGACTGTTTATACGTATTTTATTTTATCTTATAGGTCTTTTGTCTATAAGTATCGTTATATATTGTCTTCCTTTAATTTCTATTGCGTTTTCTATTTCCTCGTTCCACCAATATGGAGTTGTTTTTTCTTCTGCTTTGTCTTCAAGTCTAACGCCTCTTCTGCTGCTCTATGAGCACATTCTATCATTTGTTCATATCGTTCTTGTAGTGTATTAATATTCATGGCTTTAAGTTTTTCGTCCAATCTTCTGTTATATAAAAATTGCGTGCTTTCGTTGTCTGTGATACTAAATAATTTTAAAATCAAATTAAACTAGGGGTAAAAATATCTTTACGTTTCGAATAAATTCCATACATTTTTAAATTAAAAAAAAACATTAGCGTTGGTCGAATTCGAAGGGCAGTCGGCTCAGAATGCGATTCCAACGTTTAGAGGGATAGATTTATTCAAATAGATATAGACTGAACAAAAAACTTAAAATAATGCTGTGTGCTGCTTGCGTGCTTTCACAATAAATTTAACTACGGTGATAATTATTCCGTCTTCTATCCTTTACCCCACGAAGGGGTTTGGTGGTATTACCAGGTAGTTGACACTGTTGTTGCCCACGCGTTGCGATCGTCAGCTAAGTGTATAGCATCGTGCAAAGTATGTCCTGTCAGCGCTCCAACTTGGTCAACCTATCTTTAAGGTGATCGACCCCAGGGGCGGTAGGAGCAGGGGGGGCAAAGGGGGCGATTGCCCCCTCATAGAATATATTGGGGGGGCAAATAGTGTAATTTGCCCCCCTGATATATTTCATACGGTTTTTAAAAATGTGTACATAGGGTTTTCACATTAATCTATAGGTACAACATGCTAAAACTCGTTCTATTGTAGGTGGTGCAGAAATAAAACACGAAGAATTTGTAAAACAAGTTTTTATATTTAGGTCGACAGCGGAGAATTCGATATAGTCCATTTTTGTTTCATATAGTAGCAAATGCCGAAATTCTAGGGATATCATTGACAACAGGCATTAATTTCTTATGATTTTTGTGGTGAGGTTAGGCTTCATGTCGACACGTTGACATTTCATTATTTTAAATTATAGCTTTGGCTATTATAAACTTGAAATGTGATTTTATAATTTGATTTTAACTAGTTGGTAGGTATTGCAATAAGAACAATTTTAGTTTATAATAGCCAGAACTACAGTTTAAAATAACTACAGTGTCAATCAGTCAACATAGAACCTATCCTCATTGCAACTATAATAACCACAAGTTTATGTAACACAATGCAATTCAGTGAGAATGTTTGTTCTCAATGGTTTCCCTAGATTGCATTTCCATATAAAAAAATCTGTAAAGAGGTCTACACTGAACTTCCCTCGCACGAATTACATCCATTTGCAAAAAATGTGAATTACATCAATTTTCGCCCCCAGGCGAATATTTCGAGCCGACTTTCTGCTGCGTTAGAAAGACACCATATTATTCTGTCCCACTTGTGATGTTTACCCTGTATCTACTAGGTCTCATTTTTGACAATGATAAAGCCTGAGCTATGTACAAATTATTACATTTAGCTACTTCTCAATTAAAGCAAAAATAAAGAAAATTTAATTTTTTTAAGGTGCTCACCTTGTATATACTACTCTGAGATGTTTTCGGTTTTATGCCAGGTAGCTATATAATATGCATGCAAAATATCGCCTTCCTCCAACAAATAGTTGTTGAGCTTAACCGCCAACAGGCAGACAGAGAGATAGACTATTATAGTTGTTTATGTATCAAGTACCATGAGATTAAAAAAAATGATTCTGAGTAGGCCTTGATATGTGTTATACGTTTGGCAGTACTGAAGTGTATTGTCAGTGTATGTCAAATTCGAGATTTGCAGGTTAGGTTTTACGTCAGTCTGTGTCAAACAACAAACAAAACCTAACCTTTTAAACTCGAATTTGATATAGACTGACAATACACTTCAGTACTGCCAAACGTATAACACATATCAAGTCCTGCTCAGAATATTTTTTTTATCTCATGGTATATAAATGTAGGACTTTCTTGGAGTATTTTATGCAGAGCGAGCGTAGCGTAGCAGTAAAGAGGACGAGTCAAATAAGGTTTGATTATGTACGAGCTGCATGCAAAGCTTTACGTTTGACTGCACTGCAGAAGATATTATTTTATCTACAATATCATTTATATTACACACAGAAAATTCAAGTTGCTATTCAAAAATTTGATAATTTCCAAGAGCGCTTCTTCTAGGTTAATTGCGTTATTAAAATCAAGAATAACGATCTATTACCGTAAGGTATTGAAGATGAATTTCTTTCTATTCTTTGTAAAGTTTTCAGTAATCTAATACAATCTTCTTTCCTGATTTTAATAAAATGACATTTATTTTCATAATAACTATTGAATATTGACAGGCGGACAGGTGGACTAAAGTGGCATTTTATGGACGCTAATAATAAAGTGTTTTTGGAGCAGTCGAACATAAAGCCTAGTCATGTTAAACCATTCAAAAAAAGGTTTTGCCCCCCCATGATTACAGTAGTTTCTGCGCCGCTGATCGACCCCTTAATCTACGTCGCTCAATCTTTCCTTGTACAATTAAACTCTCCATAGAATTCTTCCTTCGGGATATGTGACCGAAGTATCGAGGGAAAGATTGGCTGACTTTCGTGGACAGTCGGGATTCAATATTAAGTTCTTTTAGTATGGAGAGATTGGTCCGGTGTGCTGTCCACGGTATACGCAAGACACGTCTATATACCCACATTTCAAAAGCATTAATTCTTTGTATGTCTCCTTTTTCAAGGTCCATGTTTCTGGAAGATGGGAAGATGAGTGAATGGTTGAGCCTTAACTTCGTGGATTTTGTTATAGCTGAGATTGTCTTTGCAACAGAGAGGAGACTTTTATGCTGCAGTAGTATACTATAAAATATATTTAGTTAAGAAGCCACATATCTATGTCGTAAAATCACTTACCTTACTGACATACATAATCTTTACGCTTCAGAAGTGACTTAACTACTCCTTTGCACTCTACATCCATCTTTTAGCGAAGCTTTCTATACAATATTTGCATGTTTTTAAATAAGTTGTTGATGCAATTTCTTCGGTTATCGTTGGATAAATTCATACTCATATAAAGAAGGCTATTAGAACAAGGTACTTAAAATTTTATTTATATTGTCTATAATAATTGCATTGTCTGCAAGGTGATATTATTAAGTTTATTTGGAATGCCATGTTATTGGTATGCATTGTATGTGTGTACCCGGATGGACCTAACTATACTTGTAAACTTCCTTATTTTGAATTTTTGGAAGAACAGTCATTCTTCATAAAAAGTTTTGCTTCATCTAGCAAGTCCGCAGCCACTACCAAAATTTCGAAATAACATACAGGTTGGTTAGAAAACGAGACAACGTGAAATTTGGTTAAGGATAAAGTACCTTTTATTTGAAAGGAAAGCATAAGTATCACTGGGAAAAGATGTTTTTTCTAAAATGCAAAATAAGGTAGTTTACAAGTATAGTTAGGTCCATCCGGGGACACACTGTATATATTATGCATACATTTTATTTTTGCTATGTTTCACTCTTTCTGTATTTTAGTGTATATTTTGTTTTATTATAATAGTGGTTGGAACTACTTGATTCCGTTGCACACGGGGAAGTGGAAAAACAGTATCTTTTAAAGGTACTAAACTCTCCCCGTTATGTTGCACATTTATATATTTATTTATAATTGGTGTTAGTAAGTTATATATTAATTTCCTACTTTGGAACAAATGAACATAATGATAATAATAGTTATTATTATATCGTTGAATTACTATCTGCACGTTAAAAATTTTCAAATCTTTATAGATATTTTATATATTTCAAAACATTTTGTCCAAGAGCAATTGATGTTATAAACTGAAATTCTAGCAATGTTAGCTGATAAATATCGAAACGTAGGCTATAGAAATATGTATAATTTATGAAAGAATTAGATAAATTAGTGACTTACGCTCCGGTCAATCTAAAAATATATCACCAGTAACAATGTGAATTATCAAATGCGAATGCTAGCAACAGCAGGACGACGTTGTAAAAATTAAACTTGTTCAGATCTGGAATAACAAAATTACAAAAAATAAAGCAAGAAAAGTAAAGTTAACATATTATAATTTTTTTATATTTTGTATATCTAGCTACTAGTCTATTCAAAAACATTCACGTAAAATTTTTTCATAGAAACATGTATTTTATTTGTAATTATACAACTTTGTAATGGCTCGAATATCGACAAAAGTGTATATTTGAACTAGATCGCTCACAAGATTAGCGCGTCCTAAGTGTTGATGTGCAGCAACGTTAAAAAGATGAAAAGCAAAATTACTTAAGATCAAAATAATATAAACGTTAAAATTGCTAACGGGTAGGATGTAGCAACGAGATATTTTCCACTCTGGTATTTCTGGTAATATGTGGCGTTAATAAGGGAAGAATGGGGTATATTTTGAGATATATTACAAACCTCAAGTTGTTCTGCCTCTCGATGCTTTTTCACCGAAATCCGTTTCTGAAAGGCATCCTTTGAAACATTAACCGCGGTTGTTTTCGTCTTATAGGAAAATGGGGAAAATTGAAATGCCTTTATGAGTAGAAATTGTGTAATAAATTGCTATTATGTAGTTACGGGTAGCTATTAAAAGAAGAAACTCTATGCTATAGACTCGAATAATATGATGTAACTGCAAAACAAGCCACTTTATCTCTCAAAGGAGTTTCTTTAGAGATACCAAAAAATTAATGAATAGCGAAAAGCGCCTTTGGCCCGATGAATCCGCATCAGTACATCACAAATGTGTTGAAAACCAATGTATAAGACCAAAGCGTGCTTTGAAATTAAAATTCCCTAAAGAAAAAGCTACCTATAATAAAAAGCCGACGAGTTGGCAATGCATTATAAATTTAAAAGTGTAGCAGAAACGCAACGAAATATCAAAAAGGCATAACAAATTGGGTAGAAGTGGAGTATTCGAGGCTGAAATATTTGCATATAAGAGAAAAGCACTACGTTGTTCTGAAATTTAAATAAAAGAAAGTAGGTAATTTACATTTATGTTCCAAATAAAGCGTTACAATAGAAATTACACAATAAACTTAAAATAGACAACACTTTAATAAAGAAATAGGATTTGATTTAATATTTGAAAACTCGAAGCTACTGAAAATACAATTTTCGAGTTATACAATTGAAGTATTAATATGTGTACATTTTCCTTTATTACATACAACTTTATTTGTGTGAATTATAGATAAATTGACAACCCAAAAAGCGATAGAGATGTAAAATAATTGACTAATACAGTCTAGAACGTTATTTTTGTATTTATCTTTGGTGTGTTTATTTTGGTAGTTACCATTTTTGTCAGTAACGTTAATGTGATGCTTAAGGCATACTTATGAACAATTTGTCGTTCCTATTTATAACGTGAACAAAGGAGCTGGAATAATCTACTATATTAGGATACACCCAACACATTCTTTTTTAAGTTTGACAATAAGTTAATCAGTTTCTGTTTTCGATTTTATGTAGTTTGAAATTGCCCCAATACTTCTTATCTATACATAATATCAGAATCGATATTTTAAAAATAATTAAAGTGTACACATTCATATGTATGTATATCCCGGGTAACCGGCTTCAAAGCCAAACATAGCAAGTTTTTAATTTTTAGCAAACAAATGATATGTGTAACCTACTTGATGTCTAAGGAATTCAGCTTCCCCCTTCACCCCGTGATTTTAAGTTCTAATCTAGGCAATTAAATTAAATTAAATGTTTCTAGTAACCTTTTGATATACCGTGCGATTGCTATGTTCATCTTTGAAACCGGTAACCCGGTATACGTAATTACAGGATGACCCTGAAATATGTAAACATGGATTAACCACAGTAGTAGACGAAACATGAGTGTAACAATACAGATCAGACAGAAACTATTTAACCCCATAGCCAAAAACCTTTAATTTTAATTCTAGAAAGTAATATTTTTCAGTATTTTCACTTCCCCCGTCTAAAAGATGAAGGAAGTATTGTAATCGCGAAAAAAATTACGTTTTAGGTTTCCTAGATGACGAAAAATAGATTTTTTTCAATTCCGTCTGTTTGTCTGTCTGCCTGTCTGTTGGCGGTATAACTCAAAAACTATTTGTCGGAGGAAGACGATAATTTTGCATACATATTACTCGTGTATATCTACCTGGCATGAAACTGAGAACATTTCAGACAAATATATACAGGGTGAACACCTTAAAAAAATTTGTTTAGTTTTTATTTAACTTAGCAATAAATACAAGTAATAATTTGTACATAGCCCAGGCTTTATTTTTACTAAAAATGGGCCCCAATAGATACAGAAAAAATGTTGTACGATACAAAATGGAGCAACAAATTAGTGTGTTACTCAATAGATTCCTAAATGTACAGTCGGACGGTGTAGACGTATTCTTGTTGCTCGGGCAGTGTTATAGTGCAAATTTTATAAAATGCCATTCACACGGGATCAGAAGGCCGAAATCTCCGAAATAATAAAGGAAACTTTAACGGCAGTATTAGCCGATGAATCCTTTATATCAAAGATTACAGATATAATTTGGAAAAAGATAGATGCTTGCATAACTGAATCTGACAAAGTTATACATTCTGCGATAGCCGAGGTCCAAAAAGAAAATGAAATGCTATCTAAGGAATTGGACCATCTGCAGCAATACTCAAGACGAAATAGCATTCGCATTTTTGGGTTAGAAGAAACGCCCCAAGAAAATTTAGAAAACAAAATTATATCTACTATTAAATCAAAAACGAATATTAACATCTGTAGTGATTACATTGACCGTTGCCATCGAGTGGGCCGGCGTACTAGTGATAGTGATAGTTCAAATAAACCACGTGCTGCTATTGTAAAGTTCACCTCCTACAAATACAGAGACATGGTTTTTAAAAATAAAAAACTTTTCAAAGGAACCCGTATTGTGATCAAAGAAGACCTATCGAAAAATCGCCTGGAAGTGCTCAAAGCAGCTGCTAGTAAATACGGAGTCACCGACGTGTGGTCAGCTGACGGGGTGATTAAAATAAAAACTGCCAATAAGATTTTGTCTGTTACAAATATGAAAGAACTTAGTTAACTAAAAGTGGCAAATGTCAGGGTTTCCCAAATTTTAAATATTTCAGTTACCCATTCAACCCGCATATGTGTTTATTTTTTGTTTGGTTCATTTCTTAGAGCAACCTGTGTTTGAATGTATACAGATTATTCTTATTATTTATTTTTATTGTGTTTTTCGCCACATATATATCAATAGCTGCCATGAGCAACATTTTAGTAATAGATTTATTTAATACAAACTTAGCTTAGGGTATCAATTTAGTATTATTATTATAATTATATACATATATATTTAATCAAAATTTTTCTATTCTGGATTGATTTATTTCGTTTTTAATGAAGCTGTGTAATTTAAATGTTCGATCTCTATTACCTAAGTTTATTAGTGTGAGAGATATTGTAGTCGAGAGCAAATGTTCTGTATTTGGTATCACTGAAACTTGGTTATCTAACAATATTCCTTCTCAGACAGTAAAAATTGATGGCTATGACTTCGTTAGACGTGATCGATTTACCAGAGGGGGAGGAGTAGGTATGTACATAAAAAGTGATCTCAATTATTCCTTAATAAATTTAAATTCCACTTTGGAACAAGTATGGGCGTATATTAACATTAATAAAATGAAAATTGCGATAGGAACTATTTATCGTTCATCTAAGGTAACTTCTACTGACTTTTTTAATATGTTTGAAGAAATTATTGCTGCATTAACTCCTACCTGTGATTATATTGTATGTATGGGTAATCTAAACTTTAATCTGTTGACATTTGATTATACAATACTCAAATTTAATGATCTTTTGGACACTCTAGGCTTAATTCAAATAATCGATGAGCCAACCAGAATTACAAGAAATTCAAGTACTTTATTAGATTTAATAATTGTAAGTAACGGTGATAATTTCAAAATTGAAAGCAAATCTGTTGTCGAGCAGAATATCGCCGATCATTGTCTATCCTCTTGCGTTCTATCATTACCTGTAGTAACAAATAAACCCGTAATTCGTATGTGCAGGGATTTTTCACTATTTGATAATGATTTTTTTCTCAGAGATTTGTGCGCGATACCATGGTTTTTAATTTTTGATATGCACAACATAAATGACAAGATCAAGTTTTTAAATGAACATATACATTGCATTTTTAATAAACATGCACCCCTTAAAGAATTTAAAATATCCAGAACGAGTAAACCTTGGATTACGGATAACGTGAAATTTATGATGAAATTGCGAAACAAAACTCTGGGTAAATTTAAAAAAACTCAAAATCCAGTACATTGGGACAGCTACAAATCTCTGAGAAACCTTGTCACTAGTGCAATTGCAAGAGAGAAAAAAGCATATCTGTAAAATCAAATTTATAAAAATAATAAACCTCAGGCAATTTGGAAAGAGCTTCGGAAATTGAATATTGTAAATAGAGATAAAAAACATGAATTGCCACTTAACTTGCAAAACGTAAATGAGATAAATATTTTTTTTCTAAATTCTTCTAATAGTAACTCTCGTATAGATAATAATGATTTAATTAACTACTACTCGGCAAATAAAAAACATGATCTGGAAAACTCGTTTCAGTTTGTTGAAACAAATGAATTGGAAGTTGGAAATATTCTTTTCGCCATTAAATCAACATCTACGGGCCCGGATAGCATTAATATAAAGTTATTACAAATGTGCTGTCCTCATCTGTTGCCATACTTCACACACGTCATGAAATTCTGCATAACAGAATGCGTCTTTCCAGATATTTGGAAATCTGCACGAGTTATACCTCTGCCTAAAACAGACCTACCAACAGAATTCAAACAGCTTCGTCCAATAAGTATTCTTTGCACATTATCTAAAGTTCTTGAAAAAATTTTAGATAAACAAATTCGCAATTACGTTAGCATGCACAATATTTTTCCAAAAACGCAATCTGGCTTCCGCCCCGGTTACAGTTGCAATACTGCTCTAACTGCTATAACAGATGATTGTATTCGAGCCACTGATAACAGGGAATTAACTTTACTAGTGCTTTTAGATTTTTCGAAAGCTTTTGACACCATCGACCACACGCTTTTGCTATCTATTTTAAATTTCATAGGTTTTGATAACTCGGCTATCAGCTTAATAAAACATTATCTATCTAATAGAACACAAATGGTTAGTATTCACCAAAAAACTTCCGATCCGCTAATAGTCACAATGGGTGTTCCACAAGGATCGATTCTAGGTCCTCTTTTATTCTCACTGTATACGAATAATATATCTTCTTGCTTACAATATTGTAAATTTCACATGTACGCTGATGATACGCAAATATATTACTCTTTTCCGTATCATAAGCTGAATGAATCAATATCGTTGGCGAACGAGGACCTGGCGAGACTTGTGGAATTTTGTGAAAAACATTCATTAAAAATAAATGCCTCTAAATCTTCTTTTATGCTGTTTGGTAATAGAGCAGTAAGGGAACAAGCAATTGCGTCGATTGACATGAAAGTAGGTGGTGACGTTTTAGTGCAGAGCAACGTGTGTAAGAATTTAGGTGTGCTCATTGATAACGACCTACGTTTCGAACAACATGTTTCTCGGTGTATTCAGAAAGCGTATTATAATTTAAAGTTACTGTATGCTCACCGTTATTGCCTTTCGAGAGATATGAAAATTTTGTTGTGTGATGCATTGGTCTTATCAAATTTTAATTATAACAAAAAATACTGTAATAAGGATCCAACGCACTCAAAATTCATGCCTACGATTTATCTATGGTATACAGAGACGACAGCATGTATCTCATAAATTGAAAGAGACGAACTGGCTTAGCATGTCCAACAGACGTAAATTACATACTGCAGTTTTTTATTTAAAAATAATTAACAATCAAGAGCCACCTTACTTGTTCGATAAAATTATCTTTAGATCCGATTATCATCAAGTTAATATTAGAACAAAAAGTGCATTGACAATCCCACGGTTTAGAACTTATTTATTTAAAAGATCTTTTTCATATAATATTGTCCATTATTATAATAACATAATACCTCGCCAATTAAGAACCCTACCTGAAACCAAGTTTAAAAGTACTTTTAAAAGCTTTTATTTAATCAGTAATATTTTCTCTCGGCTACTGGATATTACGTAACACAATCGTCCAGCTGCTTTATTTTTTCTAATTTTGTGGTACGGGTGCTGTGGAAGACCAATTAACCTGCCATCAGGTGGGTCAAACTGAACAGCGCCCATTTTCCAAAATTTAGTGTTCATTGCACATTATGTAATCTGCCCCTTTTTTTGGAAATAAATGTTTATATTATTATTATTATTATTATTATATAGCTGCAACGCAGGAATTCGAAGGGTCCGTACTCCGTAGCTCAGGTAGAAATAGCCCGTTCCCTTGCAATATCCCACAAATCGTTGGGACTTTAATACGCGGTCCGCCTGCCGTTCGAATTCGACAACCGGTAACGTTTTTTTTTATTTCAAAATTTATATAATTTATTGGAAATGTGAAGATATTTTTACACCTAACTTAATTTGATTTTTAAAATTATTTAGTGTCACAATGTCGACGAGGAAAGTTCTGGGTAAAGCCTTTTACAGATTTTTTATTTCTTGTAACTCTTACCTGTTAAAATTTAAACAAAATAGATCAGACTGACTGCGCTATACTTGTTTTATACCTAATAATGTAATCTCATATTTTGTAGTCTGAGAAAAAATTACGACAAGGCAAGTTGTTGCTAAGTATTATTAGTTACAGTAAATGCTCAATTTTATTACAGTTTTCCTGGATGAAAAATACTCAACTGTTTCTTTTGCAACAGTTTTGCATTATTACTACTTGGGAAGTTTGACAAAATGGAAAGAATTTGTTAAACGGAGGATTTCTATACGAAAAATCGAATAATATTCAATACTGTTTTGCAAAAACAACACACTGTGATTCAGATTCAATTGCCCTGTACCTGTAGCGTAGCAAACTGTTACTAGCTAGATCCTAAGCTGGATGGGGTGCGTTTTCCGGAAGCGCCACTGGTTCGAGGCGGTCCAAACTAGAAGACCTACAGCTGTTGTGTAAATCTTTTATCCACATAACGTTTCCCATAAAGAAATAAATAAAAATCAGAAATTTATGTAAAGCATTGTTTATTTACACTATATAAAGGGTAAAAGTTATGTGCAACGCGATCTGCTAAACCGTTCTAAAAATATTTAGCTGTATCCATACTTTTTAGCGACCCTGTATATGTACACAGATCTGTTAAAAAACTTGAATACAGATAAAAAAATTAAGAACAAATATTTTTACGCGGAAGCTAAAATTCGCGCTAGGCCTATGCATCTGAATTATTATATATTTCAATTTGTCTTGTAAACATAAAGAAAACTATAGTGCTCTCTCGCATAATTATAGCGAACAAAAGATTGTCGAACGCATTTGCAAAGCAAGAAGTTGAATGCAATATTCATTGCATATCAAATTAAATTATATTTTTAAATTACTTTACTTTATAATCTGCACTAATCGCAGGCATATTTTTTGCTGCTTACACAATAATGATTAGCAAGCTACAATGCTACATCCTGCATAGCCTATACTACACAAGACATAACACGTGAGCACCTCATCTATAAACATTCGCGCCTGCATCAAATATCTTGTAATTTGAGGTAATTGAAATACGTGTGATGTAATTTAATTACTTAAAAGTAATTGAGTAATTTAAAGTAGTAATTAATTACTTTCAAAAAGTAATTGTTAAGTACTTTTTATAAAAAATGGCAATTACATCACTGTTGAGCCAAACCTTCCAAAATATTTGGAACTAAATCCACATATCGTGCACCTAGGAAAATGTAACCACACAAAACAGGAAATTGCTCTCATTGTACTGGTAATCTTTTACACAAACGCGAAAATGCTCCTAGCCCCCAAAGATTCTCGAAATTCACATAGAAATGTGAAAGGCTAGACACCCCAATACATGTAAACGAAAAAATGGGAACCTAGCACACATCGTACTAGGGATGGGCGCGTGACGTGAAAACAGTCGTGTCACGTCGTGTCACGGCGTGTCACGTCGTGAACGTGACTAATATTTGAAAATCGTGACGTGAACGTGAGTGAACGTGAGTGAAAATTTCCAAGGCGTGATTCACGTTTCACGTTAATTTCACGTTAAATATTTAGTAACGAATAAAAAACTGCAGGGTGCAGCAACTTTTAAACATTAAATCACAAATTGTGCCAAACAAGTTACATTGTGTGACTTTATTTTTGGACCTTCACATAAAAGAGAAGATTATAATGCAAATAAAACTATATATGATAATGATGAAATACATAGCAAACGACTCGAAACTGGTACATCAGCATCAGATTCTTATCTTTCTACACTTAGAGATAGCTCTGACGATGACACGTATAATTAGGATGATGTCGAAACAAAACTAAATTAGTATGTTAAATTAAAATTCTGAAATGTAGATGACATTTTAGGATTTTGGAAAAACAGTGTAAATACGTCACTGTTAAAAAAACTTGAGAAATTTAAACATACCGGCAAGTTCCGCTACAAGCGAAAGAGTATTTTCTACAGCTGGGCGAATTTTAGAAGAGCGCAGAATTCGACTTAACGCTGAAAATAATTTTTAAATCAACATTTTAATCTGTAGATGTATTATTCTAATAAAAGTAATGGTTTGTTTTTTATACTCGGCTAACGCTGAAACTGTTAATTACGATAGATATTATTAAACCACAAATGTATTGTGTAGATGATATTTTTAAACCAATTTATTGTGTACTTGTGTAGATGAACTTATTATTCTAATAAAAGTAATGTTTTTTTTGTATACTCGCTTTAACGTTGAAAATGTTGATCCTTGTACGTAAAAGTACTTTCAAACCTACGAATTAAAAGTGTTGTCTAGCAACATATACCTTCTGTACTCATACCAATAAGGGAAACGTTAATTCCAATGACAACTTTTAGTATTAAAAGTAATGTCTTTGAAGACAGCTGCAAGAAATATATTTGCGAGAAATCAGTATTTATTCCTTGTCGAAGTTATTGTAGTCAATTTTCATTTTTTTCTTTTTATGTCAACTATTCTCATTGTAACATATCACGTAAATTATGTCAGGTGCAAAACATATTTTTAGTTCTTTTTAGGGTTTTTTCATTGGTTTGAAATTTGAACATTCTGTTCTATCTGAATTTAAATTTTGAAATAAAAGCTGCGTGTCACGTCGTGAGTGGCGTGTCACGCCGTGAACGTGAGTGAACGTGAGCGTGAACGTGCGTGAACGTGACTGTTTAAAGCAAGCGTGAAACGTGCGTGACGTGAGCGAAAATTCACTCACGCGCCCATCTCTACATCGTACTATTCAGGTGAAAATAGCTGGAAAATCAAGACAATTCCTGCACAATTGATGTAAATTTAAATCAGTGTAAAATATATTTACATCGAACAAATTGCTGCAGCAATAAAATTTTGTTTTTGGTCGTTTGTTTCTTGGTATGTTGAATAACTAGGTTTTGCCTATTTTAAAAAAATATGGCGCAGTCACTCACTTTTGTTACACTTTTTTGTGTAGATCGTAAGAGATATAAGAAATTTACAAGGAAACGTCTCCCTTCTGGAAACAATATGTGAAAGTGATCGACCTTGCTATTAAGGAGTTACTACTCGCTGATTTGTCTCGTAACACCCATGTTTTATCCACTAATAGTCCTATAATAACTAATATCGTTTCAAAAGATATGCGTATAAGATATCCTTATTGATAGTCTTTCATTGGTGATTTGGCGAAGAGCATAATATCATCGGCCAACTTTGTCGTGTTAGTTTCCCTCCAAGGCTGTTAAAAATAGCTGTCGAAATACGTAATTAGCGGTTGTTAAATATTTGTGGGGTTGAGGATTTTTAAAGAATTGTGTCAGATTCAAACCACAGGCTCTAGCAGTGTTTTATTTATTTATTACATATTAAAATGATTCTGAATTAAAATACCTAAGAATGTTGCTGGTTCTTTTCAGTAGTACACGAAGGGTAACTTGAAATACCTGTGGAAATATTTGTTGGGCCAGCATAATGAAAAATATGAAATCAACAGAAATGTTATCTTTCAAATATCTTCGCATTCTCTTCGAAGCTCCGAATTAGAACGCTGTCGGGCGTTATTAATCAGCCGTTTGGCCGAGGAATTTTTATGAAGGTATAAGCTCTGACCTGACCTGTTTTGCGAAGCATCACATCGCTAAAATTGAAAAATATGAGGCATTTAGAAATTTCTTTCAAGCGCAGTTCTGGATGTGAAGCTCTAAACGAATGGACAGGTTAAACAATTTCCTTGGTTTAAATAACTAAAAACTTCAATGTGTTACCTTCGGGAGCATGCATACGCATAAGATGACAAGTCTACGTTTTAAGCTCGCAAGTTGCTCCAAACTTATCTGGCATCGGCGGAGTTTCCTAAAATTTCAGCTACTGTTTCAGTCACTTACCAAATTTGTTTCGATTATACTTTTTCATTCGTTGCGCAAGAGGCGCTAGCGCAACATAAAAATTCTGACATCAGGCTTTTCCCCAGCAGCCACACGTATGTTTAAAATATGTCGAAAAGACGTTTACATAGTTAAAAATCATTACGGAAGTTATCCTGAAGATTTCATATTTCTCGTCAGACTGTAAAATAATATTGCAAAGAAAAAACCTAAATTATGGTAAAATACGTAATTGTCCACAATACACAGAAGGTCAGTTACAGAAAATTCCAATTTGTTGTAATGGACGTCAAAAAATTTTTCACATTCGATCATTCTCAATTGAAAGGCAATGATGGTTTTCACCGATAATGTAGAAAATTGTCTAAATCACATTAAATACAGAGCAAAAAGGTTTTCCAACAAAATTCTAGTTTGGTGTGCTATATCCGAAGACGGAGTCTTGAAACCTTATTTGGAACATGTGAGGGTTGAAGCAGTAGATGCCATCATTTATACCGGAAGATTCCTACAGAATTTGCTTCAATTATTAATACGACTCCCCCACATGACCAAATAATGTTTTGGCCAGACCTAGCATCTTGTCATAACGCAAGAACGACTACAACTTGGTTACAACCTGATAACATACATTTTCTGCTATGACTCGACAACCTGCCAAATGTAGTATACCGAATCGATCTAGGATTTTTACTTCCCTCGTCTGAAAGACGAAGGAAGTAGTGTAATCACGAAAAAATCACCTTCCCAGATTTCTTCAGATCTTCACGTTTCAAGGTCCCTAGATGACGAAAAAGAGGTTTTCTTAATTCCGCCTGTCTGTCTGTCTGTTGGCGGTATAACCATCGACATATAGAAATGGACCGCTAGTCAGAGCTGCGCGAGCCAAACGGGATAGAAAGAGAACGCATATGACTTGAGAACGCTCTGTCCTTGTTGGCGCTCAGTAGCGTACTGCGCGACCGCCCTGTTGCTGTGACGTCATTTTCTGTCGGCCAATAGAAGGCCGGCAAGAAAAGGAACATTTTCTGTCGGCCAATAGGAGGCCGGCAGGAAAAGAAAGAGTTGCGCAGTCGTCCATTAGCGGTCCATTTCTATATGTCGATGGGTATAACTCAAAAACTATTTGTCGGAGGAAGACGATATTTTGTATACATTTATATATCTACCCCGCATGAAACCGGTACAATTTCATACAAATATATACAGGGTGAGCACCTTACAAATATAACATTTTGTTTATTTTTAGGTTAATTTTGAAATAGAAGGAAGTAATAACTTTTACATAGGTGAAGCTTTACGGTTGCCGAAAATAAGACTCAACCTATACAGGATAATGTCACAAACGAGTAAAAACGTTTCAACTATAAGACCTTTCTGTTCAAGAGAGGCACGCGCCGCACTGATTTCAATGACCCTCGATGGCGCAGTCCGACTTCGATCGGTACACAGATGCGGTTGGTTCAAACCCCAGCTGGATACATTTTTTTAAATTTGCAAATTGATCTAATTCGGGCGAGGGAAGTTCTGGACAAAGCCTTTTACAAGATTTTTTTTATGCTGTTGGCAGAAGAGTATAAATATGACAATGAGTGGGAAGCTCGAAATAAAAGACGTTGAATATATGAAAAGATAAGAGGAATTGATACTAACACCGTAAAAAATGTCATGGAATGGGCTGGACAAAATCTGCGTACCATTGACGACAATGACCCTTAGATGTAAGGTACAGTTACCATTTAAATAAAGTACCTTATTGTAGGTACTATTTTATAGTATTTGCACCTTTTAGCAACACTTTTCCTACGTTATATTTACCTGGCTCAAAACCGAATAGATTTCGGTCAAATATAGCACCTATCTCATGTTTTTACTTTTGAAAAAGGGCATATTTTGGACCAACATATACAGGGTAAACAAAATGCTTCAATCTCCTCGTGAGCGAGTCGTTTATACGGCTGTCGTAAGCCTATAATGTGAGATTCCTTAGTCCAAAGTTACAGTGTAGCATCGCGGTTCGTGTGGGCGCCCGAGTTCGAATCCTCGACCGGCCACAATATTTTTTTATTTCCAAGTTGATGTTATTTACATTAATCTTGCAAGAGAAGTTTCGTTTAAACCCTTTTACAGGTTTTTTGTCATGGGTATTTAATATGGCGAGACCTTTTAATTTCGTAGCGTTCTTAGGTATTGCTTGCTCCTTGGCACGTGACTGCGTGTCTATAAAAACCCATGCTTATTTTTCAGAAAATTTGCCGATGCTAGTAATATATTTGACGTTCTCATTTGACTATACCAAGCCTGACCATTACTACCTTTTGCATTTTAATCATTTGATTCTGTTCTAGTATAATTTAGTAACGTAAACTAATGAAAAATAGCATGAATTAATTCCTAAAGGCATCTAGTTGCACATTTACAGCAGACAAAATTGCTATAGACACCTGTAACTCCCAAAATGCCATTTTCTCGTTAAATTAGATATACCTTCAAGCACATAACCCTTTTACGAAATTGTTTCGTCACGCTTGGCGGGAACCGCTTAACATATTGAACATGTAATTTAAACCGCCGCAACATCTATGTGTTTGTGTACGTGTTACGTTTTAAGTGTCTGAATAGTCTTGTTGAACTAATTAGCTCTAGCAGAGCGTTAGGACTCAGATCATATTACGATTATGATGCGAACTTCCAATTTTAGGTTCAAACGCTAGGAACTAGGGGAGCAAATAATTACTAGAAATTTGGTTATTAAGCTAGTTAAGATTTTTGGTATCATTACATAAGTGACTGTAAACCGAATCCGTTTGAGATAATTGTTGAAATTTGAATAAATATTTGAGTTGAACTATAAATAAAAACAAGTTTGCTAATCATATTTATACGATATATCTTTATTGTTATAATTTTAGTTACATTCTTAAAGTATCAAAACATAAAAGCAACGATATTTAAGAGTCGAACATTTTAAGTGCGCCTTTGATCCACTACTTCCACATTTATAGATTTGCTATTTCATTGGGTGTATTTGCTCAGTAATAATTCACAATGAACCTTTCATACATAAATAAACATACTGAAAGGGAGAACTACAACCGGAAGCATATATCTAGGCCAGGGCCGTAGCTACCACCGGGGCAGTGCCCCGGGGCCCCCGAACATAGGGGCCCCCGAAGACGGAGGAAGATTTTTACGAAGTTGTCTTTAAAAAGTGTTGAACTAAACTTAGCCTGTTTAAACGTTAAATACAGTTTTATATTAAACTCAATGTGAAGTAAATATGTGTTTTGTCTGTTTTAAATACCCATTCTTCTATCTTAACAGAAATAAAAACACCAAATAGTAACCCTATTAAAAAAGTCTTACTAAATGAAAGTGATGTAGAGGTAAAGGGGAAGATAACATGGGGCCCCATGATTATTTGTTGCCCCAGGGCCCCCAAGCCTGTAGCTACGGCCCTGTTATCTAGCAAAATATTAAATAACTTGAGCTAGATAAAGAGAGCAAAGACATAAACGAGAAAGATTTTAAGATATAGAAACCTATAAATGCAAAGTAAAGGAATGAAAACATGCAAAAACGTTAAGATGATGCTTATACCGGTTGCCTGAAATTTTAGGGATATATAGCATACGTGTGCTAGACAGTAATGGATAGAGCCTGTTCATTTCGTTATGTCAAAAACAAAACCTTTCTAAATTGACGAAGAAACACATACACACGAACCAAACTATAAATATCCAGTTTCAACGAAGAAAGACAAAATTACAGAATGAAATGGAAGTAAGCAATACAAGAACACCAAAACTAACGAATACAAGTCAACGGGAAAGAGAAATATAAGGCGTCCAAGAAAACGTTGTACAGGTCAAAATGTATGATGCCCTAATAAGCCTATAACACTCAATGTATGTTGATGTTTATGATGATACACTAATTTCTTGATTTGTGAAATTACGGCTGGTAATCTAATATGATAAAAAGAAACTTTGGTTTTCTCCGTCAAGAGGTCGCTATAAAGTTTATTTAAATGTTAAAAGTGATTTATATTGCAATGGCTTAATGTTTCGACACCATAAGTATTTAATTCGATTGCCCTGCTCTGCTAGCTGTAAGTATTTATTTCTTATTTATCAATTAATTTCAAATCATTTCTACTTTAAAAATACTATTGCCATGAAAACTCAATCAGGGTTAGGTTCATTTATCTAGTTGTCTTATTTTTACATTACATTGTTCTCTTCGCCATGGTCTAGCCGGAATTATTTGTTGACATAAAGTAATTGGACTAATTTCTGTCGTTGTATTTGGAACATTGTTTATAAAATTCTCCACATCTAGCAAATATTGAACCCATTTATTATGCTGTTTATGTGTTAATATTCACTTATAATACCATGAGTAGTCAAAGTTATGTCGACTATTTTTGCGGTGGTGTTACGAATGTCCATTGCGCTTTGGTACGATTAGGACGAGTGCTAGCGCACTCGTCCTAATCCCAAGCGCAATGGACATGAGTAGTGACACCACCGCAAAAATAATCTACTTAACTTTGACTAAGAATGGTATTCGAGGGACTATTTAATGAACCAAACTACTTTTTCAAATTAGTTTTCCGTAAATCTAGCAACAAACCACGCAATTTCTATAGTAACAGAACACTAATATTGACTTTTTCTAATAAAAATCGCATTTGTTAAAAATAGTCACTTGAATACCTTCTAGGAAGATATATCCACTGATATTTTTTTTTTTTGATTGGTCAAGAAACGTCAGAATTCTGGATTTTCATTGGTCACTTTTTGACAGATGACAGGTGAATTGAATAGTCTTAAATATTTTAATTTGGTCTGTCGTATCTGATATCAGTAGTAAATAATTTATATCTTTTAACATTGTTGCGATTTGCGTTCTTTAATTTAATGAACTATGTAGGAATATACTGTACTTTAGTTAGCTGTAAGCCATCTGTATAATATTTTAAGGTAAAATTCGTAGGAAAATGTCATATTTAAATTACAACAAGCGGATGTTTAGAAACGTGCCTTTCGCTTGGGAAGCTGGAGATATTCCAATCTCACGAATAAGATTAGCGTAAGTTTATGCAGCGTTTACTTCATAAACCGAAATATTGAGTGATGTATATGACCGGTACGTGATTAGAAGAAGCAACGGTTGCAACTCGATCATAAAAACTATTTGCAGCTGGGACCAAATGCTTTAGTAGAATTTTAGATCTTTATGGCGGTAATTTACCAAGGGTCCGAACAGGCCACATTTCACCATGGGAAATCCTCAAGCTTGTAAAAATTCATAGAACTATTATGAACGGTCACGTCCGCGTAATGCCAAATGTCCAAAATTTAGACCAGCTCTGATAGGTTATTGGGAACTTTGTAAACGCCCACCGAGCTTTCTTGGTCAGAATGGACTTAGAATTAAGTTAGTTAATAAGAAGATGTAAATACGTAAACTTAAGGGTTCTGTAAACGGCAGAAAAATAAATGCAAGTATTTGTATCTACTTAAGTGTTCTTATTAATCTCAGTAGCTTTGGTCTTCGTGTCCGAGTGTGTTTCAATTAAAAGGATTGCCAGTTACCCCGACTTTAGGCGTCTCGCAATAGTGGTGATCAAGCGGTGTAATTTATAACTTATTTAAATCGCACGACAGAAGATTTCTTTTGTTTCAAAGTCGGTCCAAGTGCAAGCGTTGAAATATACAAGGGGAAGCACGTGAACAGGACGGGAAAAAGCATCTAATAAACTGAGGCGGTACAACGGAAGCGGTCAATCCGGGAACGGCGCAAGGAATCCGTGGAGGTGGCCAGACAACAGGAGGGCAGTCCTTCGAAGGGGCGGCGAGGCAGCATTCTGGGAACAACGTCAGTAAAACTGACAACGAAGAAAAACCAGTGTAGTGCAGTAAAAGCCAGTAAATGTGTCGAAGAGAGTGACGGCGGAAACTCCAGAAAAAAAGTCAGGAAAGCGGCTTCAGAACAGGGAGGCGGCGCGTCCAGATCTGTGGGAATAAGACGACAGCACAGCGGGGAAAGCAGAAAATTCCAGTTGTGGGTAAGTAATACTTGTTGTTTGTTTCGGAATTATATGGTCTTATTATGCGATTTAGTAAGGTTGTGTATATATTTTTTTTGAAATAATAGGATCAGGTATTGCTCGTAGTTGTCAGTAATAGTAAATTTTCGACGGGTTGTGAACTAGTTGAGTTTTACAGCAGCGATAGGTAATTTACGGGTTACGCAAAATTCCTGGTTTACAGAATTTAAATTTTATCAAGTGTTTCATTTAAAAGAAACAATGGTTTCCGAATACAGTATTTTTTCGGTGAGCGAATTAAAATACGTTGCTAATCTGTTGGAATTACCGGAGAAAAAGAAAAAGGCAGAGATCATAGAAGAATTGATTAAGGCTCAACATTCGGTAGAGGACATTAAAGTAGAATTAGGTGCCTGGGAGGAAAACCCTCGGAAGGACAAGTGGGAAGAATTAGCTGAAAGGGAACGAAGAGAAAGGTTAGAATTAGCTGAAAGGAGAGAAAGGTTAGAATTAGCTGAAAGGGAGCGAGAAGAAAGATTGGAGGTAGCTAGATTAGATGCTCAAGTGAAAATTGCTCAGGCCCAAGCTCAAACGACAAATGATAATGTACATGATGTCAATGCAATTAGGAATATGTCCTTGAATATGACAAAACAATTGCAACCTTTCAAGGATGACGGTGACATGGGATTGTATTTAACGAATTTCGAGCGGGTTTGTGTGCAATTGAACTTCTCCAAGGAATCGTGGCCAATTCGATTGACGAGTGTGTTGTCACCAACAGCGAATGAGGTCGTGGCTCGATTAACTGAAGAGGACAGCAAAGATTACGACAAAGTCAGGGCTAGTCTGCTCAAGAAATATCAGCTAACAGCAGAAGTTTTTAGAACGAAATTTCGGTACGGGAAACGGAAAACTGACCAGAGTTATGCGGAAGTTGCATACCAACTAAAAATCAATTTCCAGGAATGGATCAAGAGCGAAGAAGCGGAAGGAAACTTCGACAAGCTAACTCAACTGATGTGCTTGGAGAAATTTTATAGTTCGTTGCCAGGGGAGATGAAATTTTGGGTGGAGGACCGAAACAAGTCCAAGACGATGGAGGAAGCTGCAGAGCATGCAGACACATACGTCACCAAAAGAGGACCAGGTACAGAACGGCAATATAATGGAAACTTCAAGACATCGAAAAATAAGTTCGAAACTAAGCCAACGACGTCGAACTTGAAAAATGACTTAGGGAAGAGTCAGTTGCAAACGGAAAGTGTTGTCAAGGAAAACTTGGACAAACGCAGTTTCGACAGACGAAGGCCGGGGAAGTGCTTTGGATGTGGTGCAGTAGGTCACTATAAAGGTTCACCGGAATGTCCCAAAACACAAGTCGTTTTAGCAACGCTAGGCCAGAGCAAGAACGAGGAAGGTCTGCTAGAACCTTATACCATAATAGCGAAAGTAAATGGAGTGGAAGCAAAATTACTACGAGATAGCGGAGCCAGCTATGATATCGTGCACACAAATTTAATCAAAGGAGCCGATTATACAGGGAAATATGTATATGTGCAAGGATTCCTGAATGAAGAATGTGTGGCGTTACCAGTTGCGAAGGTAAAATTAAATTTGCCAGAAATTCAGGTGGAAACTGAAGCAGCTATAGCGAATCGTTTGCCTCGAGATTATACGTATCTGCTATCGAATAGAACGTGGGAGATGCTGCCGAAGGAAAAGGATGTGGTAATTCAACAAGTGCTCGCATTAACGAGAGCGCAGGCGAAGGCTATAATGGAAAAGGAAAAGGTTCACGATGAAAATAAAGAAACGAATGCCGAAGTAAAGAGTTCAGAAGACGGAAAAGATTCCGACGAACAGGGAGAAGAAGCGGAAAAGGAGATTGGGTATAAATCACCGAGCCTGGAAAAGGACGAACAATTTTCAATACCTAAATCGGATGTCGATTACTCGGACATAACACAACTTACACCGACAACCTTAAGAATGCTGCAATTAGAAGATCCAAAATTAAAGGAGTATTTTGAGATGGCAGAATCAAAGAAGGAAAACAATGGAGCAAAATTCTACATTGCTTATGGAATACTGCACAGGAGAATTACTGACAAATTGGGTCGGAGCTTTGAGCAAGTGATGGTGCTAGAAAAATTACAAAGCAAGTTGCTAGATATCGCACATGATAACATGTGGATGGGACACTTGGGTTGTAACAAAACCATTGACAGGATCAAGCAGAATTATTGGTGGAATCAGATGGGACGAGACGTGAAAAACAAAATCAAGTGCTGTGACGTTTGCATGCGCGTAGGGAAGTCCACTGATAGAAAAAAAGCTCCAATGTGTAGAGTGCCAGTAATCACCGAACCGTATAAGCGAGTAAATGTGGATATTGTAGGACCTTTAGCGAAAACCGAGAAGGGAAACAGATATCTACTAACGCTAATTTGTAGTGCCACAAAATTTCCTGACGCGATCCCATTAAAAGTAGCAGATTCTGAAGAGTTGGTAAAAGGGTTATTAAATATATTTTCGCGAGTAGGATTTCCATCCGAAATCTAGATAGATTTGGGCACTGTATTTACCAGCAATCTAACGACCGAATTTCTTGACCGATGTGGTATAAAAATCATACACAGTTCAGCATATCATCCGCAATCAAACGCAGTAGAACGATTCCACGGGGTATACAAGCGAATCCTAAGAGCGTTGTGTTACGAAAACGGAAATGAGTGGGATGAATATATCGATCAAGCGCTTTTCGCTTTGAGATGTGCACCGCACGCGGCACACGGATTTAGTCCCGCAGAATTGGTTTATGGACGTCAGATTAGATCTCCATTAAACATGATCAAGGAGTTGTGGGTTGGAAAGGAAACCAACGAACCGGTAGTAGTGTACATATTAAAGTTACTCGATAGGCTAAGGCAAATGCAGGAAATCGCGAAAACGGCGACTTTGGCAGCACAAACCAAATCAAAAGGTTATTATGATCTGAAGGCGAGGGCTTCATATTACGAGGTTGGCGAAAAGGTTATGTTGTATCAGCAAGCCAGGACCAACAAATTGCAGATGCAATGGACTGGACCCAAAGAAATTGTGGAGAAAATTTCCGATACGAATTATATAATTAAAGAAATATCGGGAAAACGTAAACAAACTCTTGTCCACGTCAATTTGTTGAAACCTTATTTTGAAAAGGCTGAAGTTATTGCGATAGTAATCAAACAACCTGGGGAAGAAGGAGTAGAACTCGATCTTCCAGAACTGGAAATAGAAGACACCGAAATCTTAAGTGCTTCGGAAGTGTTGAAACAAGCCAAAGGGGTAGGAAAACTCACGGAAATCCAAATGAAAAGCTTGGAGGAATTAATCCAAGAATTTCCAGGGTTATTTTCAAATCGACCCGGAAGAACCAACTTAGTGGAACACGATGTTGCTCTCAAGGAGGAAAAAATTATCCGAACTCGAGCGTATTCACACTCACAGAGGGTACGCGAGATTATCGACAAAGAAATCGATAGAATGTTAGAATTGGGAGTAATTAGGCCCAGTAACAGCGAGTATTCATCGCCTATGATGATTGTGGAGGCTGAAGGGAAGGATCCAAGGCCTGTGATCGACTACAGAGCGTTAAATGCTATTACGGTGCCACAGCAACATCCTGTTCCTAATATAGAAGCATGTGTGGAAAAATGCAGCAAGGCCAGATACCTGAGTCTAATCGATGTAGTAAGAGCCTACTGGCAAATAGGGATGACTGAAAGAGCAAGTAAATATGCTGCTTTCATAACTCATCGTGGAGTTTTCGAACCAGTGACGTTAGCGTTCGGGCTGCAATCTGCTCCATTTTCGTTTCAGCGGCTAATGGACACCATATTGGAGGGAATGGACGATTTCGCAGAACCATTTTTGGACGATGTGGCGGTACATTCGATGACTTGGGAGGAGCATTTAGAACATCTACGTGCGGTATTCAAGGCAATGCATCAAGCAGGCCTAACGATAAAGGCTAAGAAGTGTGAGTGGGGAAAAGCCGAGGTGATATATCTGGGACATAAAATAGGTCAGGGATTTAGACAACCGTCGGAGGTAAAGGTAGCGGCCATACAGGAGTTTCAACGTCCCCAAACCAAACGGGATATTCGATCATTTCTCGGGATCACTGGGTATTATAATCATTACGTCCCGAACTATGCAGACATAGCTAGTCCACTTACAGACGCATTACGGAAAAATGCGAAAACCAGAGTAGAATGGGATGATCAGAAAGAAGTTGCCTTCCAAAGATTGAAGGACGAATTAATTAGCGGTAAGGTGTTGAGAGCTCCAGATTATTCCCGTGAATTTATAGTACAAACCGATTGTTCGAAGCGAGGAATGGGGGTGACTTTATCGCAACGAGATGCTAATCAAGAAGAGCATCCGGTGCTGTATCTGAGCAAAAAACTCACGGATAGGGAGCAAGCTTATAGCGCAAGTGAACTCGAATGTGCAGCTTTAGTCTGGGCAGTCGGAAAATTAAAGCCTTATTTGTTTCTGAGCCATTTTACCGTAGAAACGGATCACTGTCCTTTGACCTGGTTACGGCAGATGAGCAATAAGAATGGCAGATTACTGCGGTGGTCATTAATTTTACAAATGTTAAATTTCACTGTTCTCTATAAACCGGGAAAGAAATGCGGAAACGTGGATTCCTTATCTAGGTATTTTATTTAGTTAAGTCACCGAGAACCAAAGTAGTACTGACAATTACACCAGATAACTGATGTTAATTCACGTAGGTTAGTTAAATTAGGGTAAGCATAATGAGACCATATAGTTCTGAGATTTATGACTGGTATTGCTTAAGTGCGAAAGAAGAACGTCTTGTGGTGTAAAAATCGATAAATTTAAACCCCAAAGACTATCTTAATCCGGGGGCAACTGTTGCGATTTGCGTTCTTTAATTTAATGAACTATGTAGGAATATACTGTACTTTAGTTAGCTGTAAGCCATCTGTATAATATTTTAAGGTAAAATTCGTAGGAAAATGTCATATTTAAATTACAACAAGCGGATGTTTAGAAACGTGCCTTTCGCTTGGGAAGCTGGAGATATTCCAATCTCACGAATAAGATTAGCGTAAGTTTATGCAGCGTTTACTTCATAAACCGAAATATTGAGTGATGTATATGACCGGTACGTGATTAGAAGAAGCAACGGTTGCAACTCGATCATAAAAACTATTTGCAGCTGGGACCAAATGCTTTAGTAGAATTTTAGATCTTTATGGCGGTAATTTACTAAGGGTCCGAACAGGCCACATTTCACCATGGGAAATCCTCAAGCTTGTAAAAATTCATAGAACTATTATGAACGGTCACGTCCGCGTAATGCCAAATGTCCAAAATTTAGACCAGCTCTGATAGGTTATTGGGAACTTTGTAAACGCCCACCGAGCTTTCTTGGTCAGAATGGACTTAGAATTAAGTTAGTTAATAAGAAGATGTAACTACGTAAACTTAAGGGTTCTGTAAACGGCAGAAAAATAAATGCAAGTATTTGTATCTACTTAAGTGTTCTTATTAATCTCAGTAGCTTTGGTCTTTGTGTCCGAGTGTGTTTCAATTAAAAGGATTGCCAGTTACCCCGACTTTAGGCGTCTCGCAATAACATCTTACTTTATAAATTAAACTATATGAAATTTATTCTTTCCATTCTCATTTCTTTAAAATTGTATCTCTATTTAAAAATTTAATTCAAATAGCCTTTTATATTCTAAACTTTTGCAAAGACTGACTACAATACTTTACCAAATCTTTTTATCGTATTGATCATCAAACTATATCCACTCTTATGATATCATAACAATATATATATACGTATATATAATCAATTCCCTTTATACCTTTCGGGTGTAGGGATACACTACATCTCATTACAATTTACAGAATTTTTCAATTTACAATTCACTATCTTTACGTTATGATACACTTTATCTCACTTAGTCCTTTATAAACTTTTTCCATTTGGCTCTATCTTTTGCCAGCATTTTAGCCTCTGCCCAAGGTTTCGCCTTCTTATTTAGGATCTTCTCGATTACTTCATCCCACGTTTGCTTTGGCTTCCCTCTTTTCCTTTTGCCTGTCATTTTGGATTCCCATACCTTCTTTGTTTGTTCTGTTTCTTCCATCCTTTGCAGGTGTCCCCTCCATCCTAGTTGTCTGCATTCTATAAATTCCTCTATAGACTAAATATTCAGTTCTTGTCTTATTGATTAATTCCTAAGTCTGTCTCTTTTGGCAACTCCGAGCACCCTCCTTAGGTACTTCATTTCCGCAGCCCTGATCTTGCTTTTCTCTCTTCCTGATAGTACCCATGATTCACTCCCATAAGTAAGGACTAGCCTATATATTGCCTTAAATACCTTCATTTTTGTTTGTTTTCTTATTTTTTTTATTTATAAAAGCTTTACTCAGAGCGTAGTATACTTTATTCGTCACTTCCAGTCTGTTATTTACCTCCACGCCTTGGTTACCTGTCTCTGCTATATTTACTCCCAGGTATTTAAAATTATTCACCTGTTCTATTTTTCCCCGTCTATTCTTACTTCTACTTCCTTGCTTTCACCATCTATTACCATTATTTTTGTTTTCAATTTGTTCAGCCTCATTCAATTGTCCTTCAGCACTTCATTCCATACTAGAGATGGGCGCGTGAGTGAGTTTTCACTCACATCACGCACGTTTCACGCTTGCTTTAAACACTCACGTTCACGCACGTTCACGCTCACATTCACTCACTTTCACGGCGTGACACGCCACTCACGACGTGACACGCAGCTTTTATTTCAAAATGTAAATTCAGATAGAACAGAATGTTAAAATTTAAAACCAATGAAAAAACCCTAAACAGAAGTAAAAATATGTTTTGCGCGTGACATAATTTACGTGATACGAGTATGTTGCAATCAGAATAGTTAACATAAAAAGAAAAAAATTAAAATTTACTGCAATAACTTACGACACGTGATAAATACTGATTTTTCGCAAATACATTTCTTGCAACTCTCTTCAAAGACACTACTTTTAATACCAAAAGCTTGTATTGGAATTGACGTTTCCCTTATTGGTATGAGTACAGAAGGTATATGTTGCTAGGCAACACTTTTAATTCGTAGGTTTAAAAGTACCTTTACGTAAAAGAATCAACATTTTCAGCGTTAAGGCGAGTATACAAAACAAAACATTAGTTTTATTAGAATAATAAGTTCATCTACACAATACATTGGTTTACAAATAAAACTTGCACCCGGGGCACCCTGCAGTTTTTTATTCGTTACTAAGGGCCGGTTCTGCAATGCAAGTATATACCTAGTATAAGCTATTCGAGGTATAATTGTCATAGTTTCCTTTGTTACAGCAATCGTTTCTAGGGTATTTATTCCCCGGATAACTTTATCCTTGGTTTGTAGAACCGGCCCTAAATATTTAACGTGAAACGTGAATCACGCCTTGGAAATTTTCACTCACGTTCACGTCATCATTTTCAAATAATAGTCACGTTCACGACGTGACACGCCGTGACACGACTGTTTTCACGTCACGCGCCCATCCCTATTCCATACTTTCAAATTCTCTTTTAAATCTTTTTCGTTGCCTGTTATTATTGCTATGTCATCCGCGAATGCACATTCTGAGATGTCGAGTCTTTCTAAATTTCTATATCCAACAAATAGAGGTTTTGTTCTTTGTTTTGCCTCTATGATTATTTTATCCATAAAGGTGATGAATAACAACGGGCTGAGGCTCCCTTGTGTTGTTAGAAGGAATTTGCAATTATTAAATCGTACACTGCACAGAAATCCAGCAGCCTTCTCCCGTTGTTATTTCTTATTTCTTCCCCAAATTTGGTTTGTATTCCTCATCTCGTTTCCCTACCCTAGCGTTTAGCTCACCCACTACATAAATCCTTCCTGTGGCCGCATCCACCTCTAAACTTAACTGCTCCCAAAATTTGACTTTTTCTTGCGCTTTCTCATCTTTATTGGGTCCATATACCGCAATAATCGTTTATTCGTGCATTGAGTTCTTTAGTTATACTATTAAGATTCTTTCTGAGAATGCGTCCCATTTCTTTATTGGGTTTTTGATATCATTATGGACTATGCATCTTATCCCTGCTTGTGCTCTTTCTTTCTCGTCTACTCCACTCCAAATTAGTATGATCCCATTTTCCAATTCTAAAAGTCTCTTTCCTTTCTCCTCAGGTATTATTAGTATTTCTAATCCCGCTCTCTCGAATTCATTAACTAGCTCTACTTCTTTTCCGCTCATACTCTTAATATTCCACGTTCCTACCTTTCTAACTTTGCCCTCTTCTTTCCCTTCTTTCTTACTTTCTCTGTTCTTTTGTTCTATCCCTTGTCCGTTGCCTTTGTCGTTACCAGTATTTTCCTCCTTATCTGTCCTGCTTAGGTTTTTCCTCTATTAGTTCTAGTTATTTTCCTTAACTGAGCTACTAGGGGGTCTTCCTCAGGTGATCTTTCACTGGCTGATTTTTTTGCCCTGGTATTTTCATGTTTCTTTTTAACAGCTTCCGATAGATATTGTTTTATGGCTTCCACTTCTTCTACGCCGTATACTTCATTGTTTAGGATCAACTTATTGTATTTTATAATTGCTTTAACTCCAGTTTGTCTCGCTTCCTTCATCAGTGGGGTTAACAGTTTCCGCTCTTCCCTAATTTCAATGAAAAGTCTTCGCTGATCCATATATTAGTATCTTTTAATAGTTTGGCTTTCTTTAATATTTCTATTTTTTTTGCTGTACTTTCTCATTCTTAGCAGCATGGGCCTTGAACTGTTCCTTTTAAATTCCCCTAATCTTTGGACATCATCTACGTCTTTCTCTTCTTCCATCTTTATTCCTATATTTTTCATCACTACTGCTATTTTTGCTAATGCCTCTGTTTCCACTTCATCTTCTTCTTCGACTAGTCCTGTTATTACTAAATTCTTCTTTCTGGTTTCTCTCTCTAAGAATTATATCCTTTTTTCCTGTTTTTTTGCTTTTTCTTTCAGTTGTTCATTTTCCTGTTTCACCGCGATTATTTCCGCTAAAATTTATTCCAGTTTCTTGTCCACATCTTGCAACTTGCTTTGTATTTGCTCCAACATTTCTTGTACTTTCCATCTTGTTGCTTTTCTGTACAATAGCAATGGATAACTCTAGTTCTTAACTTTATCTGTCCACCTCCTACTTTGTGTATTTAATGGTAGAGAGTCCCTTCCGTCTTAATGGATGCCTCCCCGTATAATGTGTTGCCTATCTGGAAATTCTGCGGGCGTTCTTCAATATGTTCTTATTCTTGCAATCACTTATCTATTTATTGGCATGCAACTATTGACCTTATTTGTAAATCCCATAACCTCTAAAGTCTAAATTAAATTGTAAAATTCACTCGTCCGTCGTACTTGCGCTTATTTCTTCTTACTCTTTAACTTTACTCTTTGTTTCTCTATCTCACTACTGTCCTTGTGTTATACTAGCTGGATAAGGCTGAAAATCAACTTTTATATGGGAGCTCCAAAACAGAAGACTTAAATTACTCTCTAAATTTAGAGAAAAGTGATTTAAATTGTTAAAATTTAAGATATCGCCACATTTGTGGCATCTTCATAATAAGATTAAAAATAAATGGTTTGTGTGGTATTGTATTTCAGATAAGCATATATTTATTTAGTTATGTATGGTACAAAAAACCAAAAAGACATTTTATCCATTAGGGGAAAACCTTAGCTTAGGACTGAACTAATTTATCTAATGGATATAACTTTTTTTTAAATCGGCAGTGAAGAACGCCTAAAGCGTAATTCAAATACGAGAAGTAATCCATTGTTTTACGAATTTTTGTAGGTGGCGGGGCCATAGGTAAACGTCAACTGACGTCAACATAACCTCCAAAAGTTGGTTAAAATGTTGTAATTTTGAGATTTCTCGATTTAAAAAAACATAATGTACCCCTCGGCACCGGAGTTCCTTTCTATCGTTAATGTGGTTTATTTGCCTTGGCCCTACGGGCGTCGGCAACTAAATCCACATTTGTGATAAAAAGTTAAACTTCAGTGCCTTGGTTTACAAACTACTATTAGTTACGTCTAGCATATATATTTTTTTCCAATATCTACATTTTGTTATGTAAATAAGTTCTAAAAATTAATAAATAATTTTAAATAGATAATCACATTATTTGATTGTGTGTTATTTTCCAAAATACACGAACGTATTTTGTTAGTTACTATGAATTATGATTACTGTTTTATTCATTACTGCATCAATTAACATTTATCTACGACAGTGTGTAAAATTGTCTTTCAGTTGCCAGTTTTAAGTTTGTAAAACGACTGTTTAATAACATGTTTTCATTAGTTTACGCCGTCAGTAGTAGCGCATTTAAAAGACTTCATTAGGCACGTTGTAAGTAGCAACGTGTTTTTTAAAATACGCAAAATTACGACCGGTTGCTGGTAATCCTAATTTACATTTTTTTTATATTTACCCAGTTTTCTAGATTCTATCGTAGATAAACTATTGTACGATACACATGCATAAAGCATCTTTAGTCACTCGCGGGGCTTAAAACGCTCGCTCACTCGGGTTTTAACTCTACCCCACTCGTGCCTAAAGAGTAGCTTTACGCACTTGTATCGTAAATTACCATTTATCCACCCGTTATTATTAAAGTGTTACTGTGCCATGGAGATTTTAAAAGATAAAACATAACTTTAGAAGTAGGTATTGCAAAGAATTATTTCTAAAGAAGTCACAAATGTGGCAAAACCACTTTTAATATTGAAATAAATTTGACTGTCAGTTCTTCGCTAGGAAAAACCAAATTGGTTTTTTTATCAAAATACTAATGAATAACCAAAAAAGATTAAAAGAAAATATACTAGTGTGTGAAATAAAAATCCACGTACAGAAAATATATGAAAAACAGCATATGGGAAACGAGGCGACAAATTATTGACTAATAAAGTGTCTAACCTACATAAAAAAAGGAGCACGCTGGACTTTAAAACTTTAAAGACAAAGGAAAACCCTAAAAAAATGATTATAATAACTAAGAAAACAAAAACGAAGAACGTCTTAAAACAAGCAAGAATAGGTGAAAATTGTAATATGGCCTTTTGCCTAGCCCTGCGCACTATTGTATTATTATGTTGCAATGCCCCGGTTCGCTTGCTTATCCAGTCGGTGAGCTATGAGGCTCTGTTAACATCGCCAGTGCAGCTAAGAGAAAACTAATATTGTTGAGGTCAGCTCGTTGTCACCTGAAATGTTGTATTTAGAAATGCAACCACCAATGGTACTAAAAACTCAACAGTTTACAGGAATATATATAATCTGTAAACAAACCTAGACACACAAAATATACATAAAAACAAGTACACAAAGCAGTGTTATGTACTGCACATGAGAAAATTCCTTAGCTGGATGTATAAAATAATTCCGCACACAAGAACAGCTTTAACGTGAAGTTCCCGATTCTTTAGGACGCATCGCTAGTTTCAGCCCCTGGATGACAAATCAGCAAATGACGTAATGCCGACCAGTACTTCACCATTATCTGGCAACAAATCACATGCTCATAGTTGCGCAATGGTTTATTACAACAATTATTGTGGGATCTCTTAGCGCGATTTCAAACAACACTAACCTCGTTCCCTTTGTTCAACAAGTAGCTCGGGGACCGCTGGGGTGCTGCAGTCGAACCTGCTGCTTATAGTGCCGACTTTTTTTGGTCAATTTGGGAGCGAATCAATTGATTCGCACTATTCACCTGCTGTGGCGCGAATCAGATCGACATTCGCCCTTCGCAGGTTTCCCGGCCAATGAATCCACTCGCGGGTTCCAGCTTCCTGCGATCACTCACATAGAGATTCGCACTTATAGTGCGATACAAATTGAATAGAACATAATAACACATACTGTCATGCCTTATTACTAATTGAATATATAATAAAAAGGTATGAAATAGGTAATTACATGTGGCACGAATTGGCCAATTTCAAGATTATAAAAAACGTGAAAATCCGAGACGGGGACTGCATACAATTTGGAAGGAGAATAAAAAAGAAACTTCTTTTAAAAAGTATTTTTCCGTGTCTTGAAAGAACTAATACATAGCAGAAGCCACTAACAGTAATTAAAAACAATAACATAATAGAATAATACAATGGCTCAGTCACATATCCACAAGTTTAATAAAATATTAAAAACCCATTTGTAGAAAAAAATCTTCAGGCACTTTTAAACATTTGTGTTGAAAATGACGTAATTCTTCAGTTTCTCTTTTGTATCATAAACTTGAAGTAACACTTTTCAGATTGATAATGCAGTTTGGAATCTCCGGGCCCGCAGGGCTGAGGTTTTGTAAGCAATTAAAACAGGAAAAGTCACAAGTCGCAGTTAGTACCTTATTTTTTCCATAATTACCTGTGAATATCATGGGAAAGTAATAAATAATGAATTAAAATTGAATTAATGTCAAAATCATTAAAAATGGTATTTTTGTATTTTAATAAATTGGGTAGCCTAAAACTAATAAACAAGTTAAAGTGTTATAGATGAGCTATTAGTTGAAAAGTCAAGTTTAACAATGTTCTGAAGCTCTGTTTGTAGTTTTTTGAGCAATACCTGTTAGGAATAGATGAGATAGATATCGAAGAAGCTGCAAATTTATTTGTAAAATATTTTATTTTTAAGAGAGATTCTTAACCTAAAATTTATGTTTATTCAGTCAAGCTGGTACAAAATATTCACTTACAGCTCGTCGACTGTTAAGAAATAGTACAGCCATGTAATCATGGTAACTAGTAAATAAATTGTAAGTTCGACTTACTCTAACAAAGATGTATTATTAATAATCAACTTACCCTGCAGATACTGCAACAAATATTTACAAAAAATCTGCTCGCGTTAGGGATGATGTCAGTGACCAAATTTAGCTGATATTGTTCAATTGACGCAATTAATCAGAAGGAGTTGGCAGGAATTAATTCCTGCCGAAGAGAGACAACATGTTGCAAATGTGATAGCTATAGTCTTAAGTATAAATGATTCATCTGATGTGTTTAAAATAACTGTCTTAATGTGTACTTAAGCTGTAAATAGGAAGTTCGAACACACTTTGAATATTCCGCGTAAACTTTATTAAATGTTATTAAATTCTCATCATAATTAATATTGAGACTAGTACGCATTTAATTTTTTTATAACATATGTGATTGTGAGAAAATTAAAAAATAAAGTTTTAACTATATACGAGTAAAACGACTATCATGCAACTTAGGTAAGAAAAGTATCAAAAACGTCAACCTAACAAAGTGTAAATAAGGAGGTTATGGTTATATATAGCCCCTCGCCATAAAAAGCTAATTTTTTGGCACCCGCATAAAACATCCCAACCACATAAAATATAAATAAAGATAGGGCAGCATGATATAAAGTGTAATAAAGAGCTTAGTGGTAAAATAGAGAAATGTTGGAATCCAGATTCGATCACGGACGTCGCACATTCTTCACTATTCAGAACTCACCACTGTGTCCCATTTATAACACATTCAAGAATAGGTTGGGCGCTTCCAATACCCATTTGAGTCGATAGCGTCGGGTTATAATGGAATGCAACTTCTGCAGTTCAATCTCTGCTGGGCGCGCGGAAAAATAAATTAAACTTGCCAATAATAGACAGTATGTATTTAAGTGATTTAAGTGGCACGCTCGTTAAACGTTCCATTTGAATACAGTCTGTGGCTTTCGTAGAGTGGTAAATTTAGAAGACCATTTTTATTACCATTCACTGAATGTAGCAATTAAAGTAGCATAACTACAAATTTAGTCTTTCCAGCTAAACCCATCACTAGGGTCCTCAAGATAAATATACATTTTTCTACTCCTGTAACTAAAATGCCATTTAACATACTAACATACACGTCGTTAATCATGGCTTCATAACCTATGACTAAAGTGACTCTTAGTCATGAGCTGAAGTTGGCAACGATGTTTTAGTCATGGGGTGAAGTTAGGTTCAAATAGTATTTGCTTTTTAGCCACAGCCAAAACTAAAATCAAGTTAGTTTTCAACCGTCACTTTGACGTTTGTCAAGCATAATTTAACCAAATATAATAAATTTCAAAGTTTTAATGAAAGAATATGATGTTATATTCTCTAAATTTGTGGTCGTAGAAAAAGTATAGTATGCAACTCGTTTTATAAACTTATTAGTCACTCATTGTATTAAACACTCGCTCCGCTGCGCTTCGCTCGTGATTAATAAAACTCGTGACTGAAATGACGGTTATAAAACTTGATACATAATATACTATTTTCTACGACCACCACTAAAACTAGGTCTTTTAGCGCTAGCTTTTTTTTACTAAAAGTGACGTTTTATAATTTAGCGTGTTTAAAATGAGATCAGCTGCTTACTTTTAGCGCATGTGTTATAAAGTGCAGTGAGGTTATAAAACTGCAATTTCGAACTGGAAGTGAGGTTGTAAAGTTATTCTAGTTACTTCTTGAGTTAGAGGTAAAGTGTTTTTTAAATAATTCAAGCGTTATGTAATGAATAAAGTCAGATGTGTACTATTATAATTAGCTTTGATAACTGACTTTGACAGTACTGCCTCTGGAAACATTCACCTGCGCGTCAAAACCATCTCTTTTTTATGACATAAATTATAACTGTCATAAATGATAAACTTTGCTAAATCGAGATTTACGGATTAATAACAGAAAATTTAAGGTCGAAGAAAAAATATTGTATGAAAACTCGTGCTAAAAGTGTTATTGCACTCGACATGTTATGAAACTCAGCCTTATGCTTCGTTTCATAATTTTCATGTCTCGTGCATAAACATAAACTTTTATTAAATTTAATACTCGTATTATAAAGCAATTTAATAAAACCTAGGATTAGATTCAGCCAATAAAATAAAGTTTTATGAAAAGAACGGCTTGCCGTGCCAATAGGAAAAAGTGCACACACAATTACGAAAAAAGATTATCAGCTATAATTTACCAAGGGCAGTGATAATCACCCGCAATAATTTTGACAAATACCAACCCGAAAGTGCTTGCCTAGAAATAACCCGAGGCGAAGCCGAGGGTTATTTCTTAAAGGCAACGCACTTGAGGGATGTTATTTGTCAAAATTATAAGGATTTATCACTGGCCGCGGTGAATTCGGAAAGATAAGTTCTTAAATAAATCAGCCATTTTCTGACAAATTAATTTGACACTTCATTATAATAATATTATGTTGGTGGCACTGTATGTCTACGTCAAATTTGAGGTTATCAGGTTACCTTTTGCGTCATTTTTGACACAGACTGACGGAAAAGCTAACCTGCTAACCTCGAACTTGACTTAGATTTACAGTGCCACCAAATTGCCATAGGATACTACTGAAATTTAATTAGGTAGTTTCCATAGTAATTGAAAATCACCCTAGGGTCGTTTTCACTTCAAGCGTGATCTGATTTGTCAAACTGACTCACGTGATTAAAAATAATCAAATTGGATTGGTCTGCAATATATGTAAGAACTTATCGTTGGAAATGATATACATTAATCAAGTAGAAAAACGGTTAATCACAAATCAGACTGTCTGAATCTGAATAAATGTTATATTAATATTCTCAAAAGATTATTGATTTGCATGAATTTTATCATTGTGAGAGCTTGGCAGAGGTTTACTGATAATTGATACTTTTAGATGTTAGTTTATGTAATTTAATTGTACATTCTTAGCCTATCGTGGAGGTATGTAGGTATCTTATACTCGCATAAATGTTTGTTCGAACTTTTTAACGTTTGTACGTATTATCAGGCTGCGCCAGGTTTGGCCTCCACTGCGTTAAATATTAAAAGAATTGTTTCCAGTTTACTAAATGGTACGCTTCAAATTATGATCAATGAGGTTAATTGCTAGTACAAGTAGTTGCAGTGAGATTCATATATTCCTTGACTGATAACTGGGTGAGAATAATTTTACTTGTTAATTAGGTACAGTTATTGATGTTGTAGGGTATATATAAAATATTATCGTGATTATGAGTAATGCTTTTGAATGTTAATACACATGTGTTTTTGGTCCTGAGGAAGGCGACAAATAAAATTGCCGAAAGGTTGGCCTTGTATCAAATGGTATTTTAAAATAAAGTAGAAGTCCAAAAAATTCCTCACGATTTATTCATTTCAGCACAATTAATTGAGGCAGCGACTTGTTAATCTGAATAACGATGTTAATTGTCTTAGACGCCACCACTTTTTGAAAATGATGAACGATCTTTTCAAGTTGCCTACAGTGCTTGCTACCATGCTCCAAGTACAACTTCGGTAAACCCAGCTTTATTTGAAATACCTCAAAGTTGCTACACGCCTTTAAACAAGACACATCCTCAAATACAATGTCGCATGCAACATCCTAACTAAAACAAATAAGCAAGACTACTTTAAAATAAAATGTATTAACTGGAAAATATGCTTGTAAATATTTTGCTAAAACTATACAAGACAAAAGAGTTAGTATTCTTACTAGATGCTTATCAAATTGATTACAAACTGCAAAACCGACTTCAAACAGTAAAACTAACTACTAACAGTGACGATTAATTAATTACGGTAGCAAATACTTCAATTCATAATTAAGTTTTTGATATTAAATAAGTTGTTGAAAAAGGCGGCACTGCGTGAAATAAATGACTACTTCACTGCACATATAAACCTTATAAATTAACAAAAACATACTTTTTAGTACCTTTTTAGTTGTTCATGAGCAACTATCTTACGTTCAATGCTGTAAATTCCTTAACGAGCTGATGGAAGATACACGAACGACTTGGAATTTTGCGATAGAAGAGCAAAAGATGTCGTTAGTTATTTCGAATTGTTATCTTAAATGAATTAGTTTTTTTGCGGAAAATACGAGAATACCAAAAATTGTCCCGGCAATCTTTTAACTGCTATTACATATAAGTGGTATACATATTAACACGTATGTGCAAATGAATGCGACCAATGGAGCCCAAAAGCTTTTTAGTTCTTTGCATTAATATTCCACACAAACTGGAGCAGAAATCATTTATGCCATTTTCAATTTATCATTTTTGTATCCATCTGGCGGGAAATACTCGACAGTAAGTGAGAAAGATATAGAAGTATAAGGGTGCGAAATGAAACACACCTTCTACTTTGTAAAAAAAATTAAACAGAAATGAGAAATTATTGCCTACGTAATAATTTTTAAAAATTGTGTGGCCAAAAGCTATAAAAACAAAGCTCACGAGAGTAATGTCAAACAATATTAACACTTTATAATAGTGCAGCTTCTGCTTTACAGTCTGTATGTTACTTACAGTTTCATTAAATATAAAATTTCTAGATTATTTTATTTAAAAAAATTACTTTTTATTTGGTTCAAGAATACATTCATAACTGCTGGCAAGCAAATATTGACTCACCCTATATATTAAAGTTTACTTTTATCCACACTCACTGAACTCTTTGAAGCACAGCCTTTTCCGCATTGCAAGAGCTATGGAAAAATAGTAATGCCACTGATTAATCAAAATAGGTATTAAATAGTAATACATATAAAAGTTGCGCACAAATGTTAATTATATTAAAATGTTAGCTACTCACATTTCCGACCATCAAAAACCAGTATTAAGCCTCTTTAGTAAAGTCGTGACAAACTTGAATGAGTTGGCGCAGTTTTTTTCTTATAGCGGGTCTGTTTATATAACGTTACAATTTACTTGAAACGTTAGCTACAGTTAATCTATTTCCTTAGTTCGATGACGATGTACCTACTAAAAATTAAATATTTAAATGTATATTTAAATCTCCATCACTACGCTAGTATCAAACCTTCTATTACACCTGTTGACTTCGTACACTCTTCACAGCAGCAATATTGCGTTTTTTATTAAAGGTAGGATTTATTACTGCGCGCCGATACAAATAAGTAGCGTATCGCTATCCGTTATTAGTTTTCATAACAGGTGGATATAATTTCATACCAGAACGTATTGTGGGTTTATTAATCATACGCGTCACTTTCGTCATCTCTAAAGCACACTCGGTGCTCAATTCATTATTTACAACCTCTACAAATAACAATATTCTAAGTAAGAAAGCTTGCCCTCAAAGTTCCAGTATGTTCTATTTCCATAAAATATACATAAAAAATGAACTTACCTTTGTAAATTCTGATGATAAATTATATCGTCATGCAGCAAATAGCTATTTTTGTATTAAGGGCGTGAAGGAGGCGATTTTGGCCCGCGGCGGAATTATAAGCCAGAGGCCCGAAGGGCCGAGGGATTATAAAACGCCACAGGGCCAAAATCGCCGTTCACGTCCGAAATGCAAATGAGATTTTTTGTAAAATTCACCTTAAAGCTTTGAAAAAATAAATGGCACGATTCGTTCGCAAAAATCAAATTGTTGTTGGTTACTAATGCTATGCTGGTTTTTTAGGCCTTAGGGCGCAAAAGACACTATTTACGCCCGCAAATTATTTTTAGGCCTTAGGGCGCAAAAGGCACTGTTTACGCCCGCAAATAAATGCATAAATGACCTTATTTTAATACGATTTTACAAAAATATATTTAGTGTTTATTTCCCTAGCTAAATGTATGCAAATATAACAAAGCTTCTAAGAAAAAATGTTGTAGATTCTATAGATGTGAATTCACATAGTCTGTTCTTTACAAAATAATATTTTCACCTGATATCAGTATCGTGCGTCAATGGAAACGCAATTTTCAGGATTGGTTTTGAGCAGCAATTCACTTTTGCATTTACAGGCGCCTCAATTTGAAAATCTTGAAGGAAATCCTACCCCTAACATAATATCAAATTAACCTCAATAGCGAATTTAGTATTTTGGCTGTTGGCTTAAAGAAAGCTGCCATCTTGACATTTAAACAGCTCTTACAGAGTGTATTTCAGAACTATTTGGTTTTAAATGAGTTACATATATTGCTGTACTCAGTAATATTAGAACTATGTGTCCTATATATTATGCAGAAATATGAAACGGGACCCATCAAATACAGCGCATGTGACTATATATAGGCGAAGTAATCTCTACCGACTTCTATGAACTGTTGACATCGACGATATAAGTTCCAACTGTTTATTAAACTTGCTGCAATTAAATGCGTTCACTTCAGCGGTACCATTCTGTTGAATGTCTTCTTTGTCATCAAAGCGTGTTCCATTTTACACAATAACCCCAGAATATAGAGGGGCATTATCCAGTGACAGATGCCACTTTCAGGACGCTGCCAAATATGGCCGCACATGACGAAAGCAGGTCAAGTTTTGCAGAGTAATTTGACATAACCCTTTTTCCCCCTTTTCTCCAGAGTGGTCCTAATGCTTTCATGGCTGATTCCTAGCCCTTACTCCACCAGTCGTCGGCCAGTGGCAACAAGTTATCGAACTTTTTTTTATTGTTTCGAAGTTTTAGGTGATCGGATCATCGGAAAGTCTTCCGAACCTTCAGGAAACTGGGCAAACCATTCGAAAACACGAGTAGGGTGTAAGGCCTCGCCGGCGTACACAGTTTTATAATATTCTGAAAATCTCCGTGACCGTTTTCACCAGTTTGAAGCCAAACTAGAGTTTTGCTCTCTGATAATTGCTGTGTCATATAACACTTACGTAAGTACAGCCTATCGCATACCCTCTGACCGAACCGCACTTTAGCTAGAATATTACCAGCGTACATAAATCAAATAAGTAGAGACACTCACTGTCGGTTTGGATGGCCTTGAACGGCTCCTGGGGGGTACTTTCCGATAGTACTAACAGGTGCCGCCACTACTTTTATCACATAATGATTGGTAGCAGGGCTAGTAAGTAGCTCTGATTGCTAGAACTGTGTGCAACCATCTGATTGTTAAGCTTAGATATACCCGCCGAGTCACTGTCCCACGCACTCTAGACAGGTTTCAACATTTGGCATGAGTGTCTCTACTTGTTTGATATATGTACGTTGATATTATCCTTTTTCTGTGAAGTAACAACTTTCTTTCTTTTACTTTTCATATTTAACTATAAGGAATTGGACGAAACAAAAACCTGCAGCTGTTGGTCAGGTCGGCGTTAAATATGGCATGTTTTATATCTACTGTTAATGTGACATTTGTCCAAAATGACAGTGAAATAACGTGGAATAACAAGCAAGTGAGAAAGCCCAATATCTTATTTTAAACGTTGGAGACTTCTTCAAAGAGCAAAAACGTCGGATACATATAGGTCCAGAATGGCTTTGTATGAATAATGTGCTATTTAGAGCATCCCTTGCATTAAAGGTTAGGTATACGTCAAATTCTTTCTGATGTCTACTATTTGTGATGTAAATATGATCTCTTTCAATTTAATATAAGGATACGTTTTCAACGATATGTTTTATTATTTACGACGTCACAGAAAAAGGGTAATATGTAGACTTTGTGTGTATACGAGAGATCCAGGTACAATTTCAATATCAGTCAGATACATGCAGTTTCTTATATCGTCCGCAGTGGTGCCAGTTCGGTTTCATATTTGTTGCACTTCGCAAAACAGAAAACTTATTATTTTAAATAAATACAATTTGCTACACTAAGCGGTACAATATCAACAGTCCCAGCACTTATGTAGAATCACTCAAACGTTAAAGCATTGAATTACCTGTGAAAAATAAACTTGCAAGATTTATGCTTTCTGTAATACTGCGGAAACGTTACAAATCTACTGGGGCGGAATTACCAGAAATAAACGGAGAATGTAAGAATTGCATACTTGCATTCTATTAACAGTTCATAAACCAATAAAAGTCGAGCCTTTGGATTTTACAATGGTAGAACGTTTCACGAGGCATGTCCACAAATTAAGTACCGATCGTTCCGAACTGTAACGTTATTGTTTCACTATTACTGCATTATTGTAGAAAATTAATTATTTACTGCTAGTGTCTCAGACTGTTTCAAATTTATGAAAATAGTAAGTGTCCCGCTGTTTTGTCTCTCAGTGTAGTATTTCTGATGTAAATATGATTTCTCTACGATCGTGTCAAAATTATAACTTTTTGCACAGTTTCTAGTGTAAAAAGTGACGTTTGTAGCACTCGTCAGATCACGGTTCAATTAAAGATTTATCTCCTGTCAGTTAATGCCCACGTATCTTGCTGTGATTCTTCAAGCAGCAGAAACATCGAAAAATTTAAGCCGTTTTAATTAACCAAAAATAGTGCGACTAGCAGACGCTACGTGCTCATAACACGCCTCAGTTTTCGCATAAAGAATCGCCGCCGTCACAAAATATTTATCACGGCCTCAAAAGCAAAATTCCGAGAACTGGGCTAGCGCCGGAAAGAATTATCCATAAGTAAGTCAATGCACACATGCCACGCAACAATTAAAAATGAGCCGCAATTAAAACACATCCCTAGACGCGTATTATTATAAGGAAGACGATGGGCAGCCGTCGGAGTTAATTTACAACGCTGCGGTCCGATGTAGTTAAAAACAAAGAAATTATCTCCCACTGCAGACAAATTGAAATCTGGGAGAATTGGCGGGTGGTTCCAAGTATCCAGAAAATATTCATTTGATCGTCCCTTGGTCTCGGATCAGCTCCTTTCTCCTCCAGGACTAGAACCTCAGTTCGCACTGGAAAAGTGAGACGACGCCGACGCCGCCCATCCAACCAAGGCGCTGCTGCCGCAGAGGAGGATTGCCGTTGCCCAGCCGGCCACCACGAAAGCTGCCGCTCATTTCCAGGAAACCCGCATCGCACCGAGGGAGCTCGCCACCGTCCATCGCTTACGCCCAGCCTGCCGTTCACTCGACGCCGCTCAACCTGCAACCAAGGAAGCTGCTGCCTTACACGCCGCCATCCACACAGGGAGCTGCCGCACCATTCTAGGAGACCCGTATCGCTCCAAGGAAGCCGCCGCCGCCTGCTTTTATGCTCAGCCTGCCGACAAAGAGGATCGCTCGAGGTCCGCTTCAGCGGCCTGCGCCCGGAGTGTGTCGCCATCAGAAGCATTGTGCATGGCCCCAAGACGCCCCAAGCTCCAGGTCTGCGCTAGCTGCTTGCGGACCAGAGTAGGTCCCGGCCAGCTGCCCTCCGTCCGGCGCCACGTCCCTACCAGGTCTGCCCAGAAACCCCAGGAACCCCGCGCCAAGAGGAGGACTTCGCCTGAGCTTGCGCTCCCAGGGATCACGCCCTGGCTCCGCCCGGTTCCACCTAGGGTCCACCTGGCCGCGGCACTGATGCCCTAAGCCTCCGCCGCATCACCCGCATGCCGCCGAGGTGTGTCATGCGCCCAGGTTATCCGGCACGTGGAGACAGCCCCCGCCTCCAAAGCACTTCGCTAGGACGCGAGCCCCAGGTCCAAGAAGTCCTGGCCGACGCTTCCTGCCCCCAGGTCGTCCGCCACCATTAAAGCACCTCGCCCGGACAGATACTCTCCACCGGGCCACGCGCATTACCAATGCTATTAATATTTTATCTCTAGGTTAACTTTGTATAAACTGTACGTATAAGTGTTAACTTTAAAATAAACAAATTATTAAACCAATTGTGATCTTTCAACAGGAGCTCCCAGGAACTTCGTTGACACCCTTTACCCTGAGCTAGACTGGTAATGGCACTAAAAATGCCATTTTTAATCGAGGCCACGCCTCACGCAACTTAGAGGGTCTCCGTATTGTGTTACACTCTTAATATTAGCGCCCGAATTACGTCTTTTTTGCACATTGCCATTGGTGGCGTGTTTTACCATAAGTTTGAATGTCAACATAATCTAGAATATCTAAACAATGTGACGGAAAAAGTGTCACCGAACTAAGTTTTTATATTTATGTTACGATAGTAGAAAAAGTAGCGTATGATACAAGTGTATAAGTGCCATTAAAGCACTAGCGACGTTAAAAGCACCCCCCTTCGCGTCGTGCTCTTAAACTTGTCGCACGTGCGTTTAAGGCGTACTCTTACACTAGTATTATAATATACTGTTAATGCTCCACATTGCGGCGTCTTTTATGTTATAATTGAGTATGTTGTAATAATATTTGCGTATGTAAATGGTTTTATTTTATAACAAAAATATTTCTTATGCTACTAGCAATTGCATTTGACTTTACTTTTTATTTAGTTTTATTTTCAAAACAATTCTCTTTTTAAAACGAATTCGTATAATTCATATGCTCTTTTTGTTAAACTATTAATCCTCAGTATTACAAAATATCACTAGCTCCAGAAGAACACAAGTTCCCTTAATTAACAGGTTGGGATCTCACATTTCAATGACTTTCGTTATTTCTGAAAATTGATTTATTTGTTTTTATGAAACCTTACTTCAAAAATCAAATGTCTATTTGATATCTGTCAATGTCATTTAAATTTATGAATACGTATTTGTTACTATATGTCATTCAATAAACACTATAAAAACGGTAAGTAACCTCTTTTAAATTATTTAACTTCACTACTATATTGCTCTTCTTTCAGTTCTTAATATAAATACCTGTAACCGTCACTTGTACAAAGAACACAACTCACTTCCCCTCTAGATCCAACAGCATTCCGGCCGCTTACAGCAGTTTTCAACTTGTACACCAAACCCAGAGGAAATGCAATCAGCCACCATCAACTGCACAAACCTTCCAACCAAAACACGACAAGATCCAGTAGCAACTGCAACGCCTTTACCCAACATCCAACAGTCAGTCGTCTTTCCAGCAACAGCAAGATGTTCTATGAAGTACAATACCAGTACTTGAAAAACCTTCTATCCAATTCGCAAGATGTTTACTCTCTCAGGAAACTTGATGTGGACTACTTCCAGAATATACACCGCCAGTTATTCATATCACATGATGTAATCAACCGACAATAAACAATGCACAACATCCAATTCCAATGATTACTTTTGCAGCTAATATTTGTATAAGTTACTAGCCGACCCGGCAAACATTGTTCTGCCCAAAAATAATTTGTCCCTGAAATACCGTTTCACCATTATAGGGTTGTAATTTTATGTCATGTCCACCGTCTTGGACTTAAAATAAATGCCATTTTCTCAATTAATGTCCCAAAAAACCTCAATAACGACACCCATATCGATTTTTAGGCTTATTTACCCCATTTCACCACCTAAGGGGTTGATTTTCGGAAAATCACGAAGTACGTGTTTGCTTATTTGTTTTTAGGAATTCCCATTTTACTCCTTGAGGAGTTGAATTTCTAAATATCCTTCTTTACTCCTTGTATGCATCATAAAGGAAATATCTGTAAAAAATGTCAGCTTTCTAGGTCCAAGGGTTTGGGCAGGGCGTGCCAGTGCGTGAGTCAGGATTTTCTTAATATACAGGGTGAGTCGGGAGGAACAGACCAAAATCCGGGAGTGTATTATACACGTGAAAATAATGTAAAAATAACGCCAATGTTGTTATCCGATTTTTATTTGTTTTTAAGATAGTGCGTCATAAAAAAGTCCCCATACGCATTACTTTTATTTTAGCTTTTGTAATAAACTGCTCAATTACAGATCTAAAGAGTAGCGTCAGAACGTGACCACCGAAGTTCTGTAGATGGCGCCAAGTAGAATTATAGCGCACCCAGAATGTGTAGTTCAAAACGTGACCACTGAAGTTCTGTAGATGGCGCCAAGTGAACGAGCCGCCACCGTGCTAAAATGCTTGGAAATTTTGTTTGCAAAGTGGAAAATCGCCACCTTTCGCCAAAACCAAATAGCGCATGAAGGTGCTCGGGACCTTAGCAACAACTTTGCCCCCTTTCAGAATTTCGATATCTGCAGCCGTTCGAAAGTTACAGGCGATCCAGACAGACAGACAGACAGACGGACGGACGGACAAAGCGTTCGCATAAGTACGCTGAAGCTACTAATAAATGGTGTATTTCTCGATTGTTTGCATATGATTACGTCTTAAATTAACAAAAATGTCGATTTTTTAACAAAAACTCCATAAAAAGTTGTTTTTTGTAATTCTATAACTTGTAAACAAATGAAAATCGGATAACAACATTTGAGTTTTTTTACATTATTTTCACGTGAATAATAGACTCCTGGAGTTTGGTCCGTTCCTCCCGACTCACCCTGTATATAAGATTATATTCCTACCAGATTCATTCTTCTTCGTAAATTCAAAATATCTGCTTGTTTTTTAAATTTATTCTTTTCTTCTTCTCGTTAATTTTAGTTCATGTAAATCCTTCCATACACCAAAGAGGTATGAAAATCTTGTTTTAAAAGGGTTTATTTCACAATTTTTACCATTTACAAATTAGTTTATGTTTTTCAAAATAAATTTTATACGTGTCTAAAAATAGCAATATTTTCCATAGCAATCCCTAATGCTTATTTTAAAACGTTTAACACTATATTATTTTATTCCACTTATTTAACTATCCGGTATATTAAATGACTTCTCCCAAATAAGTATTTAGTATTCATTTTCTTCCACTTTAATTCAAATAATCTTTACATCATATTATAGATCCTTTATGTTTCTTTTCTTATATTGTTCAATTGGATTTGTATTTTAATCCATAAATATTTAATAGTTCTGATTTCTTTTAAAATACATAAATTAACGTTTATTAATTTTTAATGAAATATTTTTAATAATTTGAATTACATGATATTAAACCTTAATACTAAAACAATTACAATACTATTAATATGAAATTAAAATGATGAGAAACACTATGTACCAAACATGAAATTTAGTTAAACTAAACATTTTAGTCACTTATTCATTTTATTGCTTCTTAATTTCTTTCTTAATTCGGACTGTAGTTGTGTTTCGTTATTATATGCTTGACATTTCAGTAAACCCGTTCTCTTAATATCTAAAATAAGGTGCCTTAGGTGATTGTCATGGTTTACAAACTTTGCTTTTTAGAATCCTTTAGAAAAACAAAAGTTGAGAAGGCAATGTTTTCCTGTAACGTAAAACATTATTCTCCACTCGTCTAGTGTGTACAACAAGAAGGAAATTTAATATTTTCCAATAGCTGAATAAGCATGCTGTGCTTGTTTTATGGCAGATTGTTCTCAAACATACAGTGAATGTACACACAGTGGTTTGAAAGAAATCAATAGGCGTATTTTCTTTTTTATATTCCTCTACACACGTTATATATATTTACTTACTACTGATGTTAGGATTTTATGTACCTATTCTAGTTTTATTTCAAGTATAGCAAAATAATGGTGCACTAAATAGAATACAGTCGTTTAATAACATTTATCTAATACACTATTGTACCATATCTATATTACAATAATATTTAATATTGATCACTAACCTTTATTTTAAAGTGGGACTTTTAGAAAGGATGGAAGTAAAATGATCTACGTGCAAAAATTACACCAGTAGGTGATTGTATCCAATACATAAAATAATACATGGATAATTGCAAAATAATTAAAACTAGCTTAAAACAGTCTTTCTCCTTCTACCACCTTTAGCCTTTCTTTTTATATTACTTTCAGTCTTTTAGATGAGGTGGTGCACCTTCTGTTTGGGTCCTTTCCCCCATCTACACCACCCTTACTAGACACATTATTCAGTCTTTACTGATTACTGAGATCAGTTCTTGTATCAAAATGAATTAATAGTCGTTCTATAATTGTACAGTATCCTGTAACAGTAAAGTGCCATTGTCGTTAGATAGCGCTGAAGGAAGCAAGTCTAATCAGGGCGAAGTTTTTATAATTATGTACAAAATGGGTACTTAAAAATATGTTAATGTTTTTAATAAGACTAACAGTATCAAGCGAAACAATTTTAGTGATATGAATAATATTAACTCACAAATAGAATAAATATTCCATTCGCTAAGTTTCGAACCTAATTTTTACTCAGACACCCTAACCGCTAGGCCAAAATACTACGTAACAGATCGGCTTATCGTTGTATTATGAAAAAAGTGACGACATAAGGCAATAAGCCTAATTGGGAGACTAAGTGATCGGTGACGATGCAGCGTGATCTTCGATTTTGCATATAGAATACATATTTAAAAGTTTAAATAGTTTAAAGTTGTTTAAAATTTGTAATATGTTTTTCGGACTTTTTCCACTGTCTAGGGTGTAAATCACACAACGTTTCGGGAGTGTGATTTACACCCTAGACAGTGGAAAAAGTCCGAAAAACATATCATAATAGACCACTGCCAAAAAATGACATTCAGAGAACAATTTAAAATTTGTGTTTCGGATTTGAAAAAGAAATTAAAATTAACTGAACGTGTTATTAACAACAACGTGCAACAAAATATTCTAATGACATAAATATCTAGATGTCCCGAAGAATAGAGCATTACATGCTAAAGTTTTAAGTACGAACAACTAAGAAAAAATAGCTCTGCTATGTGAGGGGGTCTCACTCAAAATTGACGATACGATTTGATGTTTAATTTTAAGAAAAGCTGCTGTGTTAAAGGCATAATAAACGTTTGGAATGCATAAAATTTTTTTATGATAACCATCTTCAGTCATTATTTGGTTGATATTGTATAGGGATCTCCAATAGCGGTGACAGAGCTTTAAAAGCCGATGGTAGTCACTTTTGAAGAACTGTCATTTTTGTATAGTTGTGTTCAGCCAGCTTTTTCAAATTACCATTTCAACGACGTATACCTACGAAGCCATTTAACCACAAATATGCTTTGCGCTAAAGATGATTTTTTACCAAAATCGTAATCGATTTCTAACTACTCCAGAGCACAATCAGTGAAATGTCGACTCTCAAAATGATCATTTGCTCATTTGGCTTCAGCTCTTGGGTCAATTGAACCTTGGAAGGAGAGAAACCTAAGATTTTACACAAAATTCTAAAGTTGAGATTTGAGAAACCATAATCTTCAGTTAGTGCGGGAAACGGTGCTCGAACAGAATCCTGATTTTCATCACCTAGAGATCCTGAAACGTGAAGAAATCTCAGAAGGTGATTTTTTCGCAATTACAATACTTCCTTCGTGTTTTAGACGAGGGAAGTAAACATTGACAGCGCAGTCATTTAAAGGTGACTACGATCGGGTACAAAAGTTCTATCGCCTTTATTGTATGAATGTTATATTGTTTGTTGTAATAGCTGTGCAAATACGTTTTATGGATTTCGTTAGATTTTTGAGACTGCGTTACGGGTAATCCTGATATATCTCATTCAAGCTATGAAACTAATTGTTATACACTGCATATCAATAAATATCAATTTCGATATATTTCATTCCATAATATTGTAACAAAATAACATATTTCTTCAACAATTTACAAAAAAATGAGATTTGAAATATATATCATTCTCAAATCAAATTAAGATCATTCACCCCTTTTCTCGCATCTCTAATAACGTGAAAGAGAAATTGATGTGGTTTATGACAAATCTTTAAAGCGATTGACTAAATGAAAACCACTTTAACATATTAACAATCTCATTGTCAGAGAGACAATACGGTTAACTTTGCAAATCGATAGCAACTTTACATCATATAAACACTTTCTTCAAGTCACCAGTCATTCTTAAGAAGATGGAAAATCTCCACAGAAAGTGATCACAGAATCATAAGTGCACATGGTATTATCAATGTCAAAACAAATCAGCTTCAGATATTGGGACCTAAACGTGATAACAATATAAGTGATCCCATAACAAGAGACTCTAAGGCCAATCCTCAATGACATGATAGGCTCGTGAGACCACTTCATAAGTGGGACTACAACAACTATCATTCAGTGCGACAAATAAGTAAAATCAGAACTTAACACCAAACCTAAATATAATGCAATCAGCTCAAAATTCGATAATAACAAATGAGAAAGTTGGCAAATCCGCAAAATGCTTAGAACTTAATAGCCAAGTAGTCGAAAAATGTTATTAGAAAACTCGAATATGTATTCACTACGTTCCTAATACTTTAAGGTTGGAAACAAGATGCATAAGCTGCGCGATTAATACGATGTAGTAGTTACTACGAAGACAAGATATCATTAGGGTTGCGGAGGACTTCATCCAACGTTGGCAGAAAGCTCACACTTGGATGATGATAGCAACTTCAGTCATGTTTGTCACGTCAGCTTATGAGGATATGTTCGATATATAAACGACTAAGAACTTAAGCATGCTCGTGGACAAATACAATACCGCAAGAACCCATGGGAAGACCTAGGGCCGGTTGCAGAAAGCAATGTTAAGTCTGGTGTTAGCTAACATCGCGTCAAAGTGAACAAAATCGCATGAAATTTTGTTTACTAATGTATTAGTTACCATAAGCATTTGAGATTTGATTCGTTTTTGTTCACTTTGACGTCGCGTTAGCTAACACCAGACTTAACATTGCTTTCTGCAACCGGACCCTAGTGATTTTAAACATGCTGAAACCGGTAATAATCATCAATTTTCAGACGGATACGTTTTTAGAGAAAGGAAAGGTCAAAATCCATAAACGCTACACTACTAACACTGCAGTGCTCAATTGTTCAATATGTGTTTAATTATCGAAGGGGCAGCATGCCATTCATTCAAAAATCCACTGGACATTAATCTCCACTGCTGAATAATAAACACTGAATGCAAAAAAAAAGCGGACGACATTGTATATAGTCAAGCCACAGCGAATGTGAAAGTGAGTGGACGGGATATGTAGTGGGAAATTGTTCTACCGACGGACAAAACAAACTTTCATGGAGCATAAAAAAGTCGGTTGGCTGACCGCACGAAATATACATACAAGCTATTGTGATAGCTCAAAATAGGAAAAGCGGAAATGACTGAGAGACGTCTCTATCCAGATAAACAGTTTCATAATTGATGACATTTTTATGTTTTCGATCAGCTCGTCTTGAGAATCCCTATAGATTGGTTTTACTTTACTTGAACCAATTCATTTTGGATTAATATTTAATTTAATATTTCTCCGATCGGACGGAAAGTGATATCTTATTTACGGCTCCCAAAATACATAATTTCACTATTTTATATATATTATATACTTGAAAGCAGTATGGAAATGTAGTTGTTGCTAAAGCAACAAGAAATATGAGCATAGCAATTACTTTTACCATTTGGTTTTTAACATTGGCATTTAGAAACGAACAATAATGAAGTTTTGGATAACGACCCATTTAGCAATTTCCGCAGTCCTCTGGGACTGTTCCTACTAGTTCGCAATATACTATTATTTAGAGTGCTTCAAAATTCAGTAAATGTTGACAAATTATGATAGCAGGGATTTTTAACATTGAAAATGTTTAACGAATTGGAGATGTGATGCTAGTACGGTGCTCTTTTAGCGATTTGTGTGACGCTTGGAAAATGCGCAGTTTTCGCTAATTTTAGCAAGTTTTACGTATTGCAGGTGAATGCTGTTGGTGTCATTTTGAAGATCTCGTCAAGGGGGAACTTTCTGGAAAGATAGTGAAAGTGTAAGATTCGAGGGGTTTTATGCCAGGTAAACATAATGGGCATGCAAAATATCGTCATCCTTCAAGAAATAGTTTTTGAGTTATACCGCCAACAGACAGACAGATGGAATTGAGAAAACCTGTTTTTCGTCATCTAGAGACCCCGAAACGTGAAGATTTGAAGAAATCTCGGAAGATGATGTTTTTGCAATTACAATACTTCCTTCGTCTTTTAGACGAGGGAAGTAAAAACATGAATAGTAATATACAGAGTAATTTCCTAGCTCACTAACAAACTTTGTCAGTTGAAAGCTGATAAAATGTTAAGAAAAAAGGTTTTTTAAACAATGTCCAAAAATTCTTTGTTTCTGTATATAGGGTGTGTTAAGTTTTCCTAAAAAAATCCGCTTTTTCTTATAATTCCAGTATTAGTACAGCTATTTAAATCAAACTTTACTGTATACGAAATAGGATAACATTCAAATGTGATATCAAGCGTCACAATTAACCAGTTGCGGAAATATGGGTAATCGGTGTCACACATTTAACAAAAAAAAAGAATATAGTAATATCCTACAGAATATTTAAAGCGATCTCATTTTAAGGTAGGTCATTTAATGCTATACAAAATGCGTCTGTTCTATTTATTTTGCTATATATATCTCTCAGTTTTTGGTAAATTTGATTTTTCTATTTGAGTTAATTTTAATTTTTTTGCAATTAGAAAAATCAAGTTTATCAATATGCAATGAGAGATAGCCAAAAAATGGGAGGGACACTCTCTGCCTAGAATTAAATGACTTGCCATAATAGGAAATAGTTTTTAATTTTCAATAAGGTGACAGAATTATTCTTTTTATATTTAGAGCACTTATTATCAAAATGTTCCCTACTGGTTAATTTTAGCGCTCGTTAATAAAACATTTTAAGGCTTCTTATCCAAGTGTACTATGTACCAAATTTAGTGTAACTAGATGTGCTAATAAGGAAGTTAGAAGAAAAAGATGATGCCTTTTAGAAAACTTTAACACCTCGTATATCGAAGACGAAGAATTTTAGACACTAATTCATCTGAATCTTTTTTCTTCAAATTACATCAGCTTTCATTTGATAAATATTGTTAATGAGCTAGTAGATCACCCAGCCTATACAAAGTTTTTTCTTAAATTTTCTTCTCATAGTCTAAGTAATTCGCCTGCTGAAGGCAATATTTAAAGCACAAAGAACAAGGACCTCATTTTTCAAACAATGGCAAGAGTCGTGTAATAACGAATTTGTTTTGTAGAGTTTTGTAAAAAGATGTTGAAAATCGGGAATGAAAATGTAAATAATATCTGCTATTTTTCTACTATTTCTATGTAAGTAACAAAGTTTACATTTATTCATTTATATCTTGCATTTATAGACATCTAGTTGATTTACTTATATGGTGAATTAAGCCTCATAGTCTTCTACATGTTTCTTATTCTTGCTCTTGTCATTTCAGTTTGCGTTTTAAGATGTACAAATATATGTATTATATAATCTCACCTGAACTGTGGATTTCGAATTTCTTTTTAATCTTTGTCCATTTGATCTTTAGCATCCTCTTACCTTTTGTATATTGTTTCTCTTTTCCTGTACTCGTGTAATACCTAGCAAAGATATCTGATTCTCTTGGCTGCAATAAATTCTACAAAATTATTTTCAAAGCTCTTTTAACGAATGGAGAAGAACAATAATTTACTGCCTCAAAAAAGAGACTAAACTAAGCATCTCTGCCCATGGGAACCGAATAACAAACACACAACAAATGTCAGTAAAAAGATACTTCAAACAAACAACTGCATAAAACGGTACTTTGATAAATTGGAAATACATCACAAACGCTTTGATATCAATTATTAGTTAGTTTTACATTTAATTTTTTACTATTAAAATTACGCTAGTCCGTTTAAAAAGTGTTGTATGCATCCCGAGAGCAAATCGTGTTTTAGTCCCTTGCATATGTTTCCCGTTTTCACTAGGGGAATACTATTTATGTCAAGACTAATACACTCACGTTACTCCCTTGGTACATAAATAGCTATTATTATTATTCTTAACGTTCACGTTTAAATGTCGTAATCATTTCGGACAATCATCTTTGTCTGATGATCATCGCCTTATGTAATTACAGAATATATACAGAGAGATTTTCTTTACTACGAACACGGCAGACGATATGTCGAATTTACAAATGCCGAGAATTTGACCTTGACAGTCCGCGTATTTTGTCAGTAGATAATATCTCATCTAATTTTTATCTTAAAATCGATAACTACGAAGCAACGAAACAGTGCAAATTGTAAAATGGTATTATCAGGGTCCAACGGTCTGGGAAATTCAAAATTCTTTCACAACATTTGGAAATAGGCGTTCTTCATCGTTATCAAGGTTACATGGAGTTATTTCAAATTTTGGAAACTTTGGATGTGTTTCTCCCCAAAAGCACAAAAGGTCTAATTTTCCCAACGAAGACAGGAATTTAAAAGAGGTTTCTATTACCACTAAATAAATTGCAGAACTAGTAGATTTAGCTGCGATATTCTTCCTGTTGGCCATTTCAGAAGTCTAGAATTTTGTGAAACTGTGACAGAAATGCCGAGAATTTCCTCTGGAAAGTCGTTTTTACTATAACTAACGATTTGAAGAACAGCGTTTAAAAATTAATGGGGTTGTTCAGAATACTAAAGTCTACATATTACCCGTTTGATGTGACGTCAGAAATAACAAAACATAGCGTTTAAAACGTATAGTCTGTTCACTAAACATAAAAACACAAAGTGGCCTTTGATTTCTAAAATTTCATGAGTGTACTTCCAAAATGAATCTTTTGTCTAGGAATGTACTTACAAAAAGTTACTAAAACAAATAGGTTAAGAGTGTGACATTTAATTAGCATCTGTCATAACTCCTTTTAAGGATGTTAAACAAATACTGTGTTGGATACTATTGATGTAGCATTTATTAATAGGTATTTTTATTACATTTTATAAAAGTTCAGGCAAGAATTTCCAGAATAGTATGTACTTTGACACTGAATTAATGATATTTATGAATTGTCATTTTTAAATTCAGTCACCTTTATGCAGGTATGGAAACTTTTGCAAAACAAAATACAGAATCCCTAGCAGACAAATTTTACGTATATGCCAACTTCAAAAAAATTTATATGTTTTTGTGTTTACTGAATGGCCTATATGTCTTATATTGCATTGAAATTCAAAAGGATCATTTAGATCGCAGGTAGTAGACTTTAGAAAGAATTTGACATACACCTAACCTTAAATGTAAGGGATGTTCTAAATAGCACATTATTCAAACCAAGACATTCTTGACCTATGGAATCCCACGTTTCTCCTCTTCGAAGAAGTCCCAAACGCTTAAAATAAGATTTTGGGTTTGATCGCTTGCTTGTTATTGCGCGTTATTTTACTGTCATTTTGGACAAATGTCACATTGACGATACTATAAAACAAGCCATACTTAAAGGGGACCTGACCAAAAACTGCAGATTTTTTGTTTCGTCCAGTTCCTTATAGTTAAATAAAGAGAGAAAATTGTTACGTCACAGCAAAAGGGTAATGTGTAGACCTTAGCACTAATATGTCGGCTAATGTGGGGTAAAGTTTCCATGACCGCTTGGGATATTGTTTAGCGCAAGAAGGCAGGCTCTTTGAACACGAGCTAATTTAAACTTCTTGAATTTTGTTGTTTAAAAATAGCTTTATTTTTGTTTACATTCTTTTTTACTTTCTGGCATACGGTAGTATAGAGAAAGTATTGTAATTTACTATGAGTTAGTTTGTTCAGAAGAAATTATTTCTTTCTTCAGAATGCGTTTTACTTTGTGAACTACCTTCGTTTACTTTACTGTTAATCGCTAAAAATCCTGTTTTTCACCTCTGAATTTATCACCTGAATTAATCACAGAATAACACAGTACCTCCTACATTCTATCTGTGATACTTAGAACAGAAAATAGACAGGAAGGCGCATTTCTTTTAACTTGGCTGTAATATCTAGGCGACGGAAGCGGCCATTTTGAAAACCCATGTATGACTAATCAGATGTGATTAAAGCACCTCTATAATACTAGCATGCTTGTCAGCCATATTGAATCACATCACAAAAGCGGAAAATTCAAAAAATTTAGTTACTTTTCAGAAAATGACAATACGTTAATGTGTATACATTTGATGCAAAGCATAAAAGGCAAAATGACACCGGAAAACGAAGACAGCTGGCAACTCAAACACGAGGTTAGGAGCTAGAACAGCGAGAATAGATAATATCACCCACAGCGACTGAAATGTTTGACATTGTAGGGTTATGTTTTGGTTGAATCATGGCCACCAACATGTAAACGCTAAAGTACTGTGATGCAGGATTTTATGCAACTTGTGCGACATGCGTCTGCTTGTATTATACGGGCTCTAGATGTGATACCTGTTTGACAGTTGTTTGGGAACTATGGTTAGTTGTGCAGCTTGTGGCTGCTCTCAGACCCCAAATAACAGAAGTTTGCGCGTTACCTTCCATCAGTAAGTATTAATATTACCTTTCACTTCAAATAGAGAAATAAATTCTCTGAACCTGTCACTTGTCATGCGTTTTTGTACACAACAATAGCTATGGACGTAGAAGGGAACATATAATAGGGTCATAACTAATAGTCCAGTCACTATGTCATTTTTGCTTGAAAGTGAAGGGAAATTTGAAATTTCTTTTTTGGGGTATTGGTGAGGTCCAGCAAAGCTTAACTTCAAGTTGTCGACCAAAATTTCCTATGTGCTATTTCCGCTATCTTGATAAATGAGTGGGTTTGACTTTTTTGTGATAAATCGGTTCCCGTTAACACTACATAAAAATAATGTAGACATCTTTGTAAGAATTTTAAATTGTCTACAATTTATGTTCTATTACTTTTTCGCGTAGGACCGATATTTGTCGAGATATCGAACGCGAAAGGAGAGCGTGAAAGGGTCGAGATTTTTTTTCGAGCTTCTGGGCTTGTGTCGCATTTCTCTTTCGATTTAGCGAAAAAGTAGCCATTATCAAACTTGTAGAGGCTGAAAATAGCTTTAATTTGACCTATTGTAAATTGATATGTGACTAAAATTACGACTTGTAGAGCGGGCCAAAGTTGTCAAGTTGGCGCGTAATTTTTCTTTCATGTATCGTACTATTACGTAGATGACATAACAAACTTCATTGCATTATTGGAATTATTATATTTCATCAAGTAGATAGTATACAGCACTATATGATTGTATATTAATAATAATAATAATAATAATAATGAAGGTCTTTATTAAATTATTACAAAATTACACAGAAAAAATATTGACTAAAACGTAATATTGTCTTGGGCGAAGTTCAACTTGATAGAAAAACAAATCTATCCGCTGTTGTTCCACTTAACCCGGTCAAAAACAGAAAGAAAAGAAAACAAAAAAAATCCAACGATCTACGCTTTGGCGCCAGGCGAAATATTACGCACAAAACAGCTATGGCGGTATTTAGTGATATAGCAATTTACTAAGTGTGTTATTTTGACCCTAATAATTAATTCATTGATGTTTATCCATACAATTTTGAAAAATAGCTTTTTTAAATTTTGACGTACAATAGCCTTTTACAACATTTGGTAACGAATTATAGCATTTAGTTATTCTGTAAGAAAACGATCGCTTGAAACATTTTGACTTATGTTGAGGTTCCTTTAAATCTTATATTTAAAGCATGTACGTCGGTTCTAAACTTTATTTTGTTGTATAAGTAGCTCGGTGATTTACTCAAAATGATCTTGTGGAAAAGACATTCAGAATGAAAGAAGCGCCTTTCTTTCGTATTAAGCCAGTTTGAATATTTCAGTTTATAAGAAATTCTTTCTTATATTCGTATTCCAAATATGAGGCGTAAACATAATTTCTGAATTTTCTGAATTATAGCAATATTAAAGCTACTTAAATGTGAATCATAAACAACGGCACAATAATCAAAACAGGACAAGATTAATGCATTACACAAAACGGTTTTCACATTTACACTTAAAAATTGTCGATTTTGATAAATAAGTTTCAAGGAACTATATGATTTTTGCAGACATTTTGAAATATGTTTAGTAAATTTAAAATCATTATCATTATTTTTAAAATCAAATAAAGGTTCACACTTCGGTTGTTTTTCCGGTTCTTCTGTTGCAGATTGACTTCGTCGAGAAGAGATCGAGGCTAGTCTTTCATTGCAATAGTTCTTGTAGCATGCTCTATGCACACTTACATTATCCACTCTTTCCAACATAGACCGATGTTCATCGTGTCCCCTCTTCACTCTCGCCGCTAAAAGAGTTTTCACAGCTTTCACTTTGGCCACGTAAACGTCTCTGATCAAATGTGTTTTACATATGAAACAATCACCCATTGTAATCTCAAGAAATAACACTTTTACAAAATATTTCTTTCTAAACCGATGTTCTATAGCAGAAACGTCAAAAATAACAATTTACGTACTGGCTACTTGAAATTTAACGATTTTCATAATGCAATGAAGTTTATTATGCCATTTATGTAGTAGTACGATACATGAAATAAAAATTAAGCGCCGACTTGACAACTTTGACCCGCTCTACAAGTCGTAATTTTAGTCGCATATCAATTTATTATAGGTCAAATTTAAGCTATTTGCAACCTCTACAAGTTTGATAATGGCTACTTTTTCGCTAAATAGAAAGAGAAATGAGACATAAGGCCAGAAGCTCGAAAAAAAATCTCGACCCTTTCACGCTCTCCTTTCGCGTTCGATATCTCGACAAATATCGCTCGTACCCGAAAAAGTAATAGAACATAAATTGTAGAAAATTCAAAATTCTAAAAAAGATGTCTACATTATTTTTACGTAGTGTTAACGGGAACCTATTTATCGCAAAAAAATCAAACGCGCTCATTTATCAAGATGGCGGAAATAGCACATAGGAAATCTTGGTCGACAACTTGAAGTTAAGCTTTGCTAGACCCCCCAAACACCCCAAAAAAGGAATTTCAAATTTCCCTTCACTTTCCAGCAAAGGCCTTATTTTTGGACATAGTGACTGGACTATAATATAAATTTAATACGGAGTGATCCATAAAGTGCGCATCATAGAGGAAACTTTTTTATTATCTATATAATTCTGATAAAATCAAAAATTATAACTATATATACTAATTCTAGATACGTTAGAATGACAATAGTTCCAAAAATTAATTAATTTTTAATACAAAATGTTTCTTAGCTTATTTTGCATAAAAAAAATTGATGAGGCATTACTTTTTTAAAAGATTCAGAAATTAAGAAAAGGTATATATTTTAATTCTAAACAACTTTCTGAAGTAATATTTTTTGATATTATCAAAAATAGAGGTATATTATTCTTGATCCAAAATAATATTCCTATAAGATGGGAGATTTTAAATTTTTGTTTTGTTTAAGTTATTTTACAGCTTAGCAGTATGGGGCTGCTACAAATAATTTGATAATTTCGTTCTAGCTTTCCAAAGGATGAAGGAAGGAAATTAAGTTGGATGAAAATTGTAAAGCGAACAAACTGGACTGCAACTCATGCGAGTGTTCTGTGTTCACAGCATTTTAGTGAAGATAGCTTTGGTCCATCATCCTCATTGAAAATCAGATTGCTTCCTTCAGCTGTGCCTACCATTGAAGTGACAAGATTAAAATATGTAAGTATTAATGACTAGGTACGATATTGAATAATATGCTTCGTAATATCACTTCAGGGCTCTTCCTGTACAGAGATTTGACACACGTATTATTTAGTTGTTAGCAAAGGACAAAACACACTCTATAGAATTCGACGGAAAAGTGTCCTCGCAAGCTAAAAATTGACCCGCTTGGAAATTTTCATCAAGGATATATCAAACAAGTAGAGACACTCATGACAAATGTTGAAACCTGTCTAGAGTGCCTGGGACAGTAACTCGGGGGGTATTTCTAAGCTTGACTATCAGATGGCAGCACAAAGATCTACCAATTAGAGACCCTAAATAAAAAGTAAGATAATCTTAATATACAGGGTCTCTACTACCAATCAGAGCCAGTTACTGGCTGTGCTACCAATCATGATGTGATCAAGTAGTAGAGCCATATGTTAGTACTATTGGAAAGTACTCCCCAGGAGCCGTTGAATGTCATCCAAATCGGAATTTTGACATCAAGGGAACCGACAGTGAGTGTCTCTACTTGTTTGATTTATGTACGCTGGATATTATTTTACAAAACATACGGATGGTAGATTTTTGCTGTGCCACCTGTATTATAGTACATATCTATTGCCGTTGGTGGCACTAGAGAAATATGTACCTTCATTTCTTATTTCAGGTAAGGACCTTCAAGCCGATTATTAAAAGACCTGCTGAAGATATTGAACAGCCTGGGCTATCCAAAATTCAACACATTTCACACTCTGAGAATGTTGAGTTATCGACGTCAACTCGTACGCCTTTACCTACCCCAGAACCTTCACAGCAGGATACACCTTGCAAAAAAGCAGCTGAAGAGAAGGATACAAGAACTGCACATGAAGCAGTGTCTTCAAGCCCGAAAAATACGAACTTTGCAGAAGTTATCCTGGCGCTAAAAGAGAAGAATTTCTTCACTAAAGGAATTGACACATGAGTTGAAGAAAAATAATTTCATATTAGAAGGGCATGAGGATATGCTTTTAAATAATTTTCGGTCAAACAAAAATATTATTGAAAGACTTTTTCAAAAAACCCAGAAGAGGAGTGTAAACAAAAAGTATGAACAATCAGTGAGAGCATTTGCTGTAACGCTTCTTTTTTTTTCGCCCAGAGCCTATTGTTATGTTAGGGAAAAATTCCAGAATTGTCTACCACATCCAAAAACTTTGGCAAGATTGTATTCTTCAGTAAATGCTCAGCCTGGTTTCACATCAGAGTCCTTCGAATTCCTAAAGTCAAAGATAACAAACACTGAAAAATCTAATTTAGTTTGCTATTTGGTTTTTCATGAAATGGCTGTTCGTCAACACATAGAGTATGATGGGAAAAAGTATTACGGTTATGTTGACTTTGGAAATGGGATACACGATAATTGCATGCAACTGACCAAAGAAGCATTGGTGTTTATGATTGTTTGCATCAACGAAGCATGGAAATTGCTAGTAGGTTATTTTTTCATCTCAAGCATCAACAGCGAACAGAAGGCTTCATTAACCAAACAGTGCCTCAGATTATTAAAAGATGTTGGAATTGTAGTAACCAACATTACTTTTGATGGATGCCCCACTAACTTCAGCATGTGCAGTTTGATAGGCTGCAGGCTGAACAACTTCGATCTGAAAACAGATTTTTTGTGTGAGGGTCAAAAATACTTCGTAATGCCCGATCCTGCACACATGATAAAATTAGTAAAGAATTGCTGTGCTCAAAAAAACTCTAATGGTTATTAATAAAAGTGACACGATTAATTTTGATTATCCCATAAAATTGAATGAGTTACAGGTAAAAGAAGCCCACTTGCAGGCAATTCACTGCAGCGTATAAAAAAATATTAATTCATGCGGAAGTTAGGGAAGGTGGAGCAGGAAATTGTGTCCCAATAGAACAAATTAACATCTTGAATGTTAAATAAAAAAATAAACCACCAGAGCAGATCATAAATGAATCAGTTCCAGACCCTGACAATGTTAATTTTGATGATAAAGACTTTAACAATAGGGCCACTTCAGATTTTGTAAAGGACCATGATTACATTTTCAACCCCGATTCTTTGTCCTCGTATAGTTTGGAGGTGGTAACTTACATTTCAGGATTTGTAAGTTTCAAACTAGGTAAAAAAATTAAATGTGAACATTGCATTTCCGAACTCTACGGGGAGAAGGAAAATTTTCTCAACTCCTTCATATATCACAAATCCAAAGGAGGATTGAGCTATCCAAGTGAGAGTGTGGTAGTTGTTTGCATTCAGAGTGGGGAAATTTCTTAGGAGTGAACAGTTAAAAAATAAACCTATTAACAAAAATGTTATACCCTTAAAGGTTCTGTACTATTTCCAACATAAAATATTGTTTCCACATATGGTGTGATGCATGATGTTACGCCCCTCGAAAAACATAAACTATTGCTAATTAAAAGCATCTGTAACGCATATGTGGAGACAAGGAAACATTTTATTTGTAAAAGTGCTATCACTACTGATCCAGTGAGAAATATGCTCGGAGAAAGAAGACCTTAAACGGGAAATTGAGATAATCACAGAAATGTTGCAAGCGAATGGCTACCCAAAAAGAACTCTGAACCAAACGCTGAAAGAGATGGATAGAAATACAACACCGGTAGGGGATGAGAAAACGGAGAAAACAACCACGGCCGTAATACCATACATCCTAGGAGTTTCCGACAAACTGAGAAGAATCGGAAACAGATTAAATATAAGAACTGCCTTCAAGTCCACAACAACTCTAAGAGGCATGATGACGCATACCAAGCCTCAGAACGAAGATCAGAGTTCAAAGAACTGTCTCTACAGCGTACCGTGCGAGTGTGGAAGACAATACATAGGGGAAACACAACGACCCCTACGAGTGAGATTATCGCGAAAATGTTAGAATGGGCGAAACCATCAAATCCAAGATCGCAGGACACGTCTGGAACGAAGACCACCACATACAATGGGATAACGCATCAATTGTAGCTAAAGAGAAAAACAGATTCCGTAGGAAGCTGAAAGAAGCTACATACATAGCGCTGTCAGTAGAACCAATTAGCCAGGCTAGCGCAGAACTAAAGCCCATTTGGATGCCACTATTGCGCAGAGAATTGCAAAAATAGTCTACTGCGCATACAGCGGTAAGATATATACATATATAAGTTCACAACTAAAATATATAACCGCCCTGGTGGCCTAGTGGCTAGAGTGGCAGACTAGCGATCAGCGGTCCCGGGTTCAAACCCCGGGGGAGGCACAAATTTACGTAGAAAAGCGTATAATATCAGTCCTTCTTAGGACTAACCAGGAACACCTGAAGACGGGAGTAGATCAAAACTCCCGAAACGTTGTGTGATTTACACTCTAGACAGTGGAAAAAATCCGAAAAACATATAATAGACCACTGCCAAAAAATGACATTCAGAGAATGTACACAAAGTTGATAATATTTAAAGGGCAATAATAAATCTGCTGCAAACAAATTCGGGTTTTTTAATTAGTTAGTAATTTAATTCAATTTTTTAATTTTATATCTTGTTTGGATGTGTACATCTAATGGGATGAGCTTTTGGATAGAATCCTAAAAAATTATTTTCGATAAATATTTCGTACAATTAGATTTGTTAATGTGCAGCAAACAATTTCAATAGTTTTGTGCAGTCACTGCCTGTAATTGAAATTGCTCCCTCAAATTGTGTGATTACAAACATCTGGATTTTAAAGAAATGAATCTAATTCAATTTTTTTAATTTTATATTTTTTGTTTTGTGTAAATTAAAAAAATTAACATCTAATGCGATAAGCTTTTGGATAGAATCCTAAAAATTTATTTTTAATTTTTTTTTGTATGGGGTGTGGTTCGCGTCCACTGCAGTGCATATTTAGTACAATTAGAATTTTTAGTGTTTATAATTATTTGTAATCACACAATCTAAGGCAGCAATTTAAATTACAGGCAGTGACTGAAGTCACACAAACTCACATGTAATCATAAATCACATAGTGTAAAGTGCACTTAATAAAACTGTTGAAATTGTTTGCTGCACATGCACCCTGTCGATATGGTACGCCACTAGCAAAAGGAAATAATCATCCGCCATTTTGAAAACCCATCGCGGTCGCACGGATTTCTTATAAATGCGGCTTGCTGTTTATTTTCTGTTCTAAACTGTGATATAATAAGTAACAAAAATTACACTAGGCGTGGATGCCTCGTCTGCTTTGAACAATTACTTAAACAATCAACGCAAACAACCCGTTGATTAATATCAGAGTACCTTAGAGACTATCGGTCTTGGCGTCTTTTTAGGCAATAGTAAATTCGGCTTGATTTACTCGTGTTCGTAGATCATGAATTTTCACTGTATAAATACAAAATCTCTAGTTGCAAATTTTTCCAAATCCTGGTTTTCAGGTTCAGGATTTACTTTCATTTTTGAATACGTCCTCAAGAGTGCAGAGTGAATTTTGACTCACCCTGTATATTTCTCGAGACGTATTCGTCTATTTTCAAGTATCTACTATAAAACAGCAAGTTTTAGCGAAGCAATTGAGCGCAATATTACCTCGACAATCAAATAAAAGTTACGAAGTTACGCTAATTTTTCCTTAATTCACTTAGCGAATTAATTCGAATTCCTGCACCGATAATCTTGATTTATGTAGCAGAACTTCGAAGGAGCTTTGAGAACGTTGCTGATTAATTCCAAGACCCAAAAGCTGCTAATAGTTACGCTCCAATTTGTTCCACTAATCAGCAATCAAAATATTAAATCCAAGGTTTGCAAAAGCGGGAACTACTCGAGGAAAAGCTTACGCTTGATTGTGTCTGAAAGTTCCTACACGGTTTCTCATAACCTGCCGTCTTATCCAAATAATTACTTCCACCTGCATCTGTGTAGTCTTGAACTTTTAGGGGAGATTGAAGCACAGCTTCTGAAAACCGCAACCCACGCTTACCAACTTCGGTTGTGCGTTACCTCGGAAAACTTATAGATACTTAAAAGGGAGCTTAACGTCTAACTTTTCTTTTGGGGCAAAGTGTCTGATTTTAAGTTGTCAGAAGCCTCTTCCTGGATTTTGTTTAGATAGGTCATTATGTCGTATTCGGTCTACTAAATTTGTTTGCAAAGTGCCTTTCAGGATCATTTGAACAAGAAAAGTGAAAGCTAGCGACTTTACAGCTCTGGCCGCTGTAGCAGAAGGGCCTCTAATTGTACCTTATAATAACAGTAATATAAGGAGCTAGCCAGTTCAGCTTTACGAATAATAGATATATTATTCTGACTAAATGAGGTTCGAAGATACTAAAAAAAAGTATGACGTAACTGATCTCATTCCGATTTGCTTTCATGTAAATCTGGGAAATCAATGTTAAATTTCTTGTGTCCGAAGCGAGGTCCAAAGTATAAAGTAGAAGGTACTCCCTGCGACCTTACAGCATATATGCAATACGATATAAAGGAAGTTTTATAAGGCTTACGATTTTCAAGTAGTGAAGGACAAGGTGAAAAACAGTAAAAAAATTGTCATATACAATACCGCGAGCGGTCGACGAATTGCCGAAAATTTTTGTCAAAGTGTATGAGTGTTTATTGCTTCGATATAAATTGGTCGAGTGCGACAGCACGAGACCAATTTTAAAGCAATAAACACGAATAAACACTTTGACAAAAATTCATGCAATTTGTTGGCTGCAAGCGGCATTTGAAGGACTATTCAACGAACAAAATTGACATTTCTTAGTAATTAATCAATTTTATCACACCCTCTTTGAAAATAAAAATCTGTTGACGTAAAATAAATTGTTTGTCAAATTTGACATTTCTAATATCATATTTGATTAATTTTACAGGAAGTTAAATAAATGTCACAGGAAGAGAAAAAAATTGTCATTAAAACTCCGCTAGCGGAATTGTTGCACAATTTTATGCTGAATGGTGGCAAATGACACAAATACTAAATTATGATTGGTGAATAGTTAACTTGAAGGGGGTGAGTTGAATAGTCAAGGGTAATACCACAAGCAGTGGATATATTTTTGACAAATATTTTGTCGTTTCCATCTAAATTATTGCGTTTAAATTTCACGATACAAAATCACATCAAAAATGTCACGAGCCGAAGGCGAGTGACATTTAAATGTGATTTTGTTGAGTGAAATTTGCAATAATTTCTATGGAAATGGCAAAATATTTTAAAACAATATATCCACTTCGAGTGGTATTTGGGACGACTATTTAACAATATTAATACATAACGATTAACTTTATTGAAAAATAATCCAACAATTAATATAATTATTCATTCTCAATTAAATTCAGCGGAATACTTCCAAAACACAGCATTTTAAATTTTTTAAAACAAGCCACACAGTTTGTTGGGGTTTAGTGTTACGTAACCTAGCGATATCACTAAAGACAGAACATCGTTGCTAAGCAATACTTCGCAACAAGGCTATTTTTTTTTTAGTACGTACATTGTTTTGTGAATATTTTGCATGGTGCCCAATATTCAGTGATATACTGCTGTTATTGGTTGAAAAAAGCAAATGTCTGCAATGTGATTGGCTTATATGTTATAGTGTTGAATAGTCAGAATTATTAAGCTTTGGGATACACCATCAAACAAAAACGCTTTTCGATTGTTTCATATTAAGGCCCTAAATCAAGAGGCAACGAGCAGGAAAGAAATATGTTCTATAACTCTGCCAAGCTTACAAAATTGAAAAGGGGCGTGTAGGGAGCTGGGATAATTTTTAGTGGTACACTCCAAATAAAAGATTTTAAGCGGCACATTTAAATATTTGTAAATATTTTTAAAATTACATTATTATCATCTCTGACCTCGTTGAGAAAATGTTCATTATTAGAATACTATTGAAATTCACCTAATAATTACACAATATGAAAAACTTACTGATAGCAAAAAACATATAATTAGTATGCTCGTTGCTTATAGGTAACAATTTAATAATGATTTTTTGTTATACTGAGAGCATATTAACAGCCACTTAAATAAATAGACGAGTTAATTAATTAATTTTAAAAAGTCTACATGGTCATTAGTCATCATCAGTAACACTTTCCAAAAATTAATCACTGTCCTAATCGTATATTGACAGTGACTGACTATTAGCAAAATTATTTGGGTATTTATTGTTGACGACATGGTGATATAGGGCATTGTACAGTATAACTATGCAATTTGGAGGCAAATTAGGTATAAATTGCTTTTCTAGCCATTACTTGAAATTTGTGTGATTTATGTCATTGTCATATCACCCGATTTACATTTTAACTTAAAAATCAGCAATATATTCTCGGTATGAAGCTATTTTAACCACCTCCATGAGCTATTATATTACCCCTGAACACTTACCCAGTCCGCATTGTCACTTCGTTCGATTAATAACTTCCTTTTATAATGACATTTTTGTATTTAAATCCAAATAACAATAACTGTTTTCGTAAAGTTTTTTGTTCTCCTGTGAAGTTTACTTTCTCTTGCAGCTTCTTTAATAATAATTTTAAATTAGAGACTAAATGGTCAACTGAAGAAGCTTCATGCGCAGTTCACGTTGTAACACCTCGATCGAGAAGATTCAAAACAGTTTGATTTGCAGTTCCTGTTCTATTTTTCTTCTTAGGAGGCCGTAGCAAACAATTTACAGCTGCTTGACTTACCTTCCGGATAGCTTTTATAAAAGTTATGGACATTCTTGTACCTGTAGCAGCTAATTCATTAGCTTTGTTCACTGTGACTATTCATCGACCACACTGTTTTTGGGTATCGAAGAATTCGATAACCTTCCAAATAACATTTCTTGCTTTAGAAGGAATAACATTCCCCTATTTGCCACTCATTTATAACTAATTACTGTTTCTAAAACGTGAAAAATATTAGACATTACCTCAAAAAATCTGTTAAAGGCTTTACCCAGAACTTCCCTCGTCGACATTGTGACACTAAATAATTTTAAAAATTAAATTAAATTAGGAATAACAATATCTTTATGTTTCTAATAAATTAAATACATTTTAAAATAAAAAAAAAGAAACGTTACCGGTGGTCGAATTCGAACGGCAAGCGAACCGCGCGTGCAACCCCAACGTTTTGTGGGATATTGTAAGGGATTGGGCAATTTCTACATGCGCCACAGAGCATCGACCTTTTGAATTTCTGCGTCACAGCTATATTTAGTAACGCGCTAATTTGTGCCTCCTTTTTGTATCGTAAAACATTAATTCTGTATCTATTGGCTTCCATTTTTGGTAAGAAAAACGCCTGCACTATGTGCAAATTATTCCTTGTATCTATTACTAAGTTAAATGGAAAATTAAAAAAATATTTTTTAAGGTGCTCACCCTGTATATAGTTGTATGAAATTTTCACGGTTTAATGTCAGATATATATGTAATGTGTATGCAATATCATCTTCCTTCGACAAACAATTTTTGAGTTATACTGCAAACAGTCAGACAGACAGACTGACGGAATTGAAAAAACCTGTCATCTAGGGACCCTGAAACGTGAAGATCTGGAGAAATCTCGAAAGGTGAATTTTTTCGCGATTACAATACTATCTTCGTCTTTTCGACTAAATTTCGACCAAGATATCACTATGCAAAAAACTACGTGTAAAACACGTTTTGAAAGTCCTTTTTAATTCCTTCGTCTTTCAGACGTCTGAAAGACGAAGAAAGTATTGTAATCACGAAAAAATCACCTTCGGAGATATTTTCAGATCTTCAAGTTTCAGGGTTCCCAGATGACGAAAAACAGGTTGTCTCAATTCCGTCTGCCTGTCTGTCTGTCTGTCTGCCTATCTGTCTGTTGGCAGTATATCTCAAACACTATTTGTCGGAGAAAGACAATATTTTGCATACACATTATATATCGACATTTAATAAATAGATACAAGCAATAATTTGTACATAGCGCAGGCTTTATTCTTACCAAAAATGGGAGCCAATAGATACACAATAAGTGTTTTACGATACAAAAAAAGGCACAAATTAGCGCGTGACTAAGTATAGCTGCGATGCAGGAACTCGAAAGGTCCGTGCTCGGTGGCGCAGGTAGAAATAGCCCAGTCCCTTGCGATATTCCACGAAACGTTGGGGCTGAATACGCGGTCCACCTGCCGTTCGAATTCTAGCATCGGTAACGTTTTTTTATTTAAAAATTTATTTAATTTACTAGAAACGGGAAGACATTTTTACTCCTAACTTAATTTGATTTTTAAAATTATTTAGTGTTACAATGTGGACGAGGGAAGTTCTGGTTAAAGCCTTTTACAGATTTTTTTCCTAATGTAAACTCAACTTGTAGGATGATATCTTAGTAACCTGTACATTTAAATTAACTGTCACCACACTGTCATATTTTTCACTGTCAGAACGTCGAGAATCAGTTATTTGAAAACATGCCCCGCCATTTGCATTATTTCGAAAAAGGAAGAATTGCCGATAGGCCAATGAGAGGAATGCAAATAAGAGCAGTTGCCACTCAGTTTAATGTAAGTAAAAATACAACTTTTCTCCTAAATATACCAGAAATTTACGAACTTCCATGACAGACAGATTCAAAGCTGTAATTGCACACAGTAGCGACATTAAAAACTATTAATTTAATTTCTGTTGTTATGTACATTCCCCGTTCGTTAATTTAAGGACTTATATTCTAACCGTATCGTTTTTGATTTGTAATTTGCATAACATAGTAACAAAATTACAGATAACTATAATTTAAAAGCATGGGCACCATTTAAACAATACCAAAATATAAACATATTGTCACTAGACATATTTAAGTGAACCTGATTTTATTGGGGACAACTGTACATTATTTTAATTTAAATAAACATTTTACTAATATTAATTTATAAAGTATTTAATACAAATTTAATTTTTTTCTATCTATATCTATATATGCGGAAAGTTAACAGCTGTCGCCGTTTATCAGCCCCCAGTTTCCATGTACGTCTGTCATAGCGGTCGTCTTCTTCCAAAACTCTTACTCACGTGGTTTCATTTAGGTCGTCTCGTCAGCTTCGCCTTGGGCGTCCTCTTTTCCGTTTTTCAGGTGGAACCCACGTTAGTATTTTTCTTGGCCACCTTTCTTCGCTTATCCTGTTAACATATCCGAACCGTGTTAAATCAAAGAGCATATAATTATATGCTCTTTGGTTAAATGTCATTTCTGCACCTCGTCCACAATATCTCTGTCTATTTCCATTATCTCTCTAATTCTTTCATTTCGTACCCTATCTAGTTCAGTTTTCCGGCAGCTTCTTAAGAAATCTATTCCTGTCGCCAATAGCTTATTTTGGTTGCTACTATTCACATCCCACGCTTCTGCTCCATATATAACAACACTCTGTACTATGTTCGCTCTCTAATGGGAGGTTCTCAATTTCGTCTTTTCCTATAACCAAATATTCGCAATTCGCTTGATTCATTTTCAAACCTGCTAGTTCATACGATTATTTCAATTTTCGCACCATGTAGCTCAGATCATCTCTATCTCCAGCTATCACGGCATGATCATCCGCAAAGTATAGTGTAGCTGTAGAGTATGTCTTCTCCTACTCTTAGTCCCATATTTTTACATTTGTTTTGCCACCTTTGTAGGGCTTTGTCGAGATATATTTTAAATAGCGTTGGAGAGAGACAACACTCCTGGCGGAGACCTTTGGTTAGTGATAGTATTTCGTTCGTCGCCTGCGTTGATTAACAAAAACTGCGTTTTAGTTCATTTAATTTACTTCCTATTTTTATTTTTGCAGTATTGTCTTCATACAAGCTAAACGTTGCAATGAGTATCGGATTTATTTTAGCCTTTCTCATTTCTTTCCATAGTTGTTCTGTAGGTACACTGCCATATGCTTTTTCTAAATCTATCAGTGCTAAGTGTGTTTCTCTATCTCTTTGTAATCGCTTTTCCAGTAATACTTTTACGGTAAAAATGTTATCCAGTGTGGATCTTCCAGTTCTAAATTCAGATTGTTCTTCTGACTGTTTATCGCCTATATCAGTTTCTATCAAGTTCTTCACAATTTTGGAATATAATCTACCAATGTACTGTACTCTCGTTTTTCTAAGCTAATGAGGTTTAATTTCTATTCCATGATTGCAATTGACTGTCTACTTTTCATTTGCTTGTCATCGTTGTTGGTAGGTAGGTAGCTTTTGTATGGCAAATAAATTTTTGCTAACAGAAGAAAGTGGTCACTTCCGTAATTGGCTCCCCGTTTCACCCTAACGTCTTGTACTTTTATACTAGATGTCTGTTTTATTATTATATAATCAATTATATATATCAGACCTCCTGTGGGTTGGTGCCATGTGTGCTTACGAATATCTTTGTTAGCAAAGGTGTTCGTTATCGTTAAATTGTAAAGTTCATGCATGTATATCCAGTAGTCTTTCTCCATTGTTATTTGTTATGTTTTTTCCATGTCTACCTACTAATCGGTCGTTTTGTTTTTTTTCCGACTCTGCCAATTAAGTCTCCTGTCAGAATAAGTTCACGATTGTTGGATACTTGTTCTATTACTTCTAGTAGTATGTTTTCAAAGTCATCTTTAGTTGCCTTTGTAGCGTCATCATTCGGTGCATAAATTCCAATAATGCCCAGGTCCTCGTATGGAGCATCTAATTACCGTTGGAAAAGTTGACCCCTCGTGGGGCATAACGACTTGAACTCCCCTGACCATTAGGGCAGTAAGAATCATCAGAGACCCTATGATATTTATTCATTCCATAGTTATTACGAGGGTAGCACCGTAAATGTCTGCAATCTAGTAAGACAAAGTTGTGTGGGCCGTTTTTTATTATTGTTTTTCAAAATATTCGCTCTTCGATAAAACCAACAGACTTCTCTTACACCTAAATGATTATGTAAATTCTTGTTCATTGCAGTCATGCTAATGCCTAAGGTGCTCCTAATAATTTTATATTCGACTCGATTGTCCTAGTCAATCTTTCTGCGAACGGCTTTCATGTTTGTTTCGGTAACTGCTGAAATTGGCCTTCCTCCGCGAAACCCATCGCTGAATGAAACACGTTCAAATTTAAATTTTAAATTATTTTATCGACTTTGCGTTCGTACTGAGGCTATTACGATACTCGTTTGCGTATCGTAATAGACAAAAAGCGATACTGTAATAAAAATACAAAAAATATATTTTTTGCTTAAAAAAGTGGCGAAGTAAATAAAATACTGTATGATACCTCGTTTATAAGGCATTTTGTAGCACTTACTTACTCCTTTAGGGTACTCCTCGCTTCGCTCGTCGTACCGTAGACTCGTGCGTGCTACAAAATGCTTCTTATAAAACTCGTATCATAATATACCATAATGTAACACGAAGTCATCTAAAACTTTCTTTCGGAGATAGAAAACCTTTAAAGTCACAGTAAATCATGGCCCACATCAGCACTTATTTCAAAATTAACTTGTATAATAACTGTTGCAATTATCAAAACTAAATTTGAATTGTCAAACTAGAAAACAACAGTCTTTTGTTTCATGCCAAGTTTGATTTCCATGGTGCACTATATCTATTAGTTTGAAGAAATTATAGATGCTACTCTAGTAGAAGATCAGAAGTAACGGAAGATACTTAATGCTTTTTCTTTCAATTTAATCTGCCAGAAACGTACACGTTTTGTGAAATTGTTTACCAAAGTTAGTTTATTGCATTCCATACTGTGTAATTCATAATTAAATTGAATTGTTTGCAAATGTTGCTTTCTTTATAATTTACGTCTAACTATGCAAGCTATTGTTGCTTACGATTTGTCTATTTTCCAAATTTACGTAACGTTGTGTTTGATTGTCAAAATAGTAGACGGCAATTTATTTCAAGCGCAACATTGCGTCTAGCAAAAACTTGTTTTTATGAAACAATAACATTATTTTATTATAAATGCATTTCGGCTCAGGAGTATTCTGCTAGAACCGATGGACTACGTGATTTTCCTTAGTGAAGAACGTTTCTTGAGCGTCTAATGAAGCTACAAACCAGTTACGGATAATTTGCTATTTGTTTCGTTTCCCATAACAAATTAATTACTTTTCTGCTTGAATAATTCCGTTATGATATTTATCTCACGAATTTGTTGTAGTAACTCGTATCATTTTGTATATAACGAACACTGTGAAATTCTGATATATTAGTAACTTAATGTTTAGGTTGCTGTGAATATAAAGCACTTAGTGTTATATGTGTAATGTAAATTTGGATGTAAACGTTTTAGCTGTTGATAGATTTGATTACTTTGTGTTTAACCGTTGACGTCTGGTTTAATAATGTTATCTACAGGAATTTCCATTAGCCTTTGGCTATTTATTTTTATTAAAAACTTACTATCTAAATATACCTTTGATTTATTATTTTATTCGACCTACCGATACACTCTCAGTTTTTAAGATTAGAATTATATGAGAAAATAATCCTTACCGGTAAGTCCAAAGGCGGCAGTTGCGCCCATTTAGTTTCTAGTCAGTAGTTACCTAGAGACCTAGACGATATACTTTAATTCAACTCATCACTACAAGTCTCTAGGGTATCGAGTTAACTTGAACTGTAAACATATCCAAAGTTGTAAATGCCGGAAAAAGGTGTAGCCCATAATTGTATTTTTAAAATAAGAATAATAGCAGGCTGTATAATTCCTGTGGAAGTAAAACATAATGTATTACATAAAATTATTATTAGTATCCTTATCCAAATCTGAACGATATTGCCAATTTAACCAACCCTGTAACTCTAGTAACATAACCTGATTCACAGGTGAGTAGATCGATTGTTGTCATGCTTTCATTGTTGCATTTTCGATTATAATATTTATTTACATTACGCGAGCGGTAGTTCGCATTGTACAGCGCTAAGTTTTAATTTTTAAAGTACGGTGTAAAACAGAGTATTGTATTAATTTTTGGTAACATATTTTGCGTAACATTTTCTATATATAAAAAATTTTTGCTCTCGAATATCAAAACCACCGTTGTCATCAAGCAATCTCCCTTCAGTAAATTTTCTGAGACGTAAAATATCAAAGTCGTAAATATCAATTTTCTTTATTTCTCGTCAACTCAACTAATCGAGAAACTGCGTAACTACCCTTTCTGCAAATACTCTTTATTACTATAATGCAACTTTTTTCTTTAGGGGTCTCTGAAGGCAAAAAATTTTCTAGTTATTTTACCGCACCTCGATGAGTAAAAACACTAACTGTAAAATCGTAGTTATGGTGGACGTCAATATTATTGTGTATGCATGTATTGTTTACATGTCAGTGTGCCGAAATAGTTATTAACGACATAAGGTCGTTAGTAAGCAACTAACAAACGAGGACAACTTTGTGGCCGAGGCCGTCAGGCCGAGGCTAATGAATTTATACGAGTTAGTTAGATGCGATAACGGCCGTATGTCGTTGAATATTTTTCATAACAGCTACAAAATTTAGATTTTAGAGCAATTTAAATGAAAAAGTTAAATAGTATTAGTAACGGGTGTTAGAAAACGCGTCTTATCAGTCACCTATGGACACAGACTGACGCAAAACCTAACCGGCTAATCTCGAATTTGCTATAGACTTAGTGTCATCAGCTATACATGTCAGTATTGCCAATGTTAAAATGTTGCTGTCCTGTTATTTCTTAACGACTTAGGCTGTTAAATGTATAACAGCATGGCTGTTATGGGAACCTTTTCAATCAGGCTGACAGTTCTGTTATTTACAAATAACAAACAAGTAGGTGTTATGAAAAAAATATTTACATATAATTAGGTGGCAACTCTAAAAGAAACGTACGTTCTTCACACAATAGATCAGTAAATGTAATTAAAGTGAAGCAGAACGGACTACAGAGAAAGAGAAATGCAATGCGTAGAGCCATGATAAAAGCACAATAATGCCATTAGGGTTCTGAGTAATTTTATTAGTATTCGCGATTAAAACAAGTTCATGATTTACGCTATTTAAGCACACGCCCTGTGGGCCTAACAGAATTTATCTCTAGCAATAAAAACTTTTGCAAGTAAATTACTGTTATATTTCAGTAAACGCTATTAAAGAAGTAAGACTATGTAGCAAACTATTCTTGCTTATTTCCCACAGGTGCGATATTTTGACGGATACGAAGCTTTAACTAAACTTCATGCAGGGTGGTTAGCTAATATGCTAGGAGATTAAATCATATGACGACTAACGTAAATATATTTCATTTTCTACATTGCCGGATAAAAAGATCCATTATCAAAGTTAATGCTGTGGTAAATTTTATTACGATCCGAAACAACCATAATTAAATTCAGTTTCCAGCGATTTAATTCAAATTGAATATTGGATAGGGGAATAAATATTGTCGACATTTTAAAATTTAGCGCATTTGCCAAGCTAATTTGGTTATCCAAGTCATTCGATATATAATAATAAACATATTTAGTTTCGGCCTAGTTTCAGGAAAATTAGTAACATGTTCCAAACGACATTGGGATAGAATTTATTACAGTTTGCGAACGCAAAAGCAAAAGCCTAGTTTGAATTCCCAGACAGGCACCGGTCCCATAAAAGTAGTTTTAAGTTTCTGGGATGTAAAACTAATTTTCAAAGCCAAAGTCACCAAGTTTACTACAAACTACTAAAAGCTACAAATACATTTTAAGCAGAAGTTAATAAAGTTATTTTTGGAAATCAACCTTGAGAATAGGTCAGCAGAAATTAAACTTGTAGTTTGTCGGTAAATAATTTTAATATGTACTCGTACTACCACAAGCAGTAAAGAAAAATTTTCGTGAATATAAAAAACTTAAAAGCCAGCAAACCCTATTGATAAAACATACTGCATATTTCAAAGAAGCCACTTATCACTGTTTCGGCACACCGTTGGCATGGAGCGGTTTATGTTAGGCGCTTTTTAGGACAAATGCTTCTTGAGACACATTCGGTCTTTGTAATCTGTTGAAACAGTGCATTTAATATGGTACGCATGTTACGCATCATATTATGTTGTATACATGATCTATTGTGAGACGAATTCAGCTTAAAATAATTTGTAAAAAAACTGGAATTAATTATTGACAAACCTAGACGAGGAAATCGGTTATTTATCAACGCCCTTAAGACCGCAGTTAATGTGGCATTTCAAATTTAATGGTGAGAAAAGATATAAAAGAATTCACATCATTTGGTAGCCTAAAAAAATGCCGGGACTGAGATTCGAACTCGCGACCTCAGGCTCGGCAGTCCTGTAATTTGCCTCTATACCACTACGACAGGGTAGTTACGTGACCGCTTAACGTCTGCTGGTAACCCCAACACAAATCAATCAACGTAAAGAAAAGCAAAAAATCTCAACCACAAGCATCCCAGTTCTTTGCATTACTATTTCACACAACTTTAACGCAGAAGTCATTCTGATTGTTAACTTCGTTCTCAACTTACCACGTCTAAATCCATCCGACGTGACATGCTAATCTTTTATTAACTTTCTGACTTTCCTTTTACCGTCTTCACAAAAATTATGTAGCTTTACTGTCATATATTTTTGGGTTGATCTGTGATTCAGCAGTTGTGACAAAAATTATAAATTCCTAGAGATGGTCGACGCCGAAAGAAATATATCAGCAGCTTGTGTAGAAATTATTACAGCATGAAGAATAAATTGAATTGCTAACAGAAACAAATTAAATTAAAATTATGGACCATAATCTAAAGATATTGTATATAATTGAAATCAGAAAGACGACACACAGAAACTGTAGTAAAGATATCATGTGCTGTCTAGAAAAACACACGTTTAGGGGTGACTTCAGATAACTAAAAACGTTTGAAGATTTTTAAGTATCTTATGAAATTAACCAAACATCTAAAAAATCAAATAAATAACAAAACCGAAATTCTCAGCCCTTCTTAAAGCACCTAAAGCTGACCAGCACTGGATTCTAGAACTGCCCCAGATTAACAGAAATCGCAACTGTTCTCATATATAAACTACTCGTGGATAAGCAGGAACCCTGTATTGAACACAATTTAATAACAGTATTATTCATTACATTAGTATAATATAATGTTTTCAATCTACTTAGTAATGAACATGTCCTGAAAATTAAGAGAATTGATATTTAATGGATCACATATGAGTAAGTGCTTACGAAATATCTAAATATGTTATAAACATATTATTGATATTTGCGTGCATTTCTAACAAATAATCGAAATCTTCTTATGCTGTCATAATCCTTGTGCTAGTTGGCAAACATCCCGGTTACATACTTATTACTTTATTAACGTCTGTTCGGAATAACTTAAGGCCCACCCAGTGTCGTAAATTGTTTTTTTATAACACCTACTTGTTATTTTCAATACCAGAACTGTTAACCTGACTGAAAAGTTTTCCATAACAGCCATGGCTGTTATACATTTAACAGCCTTGGTCGTTAAGAAATAACAGAACAGTAACATTTTAACATTGGCAATACTGAAATGTATAGTTGGTGACACTGTAAGCCTATATCAAATTCGAGGTTAGCAGGTTAGGTTTTGCGTCAGTCTGTGTCAAAGGTGACGCAAAACCTAACCTGCTAACATCGAATTTGACATAGACTTACAGTGTCACCAACAATACATTTCAGTATTGCCAAACGTAATTTTTTTCCATATGTGACTCTGATAAGACGAGTTTTCTAATACCCGTTACGAAAACTATTTAACTTTTTCAATAGTAATATAACAAGGGCGAGACATAATTACCGATAATTTTTCACACGCCGAGGGTCGAGTGTTGGTTGCAATGAAAACTGTCCCGAGGGCAGTTTTCTAAAGGTAACCAGCAGATGACTCTTGGCTCGGGCAAAATTATATGTAAGTGTGTCGCCCGCGTTTATATTATTACACAAAACCCGTATACGAATTATGATTAAAATTGATCTAATAATGCCAAAAAATTCAAATTGCTTGTTTCTTGCATTTGTATTTCTAATTTAGACACCATCTAAGAGGTCGATAAGTTTCCCTAGGGAGTTTATCAGGTAATCAGTTTAGGATTGGTGATTTTCGAAAAATGCATGGTTCCCATTCAATGATATCAGTCATGTGACAGTTGTGTGTAATAATCACTTATAATACCATGAGTAGTGAAAGTTATGTCGACTATTTTTGCTGTGGTGTCACGAATGTCCATTGCGCTTTGGTACCATTAGGACGAGTGCGCTAGCACGAGTCCTAATCCCAATCGCAATGGACATGAGTAGTGATACCACCGCAAAAATAATCTACTTAACTTTGACTAAGAATGGTATTCGAGGGACTATTTAATGAATCAAACTACTTTTTCAAATTAATTTTTAGTAAATCTAGCAACAAACTACGCAATTTCTATAGTAACAGAACACTAATATTGACTTTTTCTTATAAAAATCACATTTATTTAAAATAGTCACTTGAACACCTTCTAGAAAGATATATCCACTGATATTTTTTTGATTAGTCAAGAAACGTCAGAATTCTGGATTTTCATTGGTCACTTTTTGACAGACGACAGATGAATTGAATAGTCATTTAAATTGAGCTAACATTTTAATTTTTGTAGGTGTTATGAAAAATATTCAACGATATACGGCCGTTATTGCATCTAACTAACTCTGATAAATTCATTAGCTTCGGCCTGATGGCGTCGGCCACAAATTTATCCTCGTTTGTTAGATGCTTACTAACGGCCTTATGCCGTTAATAACTATATATTTATCAGTGTCGTTATTGACTATTAACCAACTTAATTTTAATATCGTTAAGGACTTCGTTACCGGTAATGGATATTACCGTACTCTTTTGTGTTTATAAAAAATATATTGAACCAGAATTTCTTGATCTAGACAAATATTGAACAATACACGTTTGCTTATGGCACTTAACGAAAATTGTTTGATTGCCGCAAAACTTGGCTCACTGCCTCGTTTTGGCAATCAAACTCGTTTTGTTAAGATGCTCATAATCAAACTTGTATTGTTAATATCAATAACCATTAGATGCTCTTTCCTCCAGGTTTTCTTCTGTCTGCTATTTTCTTTTGTATTTTGAGCAGTTATAGCATAGTTTACCCCTTTCCTCTCAGAATATGTCCGAAGAAACATATATTTTACCGTTCTATAGCGATAAGGACTTCTTTGCGTTTGGTCATGCATTGGAATACCTTATCATTTGTTAAAAGATAGAACCCTGAGATTTTCAATATACGACGATAGCACCAGACCTAAAACTATCAGATTTTTAATGATACTGTCCTTTAATGTTCATAATGTTTATATACTACTGTTCTCTAGGCTGGACGTTTGTTACAGTATCAAAACGACTTATCGACACCCACGACTGTGCGAGTACCAAATAACTAAAAAAGTCCGGGAAATGTGCACGCTCACCCTGAAAATCGTCAAAACAGGCTAAAGAACTCGGCTCTAATACGCTCAGGGAGATGGGCGTGGTTTAATACGGTACGCCACACGGCAAGCGTGTCGAGGTATATATAGGGTAGTACCAGATAAATGGGTGCCACAAGATCCAACTCAGGAAACCCACGTTCAACCGGACCTTGAGGTTCAAATAAGGCAAAAAATACTCGAATAACTATTTCTGGAAGCCACAGCGCAGCGACAGACACAACAACCTACCTGCAATGCTCATCCGTCACGTCCGGGCTTCACCTTACATTGGTCGTAACACAGTGACTCAGTCACCCTGTAAAGAAACATGCACAAGACACAAGAAAAAATCATAAGCCGATACAGTTAATACATCTATTGGGCCACAGTAGTACCGATGTAGTCGGCACGTGTGATAATTTGTAATAACGACTTATGGGGTACGCCCAGCTGGGAAGCGCTTTACCTAAAAATGGCAGCCCATAGCTGAGCCGAACAAAAAATCAAGATCGGTTCTAGTTAAACGTCGGTTTAGGCCCCAACAGGCGTGACGCGCAAGCATGAAATCTGTATTTGAGTTCGAGTCACCAGAACGCACTGACTTGCAGCAAAACAATTTAGAACAGCAATCGCTGCATTTGTACCAGAGGGTACTATACGTTAATTAAGCGCCAAGCGCAAACGTACAAAGATTAATTGACAAGACAAGGCTGCCTTGCAGCACTGAGTGTTAGATTACAAACATTAGATTTGTACTAGAGTGTACTCTGCATTAATTATGCGCCAAGAGCAGACTTAAAGGGTTAATTGACAAAACAAGGCTGCCTTGCAACACTGAGTGTTAGAACACATACATTAAATTTGTACTAGAGTGTACTCTGAACTAATCATGCGTTAAGCGCAGAATTAAAAGGTTAATTTACACGAACATGCCGGCGAAATAGTCTATTGCACAGATTTACCTTATTAGCTAGCTTGGCCTGCAGTTGGCGATGGAATTCAACCCAGTGTCGGTATGTCGCTTCGCCCCTGATGTGTGTAGCAGAGACGAAATGCTGCAAGGTCCTACAGAATCCCCTTTCAAAGAGCGAAATTTGGCAAAACCCCTTTGGCCATTACACAGCTAACAGCGTAGCCGTTGGATGGGTCACTCAGGAAAAGAATCCCGTCTCACAGACGACGGCGGAAATGGGCTTCAACAGCCTACATACGAACTGACGCCCACAACGACTCGCAAACGGATTTCGCCATATCACAACACAAGTGCTCACCAACGTAGGCAAGCAGCTTTTGCTTTGCAACTCTGCTCAGAAAAAACGCTCGTGGCCCCAGCTGTCGCCTCGCAAGATCTGTTCCGGTCAATCACAGCGCAAGGCGCATCAGAGTCGCTAAACGCGTTGCAGTATTATGTGATGAACTATGACTAAAATAGACTCGAAATACAGGCGAACTCGCCAATTATGTACCAAAACTGTTTTAAAGATTTATATAGTTCATTAAATTACTGAGAAATATAAAATGGCCTGACAAGTTCGCTTGCTGTGTCTTACTTTATCGACAGCTTTTTATGTGTAAAAAACATGTGTAAACATGCTATTCTTGAGTCGCTAGATTGCTTTTATCGTTGGTAATAGGTGACAATACACACACATTGAATCTTTTATAATCTGATGTATTTTTCCAGTTTATCATTTCGTCATTCAATTTCTAAAAAGTTTTTCTATCGCCTGTTAATATTCTTTATAATACCTAGCACTCCTTTAAAGTATGGAGCATATTCATCGCATAGTGTTTCATTCTAGGTTTCTCTATTTCAGTAAACGCTTTGGTAATCATTTTTTTGCTGCTTTTGTTTTTATTCTTCTTACTCCGTATTTAATTTCTGTTTGCTGTCATGTATCGTTTCCTGCATTAATTTTAGTTTTATATCAGTAAACCATTTATTTTATTGCGGCTGTTTCTGATATTATTCCCACTCATGTTTTATTATGTGCTGTGATTTTTCTGAGATGTTGCGAACTTTCCCATTGATCTCCGTTTCAGCGTTTAACACAGGGTGCTGAAAAAATGGCGTATTAACTCGATGGTACGTTGTCACTGAGTATGAGAAAATTAAGGAAAACATATCTTGTGTTATATTTTTGAAGATCTTTTTAATTTTAAATTTTAAAATTTCCTGTTCGCTAATTGGTAAAATTATTTAGAAGTATGTCCATTCATACTATATCTCTATTCTAATACTAAATATTAAATAAATTCATAATCAAACTTTGGAATTAAATATTTTCAAAAATACAACACAAAGAGTCTTTTCCTTATTTTTCTCATAATCATGGAGCATCACTTAAAAACGTACCATCGAGTTAATACCCCAGTTTTTCAGCACCCTGTATATGCTACATTTCAATTACGTCACATCGGGTATTTTTTTAGATGTTCTTGTGTTAAGTTTTTTGCCTGAAGGGAAAAGGTTGCGGTCTACAGGATAAGTTTTCACCGATGTTAAGTTTCGAAGCCTTGTAAGCATAACATAACGTGTATTCCAAAAAAAAACCTCATTTACGGCAGGCCTTGGAAAGAAAAATAAAAAATCTAGTTATGTCTTAACTTAACTCTGTAGGTGAATGTCAGCTTGCATTTTGTTTATGAAAACGTTTGTCACTGAGACAGACAAAAGTTTACACTACACTGCACCTTTCCAAAAAGGAAAATAAGATGGCATTTACACCAGAACAACGAGTGTATTAATCATAACAGTCAATGAAAATTGTTTTTATTAAGTGTTTTGTATGTTTTTAGTAAAATAGTTCAAGATCAAGATACAATTGCAGTTCTCTCTAACATATGGTAGTTCATTTGCTTCAATGGGTATGTATCAAGTTATGGCCAACTTCAATTTGATCATGGCATGCTGGGAATGAGTTTGTTTTTAAACATACGATATAATCTATCTGATTCTTGTTTATATGATTTACATTGCCTCTACCTAATTTGAAAATTGAATGTATTTACACAATTGAGTTGATCTCCTCTTTCGTTGCCGACACTTACTTTATAACTTCTTACTAGGTGTTGGTATATGCCGTTTCCAACTTTTATGTTAAAATACCCGACTAAAAATATGATATTCTCCTACTTACAGCGATTTCTACAGGTATATATAAAATTGTTCGATATCATGTTTGCTACTTTCAGTATTTTTTATTACTGCAACTTCATCTAATCGAAACAACCGAAGTAGTCACTAAATATGGTTACATCTTTGTACTTGCTATGAGCAATACTATAAAGACTAAATTATTTGTAATGAACTTTATTAAGCAAGTTACCAGCACACTCTAAACCAACTAAACTACTCAATACTAATTACTTCGTAGAAAACTAAACTCACATTTATATTACAAATACTCATATATTTATATGTATTTAATGTTTACTAACGAATGCTGTTATCTTTGTATGCCATGCTGCACGGTTTCCCTTTTACACTGATATAGCTAAGTTTTTTCTCGTTTCTAGGTTATTTGATTTATGAACTTTGAACTTTTGGATTGTAGTATTAATACAAGAACATTCGAAGTGCAACATTCCATGAAAGAATTAGCCCTAAGATTTCCTTCCGAAACTCAGACTGGATGATGCGGTTAGCACTACACGTTCAACTGCCTTTGTTGCTTACTTCTACTTCTACTGTGGTTTCGGTGCTCAATTTTTAAAATGATTGGGTTTGCTGTTCTCCAATTCCAAGGTGGGCGGATTGAACCTCTTACCTTTAGAACAGCAGCTGGGTTCTTTAACCTTTACATTTGTATCGGCAGCGGGAAAATATGATATAATGTTCTATAAAATAGAAAATATAATCTAATTATAGTAAGCCGAAATGCTATTCCTTTCCATGGCTAAGTTACTAAACTGATCATAAGTTTATATGAATATAATTTCAAGAGAAAATATGAAGACAAACATCTAAAAATTCATCTAAAACGTTTCCACCGCAAAAGTCTTTCTGAACATTCCAATTAATTTATTTCTTTGTACCTTCAGTTATATTAGTGCTCAACATTCGCTTACAGTATAATTCAGTGAAAAAAAGTAATAAAACAGCAAGGGCCACTAACTCACTTATTTTTGAAGGTACGTTTCTTAATTTATTTAGAAGATTCCTAGTGCTTTTATTGTGAATTCGCATACTACTTCTTTAGATAATACTCAGCAATTAACTGCTTTAGTAAATAATATCTTACTTTAAAACTATGCTTTTATTGCGGGATTGAAAACAAAATACAACATCTTGTATATTTGGTCATACGAAAATATTGTTCTCTGAATGTGATTTTTTGGCAGTGGTCTGTTATGATATATTTTATCGGACCTTTTCCACTGTCTAGGGTGTATATCACACGACGTTTCGGGAGTTTTTGATCTACTCCCATCTTCGGGTGTTCCTAGTTAGTCCTGAGAAGGACTGATATTGTACGTCTTTATATGTACATTTGTGCCTACCCCGGGCTTTGAACCCAGGACCGCTGATCGCTATGATTACTAGCCTGACACCTTTACCGATCTGATGGCCTAGTGGTAAAGGTGACAGGCTAGTAATCACAGCGATCAGCGGTCCTGGGTTCAAATCCCGAGATAGGCACTAGTGTACGTATAAAGATGTACAATATCAGTCCTTCTCAGGATAACTAGGAACACCTGAAGACACACAGTGGCAAAGGTCCGATAAAACATATCATATGAAAATATATTGCCATAGTTAACCAAGCATTTACTATTGCTTAGTATCTCTAATCAATACTTTGGTTGTTGCAATTCCTGCACTGGAGTTTAATTAACGTATCTAAAATGTTCTGAGTATGTATTTGCATTTATATTCTCGTTCACAAACACTAATTTTTAGAAAATGTTTAACTGCCAGCATTAAACCTTATCTTTCTCAATTTTCCATAATGACAGCATAAAACAAAATATCTAAGGGTTGCACGTTCCCGCTTTAAACAAAATCCTTTCGTGCTTTTTCTACAGCGATACGATTTGGATCATATCCAACAACTTCTGCAGTCGATGTGAGGTATAATCACGTACAATGTTTTTGAATAATAACTGAACCGGAATATTGTCTGCAAAACGTATGTGTTAAACTACGAAATGAGTAATTTTAGTGGGAATTACACTGTCGACTGGAGAAGGTTCAACTACGTGATTTTGATTTATAAATCTCCCGAGTAGCCTTTGTTCTTCCATCCCAGTTCCCGCAATTTAATTTCCCATACGTCTGGAATTTCTTGCTTTTAAATCATACTCAACATGGTTTACCGCTAACCTACGTAATATTTCTCTAGTTAGTCACAATATGAATGGTAATATTGGTAATGTATAGTTTAAGAATTTTAACGCTTTGTCAAAAGTGCTGTTTTCCCACAGCAATGTGAAATTATAATATGCGAATTTCAAATATAACATTGTATGCTAGGAAGGAGCACAAACTTTGAAGCCTTTTAAAAGTTTACAGTTTAATAACAAAAGGCGTTCAAATTAAATTCTGCCGAAGATTCTTGCAGTGGTTGCAGCAATAAAATTCATTGGCCATAAACCCTTATCGACCAAATAACTACAAAGAACTTCTTTCCGTCATATCTGATTTACATTTACGAGAGAATAAAACCAACACAAATAAGATCAAATTTACGTTTCGCGGCCAACGCCAGCTTAGCGAATGGAAATGGGATTCATCTTATCAGTGCTACACGGAATAGAATCTGCATCTGTTGTTGCATATACCACTGTTTGCACGAAAACGAACACAATAATACTCCAATTAAATTTTTATGGAATAAAATATCTACAGCTTAATAAAGTCTAAGTATTTTAACGCCCTATAAGGAAGACCTTAGAAATCTAAAGATTGCAATTTACTTTGCATGATTTTCAGAAAAATTATTCTTGTTTTCGATTAACGGGCCTCCTTTTTAACATAGCGATTAATCATCAGTGCCTCATGGCAACCTCTTAAACACAGTTTCTTTGTAATACAGCATCGGTCTGTATTTGCATCGGTATACATTTCAAAACAGAAGTGGGGACGATATAAGAACGAAAGTATTTTTTTATATGTAAAGCGCTATACTCCAGAACTTCCTTGCAAATAGACGTTGTGACAGTAATCAATTTAAAAAATTGAAGCAAACTGGGGTAAAAATATTTTAACATTCTTAATAATACTGAAACTATAAATGGAAACACTTGGCAATACGAATTACATCAATTTTCAAATAAAAAACATTACCGTCGGTGGGATTGGATCTTCAGCGCTTGCGAATGCGATGTTAACGTTTACCAGTAGCCCTCACGCGGCTATGTAGTACCTTTTTCACTCACTTGCTTCACTGCAAATTTATGAAAAATAGTATGACTTTCAAAACTAGTTGTAGAAATAACAATTTTAATGCGTACTACCATACACTTTGTTTTCCAGATATTAAGGATAACGAAGTAAAGCGTGGAAAGTTTGTTTCTTGCAATTTACAGCTTTCCGATGTATCTGCATTACGATTTTAGTATCGGAATCTCACATGTTATTTATATTTTCACTGATCTTACATAGCTCATTTAATGCGTTGAGAAAAATGTTATTCTAAATACTGATCGACCAACAAAAATTGGCTTCAATTTATTTACATATACCTATTACTTATTAACATTTCCATCTCTGTCAGAACTTATACAGAAAATGACTTTTCTTGGCTCTAAGGTGTCTCTATGTCTAAAAATCCCTTAAATTGAAAATATTTAAGAAATATCTTTGGAGTGTAATTAAGTAGCCCACATAATTAAACCATAATCACTATATTACACTTGTGATTTCTGATCGCTATTCTTTTTTAGTTTTTTTCTTAATGTTCCTCCACAGCTTGATTTTATTCTACCATTCAGTAGTAAAGTTTCAAAACGAGTCTATTCATATCTAATCCAATAATAGATTTACTTTTTCCTCTCGAGATGTTTTACCTGTTTGTGCTTAATTGAATGATGATTTAGTTTCTATATTCAGTTTTTACTTTTAAGTGTACTCCATTATTTCTAATACAATTTTGTACATGTTAGATTATTCAGTTTTTATTGTTTTTTATAGTCTTCTTAAATTCATTATAGTCAAAATCTAAAAAATTAGGAAATTTTGTATAGTAAAAAATGCCAAACGTAATTATTTGACAGTTTTATAAGAGAATACCATTATTTAGAAAGTAAATATGAAAATTACATGCACATGCATTTCTGGACAATGTTTCATTATTACGAGGTTTTATGCACTCTACATGCTGCTGTTACTCCATCATACTAATATCTAAAATGGCGAATAAAAGTAAGAACTTTAGATTCGAATTGCCTGCTTAAAGTTGGATTTACACATCTCCGGGCCGGGTCCGTTCCGGGTCAGATTCGGATCCGGGCCCACTCAGGTGATGTATCCACACTTTTCCGGGAGTTTTATAATTTCAGTTCCGAGTGGTTGGTTTAGTACAGTGTTGTATAGCATACAGAAGGCATTGTTATAAGCATATATTATAAGTCCTGGAATTATGGCGTTTTCTGATGAAGATCTGGCAATGGTTGCAATATTATTGGATGAAGAAGAGGACATCGAGGAGATAGAAGCTGCCTCCATATTTTCTCCTTCCAGGTGCTGTCGCTGTATTTTATGTCACTCAAGTCGTATAGCGCAACGTGGGACCTTACAGCTTCAATAAGAATTTCGTTGTCCATTTTTGACAAAGTCTATATTCACATTAAATGCAAAACATTGCAGGATATTGCCGGATGCAGCCTGAATGCACACGGCGACGGTTTACATATGTCCGATTAGATAAGTTTCGTTCCGTGCTTTATCAGGGATCGGATGAAAAATATCGTCGCCGAGAATATTTTAAAAGGTCGGAATAAAGACTGATACCCCGGGTCGGCTTCGGATCGGAAACATGTAAACACTTGCATTTAAAATCAAGCAAGCAATAATTTTGTATCGGACCCGGACCGGACGGAACGGACCCGGCCCAGAGATGTGTAAATCCACCTTTACTTCGAGTATTAAAAATTTAAATTTGTAAAACACGATTTAGGCTCACTGTGTACACATAGAATAGCTAAAATGATTAAATCTGCTAGAATGTTTCTATTTATTAAGGGTTGGTATGTAATAATATTTTTTGGAGTCCCCTGAAAGCAGTAAATAACTTGAATAACCGTCCAGGCTCAACATATTTTTAAAATTATCTCTCTATCGCGCGTTCGTTTATCACAGCAACCTACCCATGTGGTAACTTTCACATACCTCGTCTTTTTTTCCTTAATTGTGGATGCTTTCTATGTATACACACCCTATTAAGCTTTAGTCTGCCGCGGTATATTTAATTAAATATGAACTAAAAATGAATTTTATGGCTGTAGTATTGAAATGGTTTCTTTAAACTAGAGTTTGCAATCACTACATTTGTAGCAAAAACCATAAAATGTTATCGCCACATTAAAAATGTGCAAGCCCGATCGACGCGATGCCTATTGGAAGTATGTAGATGTTGATAATATCATCTCAATATTTGTATTATTATTATAATCATTCACAACTAAATGTATGTTTGAAATTTTACACGTGTGATGTTAGTTCCATAACACATGTTTTAGAAAATTCACCATTTTATGTCGCTTAGATATTAAATCGCAGTTAAAGGTGACGGATTTCTCTAACATTCCCCTTTATGTTCGAAGGCGATGGAGAAACATCACCCGATTGCAGCAAGATCGTAAAGTTCGAGCTGCAACGAGATTTACAGCGCTTTGCAGACGATGCCACAAATTCGCTAAGAAGTTGTGTTTATAAGTACGTTACTCACATGCAAGTGAATACATACAATATCTGCCAGTTGCATAACCCACGGTAATTTAAGTTTTAGCAGAGAAAATCTGAAATTCCTCGAGAAACCTCGCAGCCGTAGGGTAGTTCATCTTTAAGGTTTCTTCGGTACTTCCGGTTTCTTTTCTAATTTATTCCGAAGAAGTAATGGCAATCAGGGAAGTTTATTTTTAACAGCCCGGAAGGCGGCCAGCTTCGTGGCTTTGTCTTGTGAAGGAGACTCGAAAAAGGCCTCGGAGGCAATAAAATCGCACACTAGGGTCAGATAGCTAGTTTAACAACTTGTACAATGCCAGTAGGAACACACGTTGAGAACGATATTACCTATAGCTCTGTTAACATCTGAAAGTTGTATCTCACTATGCCTAGCTCGTTAATGTTTAAAGCGGGTTTTAAAAAGCTGCTATAGAGTACATTAAGTTATCTGATAAAATAGCAATATTGAATGTACTTACAGTATATCCTGCTTCAACATGACTCAGAACAGACTGTGACTTCTAAAATTTTTACACTATACTGATTTAACCTTAAAAATATTACTAACGTCACCTTTGACAGCTGTTTGATCACTGCATAAGTTATTACAATGTTTTATAAAATATACCTTGAAACTGTCAATAAAGCTAACAAAAGCAACTAAGCAAGCGATTCATTGTTGCTTTCGTAAGTTTAATGACACATTTTTGAAAATAAGCGAAAACCTTAGTTCTGAGTTGCCTTGCTAACTTCATTTGTAATCAACATCAAAACCTGGCTTTTAACTAAGTTTCTCTCCATGCTCTTACGAAAACGTATGGTCATGGACTGCTCTGAGTCATGTTGAAAAAAGATAGACTATAGTTGGTCTACGACAATTTTCCTTACAAACGATGCACTATATTGTACTGGCTACTCTATTTTTAAATTGAATTATGGCTTTTAATTAGCAATAGTATCAAATTATTAAAATGATAGCGCCTTGAGACTCTTTCAGGGTTCTGGGTTCAATTATCCAGTAATTTAGCTCTGAAAAATGTGACATTCAAATATCTCTCAATTATTCATTCAAATCCAATTGTCACTCAAAAAAGTCTAAGAATTATATAATACAAACTTATATAAATTGGTAAGCTATTATTTCTATTTAATTGCACCTTTTTAAAAGGTCTTTACTTGCTTTATAGTTGGTATACTTAAATGAAAACACCCACCTTGTATGGTCCTTATTTTACCTCTAAGACAGCAATCCACCTACAATGCACAGCTCGTCCCCGTTTGCATCCTGCTGCCAACACTCACCCACTGACAGCTGGCTCCTGTTGCCCACAACTAATGGATCTCGATCACCTGTCAACTATCAGCATACACTGTTCCTGGCTCTGCTCTCGTTCCTGTCTCTTTCCAGAAAGGACGCTCCTCAAAAACAGCCCTCCGCTATGCAGTTATCACAGATGTTCCAAACGTCATGTACCTTTACAGCAAACAGCCTGCCGCAATACACCAGATCTGAACCTGTCTCAGCAACACACCCGTCAATGGATCTTCTTCCTCCTTTGAAGCTCTTACAATCTCTCGAATCAGCAAACCCAAACTTATACAATCACTTGTCAAATTGTATGTTTTAAAATAAATCCATTTATATATAAATCTTCAATTCTTCTATTATATAACTAATAATTCCAATATTCTTCTGGTTTTACCATATGCTAATTATCTTCTGTAACTTATTCTTCAGTTTTCATATTAACTTCTGTATATTTCTCTTATTTTTACCACGTAGATTTTGTCATATCCCCTATTATATTTTTCAAAACAGTTTTAAATAAATAGGGTTTAAAATTCCACTTTTTATTAATATCCAAATTCAAAATTACATGTTTTCAAGAGTTGTTATTTTTCAATTATCCCAAACAAATATCTTAACTACCATATCGAATTGTTATTGCCTTCTACTCTTATAATTTTATTTGACCTCTACCTATTTTACTAAATTAAATTCTTATCAGAATTTTGCATTCGCCATTCTTGATGATACCATTTATGAATTAAACTTTTTATTCCAAAACACCTGTAACTTTTCAAAACTATCATTTCAATAATACTTTGCTCACATTCAAATTTAATTAATAACTTTTTATAGACATTTTCAATCTATAGTATGAATCAAAATAATTGTACTAATATTCTAATTTCTTTTTATACTTTCTAACTTTAACTAAAACCAACACCTTATGATACACTATGTGTTGGTGTTGTATCATAACAATATATTAGCAACATTTCGGAACTCACATTTACTATATACTATGCCTCCAAACAACTAATTACTTTTTTAAATGTTGTGTTTATTACCATTTGGACACGTAGGGAGACAAATCAGTTAGACATGTTAAATAAATTACAGCGGGCGGGTGTTTGCAACAACGAGGGTATTTTCTTGAGCATTAATATCTACAGTAGGTATCTAACTATATTCTCAGTATGCAAATCACCTATTACGATCATTTTCAGCTTTATAGTTAATGTTATCGTTTAGAAATGTGGTACATTTCTGCACTAGCAACACTTTCGTTTTACGTTTGGCTGTACTGAAGTGTATTGTTGGTGCCACTGTAAGTCTAAGTCACATTCTAGGTTAGCAGGTTAGGTTTTCCGTGTTTTCAAATAACTGATATTTGATGTTTGATGACAGCGACAAATGCGACAGTTAGCTTAAATACACAAGTTACTAATGTATTACTTTAAAAGCTGGTTTCACCGTACTCATCTTTTATTGACATTTTGGTAATAGTTTAGAAGCTATGATTTTTTTATGAGAAATAATGGAACAGGTCTAATTAGAAAAACAGTTTGCTTTAAAGAATTCATAAAATGGAAAGTTACATCCTATTAGCCAAAGGTATCCAATTTATGCTAATATGAGCAAACGTGAATTTAATATACACGGTAAATTTTTGAATTTTTTAATATTTCAGAATTGTATAGAGCTATTGCTCATTTTTAAACCAAAACGCCATGTATATTTTACACCGTTAGACTACTATGTAGCTGCGGTTTCCTCAATTTTTCCCATGGCCCACTTTTATTTGCAAAACTCAAGGCAATTTTGCAAAACTCTCAAATTATTTTCAAAGCCACTCACATTTGGAGTAGCACATGCTGAATAAAAATTAAGCAGAATGAAAAACGTCGAACAGTGTAAAAATATGGGGTATTCTATTAAAAAAAAAATGGTTACGGCTCTAAAAATTAACCACTGTATTTTTTTAACATCTTTAGTAGTAAATGCATCAAATAACTTTTCTAGATGGCTGGGGCCCCCGTACTGATATTGCAATGTTTACTAACAACCAAATTTTTCTTCAAAGCAATCTATGTGCTCTGTGTGTCTCTTTATTACATACTTCCACTTAAGTATGTTTTATGTTCTTAAGCATAATATTATTTGAAATTTTGTTGAATTGTCAACTACTATAAGGACATAAATTACACTTGTTTGGCTTAGTTCTACCTTTTCATACCTGTCTACTATAATATATTACGTTAGAATATCTGTAAGTGCCTTAGAACACTCCGCAAATAGTTAGAAAAACAAGGCCCAAAGGGCATTTTTTTGGGCTATCAACCAATAAAAATAAAAATACCGTTGACTATTCAATTCACCTGTCATCTGTCAAAAAGTAACCAATGAAAATCCAGAATTCTGACATTTCTTGAACAATCAAAAAAATATCAGCGGATATATCTTCCTAGAAGGTATTCAAGTGACTATTTTTAACAAATGCTATTTTTATTAGAAAAGTCAATATTAGTGTTCTGTTACTATAGAAATTGCGTAGTTTGTTACTAAATTTACTGAAAACTAATTTGAAAAAGTAGTTTGGTTCATTAAATAGTCCCTCGAATACCATTCTTAGTCAAAGTTAAGTAGATTATTTTTGCGGTGGTATCACTACTCATGTCCATTGCTAGCGCACTCGTCCTAATCGTACCAAAGCGCAATGGACATTCGTGACACCACCGCAAAAATAGTCGACATAACTTTGACTACTCATGGTATTATAAGTGAATATTACAAATATTGTTTGCCTAAAGAGAGTGGGTCATTGTTGTTTTTATAATAACTAAATTTAAAACAATGGTCTATAGGAGTACCAAGACCGTTATATTCATAACGGGCTTATTATCTTGTTGTTGTTATACCAACCAACAGTTGACCTGATCGACACAGATAACCAACCCAGAAACAATTAAAAATAGGTTGGTAGCGCAAAAACATATTTTGAGATTAAGTGTGGACTTTTACAGTTCAATAAATTTTAACTTGGCTTGGATATCTTTTAACCTATCTAGTAGAGTAGGGTTTAAAGGGACCAACTACCCGATAAAACTATTTCAAATAAAATTGGAATTAAACTTCTTCTTCTAGTGCCTATCCTAACGGATGTTGGCGACCAATAGGGCAATCTGTATTTTTGAGACTGCAGTTCGGAACAATGTTGTGGATTTATTGTACCCAGTGCGAAGAAACTTATAAATCTTTATTTAAAAACTAAAGTAACTACACAGAGTTTTCACTTTTTTGTATATTCTCTATGGTTTCCCTGTTTTTAATACCGAAGGTGTAAATTATATCAGAAACAAAACCTTTGGCTTTCTGGGAAATCACATTTGCACCGATGTTTCATACTTTCCACGTTCATAAAACGCAGCACATCTAAATCTTCTTTATGCGCTTTAAAATACGAACACCGCTTAGTGATAGATCTGGGAAATACAAAGGACCCTCAAGAACTTCCAATTTATATTTCTACTACTTTGATTTACATCGAGCAACGGAGAGAAATGTTATGACGGAAAACCACGTCGCTTTATTCTTATGGCTACCTTGAGCTATGCTTTATGGTGCCCTCTTTCACAATTACTTCTTTCTTATCCATTACGTTTCCAGCCAATGGAATGGCTTTGTTAGTATTTTATTTGTCGATTATGCACGATGTCATTGTTTACACTATCGTTTACAGTTTGCTTAGAAATGGTGGATCCAAGGTTAATCACCAGTTACTACACTCTTTGAAAAGAAAACTCCTTATTTTATTAGTAAGTCAAAAGAGCTTCAACCCTTATTTTTTAAAACTTTATGATAGGTCCATTTATTGTACACAATATAGTTTACCGATCTGACACGTCCATTTTAAAAGTAATTTCTTCTGGCATTTTATGCCTGTATTATAAAGTAACCTCTTGCACCATTACACGATTTACTTGTCTTTACCATAGTGCATCATTCGCAATTTGGTTGTCCCTAAAACCCTTGAACGAACCAGACTGTTATCTACATACATTTTTAACATTAACAAAGGTTTTGAAGCGACGCGGTAGCTGCAAACGGAGGAATTGATAGTATGCATTGTTCCAGATAATTGATAAATTTGGCATGGCCTCCTTATACATTCGAATTAGGTATGTAATAGTTTTCATTGTTGTCGATAGCAAAACATTTGAGTCAATCTGGATTTCATTCAAAACAGATTTGGATTATTTCAAAATAATATTTTTGTGTCTTTAACTGCTCAGAATTCCTTGAGTGGAGACATTTTATTTTATGGAATGATTGATATTTAACGAAAAAACACATTTCCTGAATATTATGTTGAGAACTATCAGGTAGTCTCTAAACTACATTAATGAACAGGCAAAATCGATACTTCAAAAAACGTGTTCTAATTCTCATTTTGCCCATTTACATGTTTTCAAGAAATACTCAAAGGAACGAGAATGACCACGATTAAATAGATCGCCTTGTTAAAGCTCAAAGCGTAGCTCGTGTTATAGAATGCAAGTTCTGTTCAACGAGACAGTTTTCAGTTTCGAAGCTAATTTGAACTTTATTAACCGATGTAAATTTACATTGGCGACTTGTGTCATTGTAAACCAACTTTCCAACTCAGAAATGATAGTTCCTTTTAATAGAAATACGACATCTTCCTTGTTAGAAATGCTTAGAATAGGTAGTCATTTCCTTATGGCATCAAATCGCACGATTATTTGAGAAGCAGCTCATCTTTGATAAATAAAATGGCTACCTATAACTGTACGTCAGATGTTAAGCAAATTAATTTATAATTTAAGTTTATGCTTTGACGTTTCAATTTTAAAGTAAGAATTCATTATTAACACATCCTATTTCCTAGGTTTTAACTTGTTTCCCTCAACCGTTTTAGTCACGTTTTTGGGCACGTATTTGCTTAGGTTCTGATTTTCTTCTTGTTATAGATGCATCTTGTTGTTTTAAAATGTTTGTAGCATATTTTTGCCAATGTCGTGCCAACAATTTGACCTTAAAATATTCTTAATAAAACAGTTATGAATTGTAACGTGTTTTTATTTTTATTTCAGCGCGTATACTAATGGAATTATTTGACATGAAAAATTCTGAATATTTCAGGACGTTAAATTTCACCGCAAAGACAGAATAGATTCTCTTTGAAAATCTGCCCAACTGTGCTGATTTAACTAATGTTGTATATACAGGGTCAGTCGAGAGGAAAGTACCAATCTTCAGGAATGTATCCTGCACTTAAGTGTATCTAAAGAACCCAAAAGTTCTTATTCAGTTTTCATTTATTTCGAATTACAGCGTCTTACAGTTTTAAGTTTAATCAAGTAATCTGGCACATTTTAATTGTTAAACAATAACCTGTTAATCGTCAATCGTTACTCACATGAAATAGTGTGGGAGGGCATATAATACATTGATTCCTGTTATCATTAGAAAATGGAGGCAATGTGATTAATAATAAATGAACTAGCCTCCTGATTTTAATATTTAAATATTTTTGAATGTAGCAAATACAAGAGATAGTCTCATCATAAAATGAAAAAGTGTCATGTGTATAACTCTGGACTAAAATGTCATTCCCACTATTGCATGATTCCAATTGATTAGGTACTGTTCTCGCTAACACTGGAGAATTAAACTACATCCGTGGGAGGGAATAATACTTTTTCCTCCCTAGTAATACAAATAGCTATAAAACTTTAGAAGTTATAAAACAAAATATCAAATTGATGGGGTTGATCAGGGACTGTTAAAAGTTGACAGGTGACTGATAAACCTAGTTGAAAGCGGCTGATTGAAATAAGAATTCGTACATCAGATACAAAAACAAAATACATTAGCTCAAGTACGTAACAATGATGTAATTTTTACATTCAAGATACCTTTATACCATGTGTTCAAAAATAAATTACATACGGGTTGGCTATAGAAAATAAAACTAATGTTGATAGCAAGCTTTAGAGACAGCAATCTTTAGAATATCCAATCACGATATCAGCGTATAATATAAACTTACAATAACAACAACAGAGATGACAGTTAATAAATTCTAAAGATTGCTGTAGACACTACTTTTATATTCCATGGTCAACCCTTAAGTAATTTCTTTTTAAACACACCGTATAAAACACGGGGCAAAATACATATTTCATAATATTACTGTCAACGTTCGACAAATAAATTGCTCAGGTTGCTTTCATATTTTTACTGCAAGTTTCAAAATCTTATCAACATCTTTAATAATACCTATTAATTTTATTAAAATATTTAATAATACCTACTGATTTTAAGTTTTGGGCAATAAAATATCTTAAATTACATAAATTGGGTCACTATGGACTGTTCTTAAAAAAACTAATTAGAATATTTTGTAAAATCATTAAGAAGCCAATATTTGAATGCCTCGTAATTAGCATGGGGGTTCTGTATGTTTCGTCCGTCAACGCAGCACCCTGTATAATGTAAAGAAGTAGTGTTGGATGAAGTGAGGGAAACTATAAGAAATTCACGATTTTTATAAGGCACTATTCCAGATTTATAATAGTAATCGAAGCTAGCATGCTGCAGCAGTCCGTACACAATCTTTTATAGCCGCAAAATTATGCACTAGTTGTCGGTATACAAAGCAGCATATGAGCATTACAAGGCACGAAAGCGACAAAGAATGGAAAATTTACAAAATGTTCAATGCAAGAATACGACAAACTTATGCGGCGTTTTTAAATTGCAATTATTATTACTGCAGTGTTAGTAGTTCAATAGCTTAACTAACTGCATTAATATTTGAATATTATATTAAGGGAAATAAAACACAGGTTTGAGTGTAAAAAATCAAAAATAATTGTTTATTTATCAAAACATTTGTAACCTAGCAATCTATAACCAGGTCAGGTGTAGTCATACTACAGTACCATACCCCATGCTGCATTTTTGAGTCAACCAGGCATGGAATTTTGCAGTTAGGTACATTTTATTTACGTGTTTTCTGCTGTTTAAATGTTGGTATCGGATTTTAGCCGTTTAGTTCAATTCCTCACTCAAAAACGTAATTTTCTGGACTTACGCCTGTTACACTTGCATGGCAGTATAGACTTATGCTAGTACATCGTTTAAAACAAACAAATTGAAATGAATAAATAATTATTATGAACCAATATCGTCTAATAAAGCTATTTCAAATTATATTTTTTCGTAGGTATTGTAATCTGTAATGTACTTACCGCAAATATAGTTTTAGCGCCTTACACAATAAATATTAGCTTCACTATTACAACCGACACATCACATCTACATACACGCACCAATGCACCCTTTGCTTGTGTAAGCGTCGTACAAAATGTGAATGTTGCACAAAACGACAAACGTTATTGTTATTCAACTCGTCAGAGAAAATTATGAATTATAAGCCGTTCACGACCTTTTTGGGACAGAGTTGGTTATGATTTTTTCTTTTCATGTTGGACTAACTGATTCGGTGATGTAGCGGATGCAACTTTTTTTCTGTTAGTGTGTGTTCGACATTTTCTTGGCACCACATTGCCAGATTTATTATTTTAATATTCGTAAGAAAATAAATGATTTATCAAATGTGAAAAAATCATTTTAATTTCCGTCAAAGGAAACGTCAAAATGCCCAAAATAATTTTGTTACAACTAAAAATTTCCATTAAACGATCCTACTTCCAATTTAAAAAGGACAGACCAAATTTAAAAGAACGCGAGTGGATGTGGAGACTAGAGAATATCCGGCAACAATGTACCTATTCAGAAAATATAACCTTAAACTGAAAACAACCTAACCTAATACAAAAAGTGTCAATTTCCATGAGGGAGTTTAGTTGCAACAGAGGTGCTGCCAACAAAATTACTAGATGGCCATAGCCTCACCTGACCCAAAAAGATCGTGAACGGCTTATAGGCTTATATTGAGCCAGGAGGACCCTATTCCGATTTGCTTAATATGTGACTTAATAAGACCTTATCGTATTTTTTGCGTTCTGGAGATTTAGCACCCAATCGAGGTCAATAATTCACTAATTTAATTGCCATAAAGTAATTCAAATACAGCGAGTAATTTCAATTACCACAGATAATTTAAATACTCGTAAAGCAATTTAAATACTTTAGAGTAATTTCCTTACACAAAAGTAATTGAGTAATTGAAAGTAATAATTAATTACCTTCAAAAAGTAATTGTCAAGTACGTTTTAACAAAAATGGCAATTCCCAATTACAGTTACTGCATTTTGAAAAGTAATTCAATTCCAAGACAAATAAACGAAAAGGAGATTAGTTAGTAATTTAATTACTTCCCAGCTCTGCTGCCTATTGTCAAACAATAACCTGCCATTTGTGATTGTGTAGACGGAATTTAAAAAAAATCTAACTTTTTCGACTGCTTCAGCGGGCATAAAAGGACACTAAGTTGTAATTAAAAACCTATATGAATCTGCATTCAGCTAGATAAAGATGACACCATCGACAATATTCAAATAAAGAGAGGTATCCGCCAAGGTAATACAGTATCTCCAAAGCTTTTCATTCTAGCGCTGGAAAATGTATTTAAACGTCTTCCATGCTAGCAGGAGGGAATTAAAATCGATAGTGGCTATCTAAGTCAGCTCCGATTTGCAGACGACATTATTCTTATAAGTAACGATTTAGAGGAGGTAAAACCAATGGTTGAGTTAAACGTCGAGTATAATAAACCTAAAGATGAATAACAGAAAAACATAAATAATGAGTTAAAACAATGTACCAATAGAAATAGATGGACAACCGAAAAAAAATGTCGATCACTACGTTTATCTAGGACATAAAATAAGGCTGGGAAAAGAGAATCAAACCACATAAATTGGTTTGATTTTGGCAGCTTTTGGCAAACTGAAGCACATATTTTGAAAACCCTTAAGTTCCTTTGAGTTTGAAACGCAAAGTGCACGAAGAATGGAGGGAATTAGCTTGAGACAGCAGAGAGGAGATTCGAAAGAAAGCAAACGTTACTGATGTAATGCATCGCATAGCACAGATGAAGTAGAAATGGGTGGAACATGTCGCTATGCAGATCCCAAATAGATGGACAGCAAAACTAGCCCACTGGAGATCGAGGTTGACCAGATGCAGTGTGGGAAGGCCACAAAAGCGGTGGCTAAATGATGTAAGAAAACGGTGGGTCCAGTCTGGGTTCAATTAGCATAGGACAGAAGTGAGTGGAAGAGTGCAGGAGAGGCCTACGTTCAGCAGTGGACGGATAAATGCTGACTGTAATGATGTATACGATTAGTTAGGAAATGCATCATTTTGTGTAAAGCGTGAAATTTGGAGGAACGAGGGTAGCGAGACCCCGTAAAGTAACACAAGTTACACAACATCGCATTTTCTAAGGTGTTCTGCACAGGTTTTTTTAAACATTTTAAGTAAAAGTGGTTCTTTATACGGATGGGGCCATAATTATATACCGATAGGGCCACAATTATATATAACAGCAATGAGATAACATGAACAAGAAAATAACTCGTATTGCTTGAGCAAGAAAGAGATAAACATAGTAGCAAATATTCGAGAAGGCCATCGGTATATTAAAACTGTCATGTCAAATAAATGTCAATGTATTGAAGATCAAGTAGGTGCGCTTTAGCTTTTCCGCATGTCATTTAATGTATTTCTCGCCGCAAGTTTAGAAATATTTTCCTTTCATAACTAGTTACGAAAAGTGTGACGTTTTGAAATTTTAGTCAGTCTTAAAAGAAGACACTTGATATTTTAAAATTAGAAAAAATCTTGTATGGTAGGTACGTGTGAGAAAACATAATTTCCTTACTTTTGTGCTTACAATGATGCACACGCGCAAGGAAATGGTGCATTTTTCCCACTTGTAATATAAATAACTATTTTGTTATTCTCATAACATTAACACGAATAGGAATATGAAAATTTGAATTACTTACAGAGCTCGTAATAACATTAATATTAATAGTTAGTTCTACACCAAGGGAGTAAACTACGATTTTAATCCTCAGACTGTAAGTGCTCTGTCGAGGGATTAACGAAGTTTACTATAAAGGTGCATACAAAGTTTTCCTCCCAACCGTAAATCTCAATTTCGTTATTTTTCATTTCAAATGAATTAATAATCAGCTAATATCTAGTACTTAACTGACCTGTTTTCAGAGAAACAAGTTTGTTTTTGCACGAACAGGAATAGAACAATATTTTACTGCCTCAAAACAGGGAGTAAAGTAAGCGTCTATTTCGATAGGATTTAAAGTCGCCATGGACAGTAACTATCAGTACAAACATAAGGAACGTCGATAAAAAAAACCTCAACAAACAAACAACTAAACACAAAGGTACGTAGATAAATCTGAAATAATCCACGAAAGCCAATTATTACTTAGTTTTCACATTTCATTTGTTTACAATAAAATTGCACCCGTTTGCGCAAAAATGTTGTATGCACCGCGGGAGTAAAGCCTGTTTTCGTTCCTTGCAAAAATATGCTATCCACTATTTATGACGGGACTAAAACATCCACTTTACTCGCTTGACTAATAAATAACTATTTTGTCATGAAAAATGGCCCTGGTGGTATACAAAAGTTCATTATTATGTACATGTATCAAAAGTCAGGTATGTAAACATCATTTTATTCCGGGTCGGGAGAAAATTTCATTATTAACTTTCAGTGTTGGGAAAAAGGCTTTTAGTTAAAAATCGAAATGAAACTGACTCTATCAAGTGTGCTACGCATTAAGAAATTGTAAAAAATGTGATATGAAAATAGAGTCAGCAGACTAAGTGGCAATTAAAAATTTCATTATAATTGACAATTTGATACTGTCACTTTGGATTCATTGTCATTCTACAGACATCAATTTATCGGTGACACTAAACCGATACTTCGCGGGTTGAATTAATTTGCACATAATTTTTATCCTCCGGTAGTTTCTGCTCCAGATCATGAGCATCCACAGCATAAAGTCGGCAAAACGACCCAGAACGACCTCTCTTCGTTTTAATAAAAGAGAAATTGCTATCGCAAACGATTTTAACCTTCTAAACCTTGCGCCGCCGGTCTCTGTTATGCATTATTTTATGCATTCTTGAACAGGTCGTAAACGAAGTTAATGTACGCGCAAAAGCTATTTGGTATTCGATCTTTTGCATATAAATAGCGATAACTGTATCAATTTTATGGGCACTTAAGTTCCAAACAAAAAGGATTTTCAGTGTTCGGTGGAAGAGGGTATCATAATTTTTTAAAACTCTTACATAATAATAATATACATTTTATAGCGCCACTGATATTGCAGAAATGTCGATACCAAATTAGATGACAAATATTTACAACAATCTTTTTCCTGATATTTAGTTCTATTCTAAAATGTTTTGCAAACAAGACCTTTCTATTATTGTAGAAGTCATTTATTGCAGCTAATTGTTTATGAGCTGCTTTATTTTCACCGCAGAGTAAAACACTGCATTTACAGCTTTTGCTATATGGGTATGCAGTAATAATTTATTTCTTATAGGGTTATCATATGTAAAATAAACTTCTCATTAAAATGGGAAAATATCTGCGTTTAATGACGGCATCTCCGTTTAAAAAAACGAAGTAAATAAATGCCATTGCGCATACGCATGGCGCTACCGTTGATTATAACCGAACAGTGCTCAAATAGGAAAAACTGGAAATGTTGCAGTGACAATGAAGCAAAACTTCTATAATTTGAATTTACATATTATCTGAATATCTACCTTTTGCCATTTACAAGATTACTGTGACCTAGGAAAATTTTTGAACAGTATCTGTTGTGGATTTTCAACTACGTACTGTTACGGTTCTAAAATATGTCTTACCTATCTTCACTAATTTTTGCGGTAGGTACTTTTGCCAATGTTGCACATCATATGAGTATATTAGGTTGCCTACATAGTTTTTGTAATTTTTGGACTCCTTAGAGCTATAGGCTAGAGTTGTTTTTTGCAGTACCCATTTTGGGAAATTGAGCCTAACATTGCTTACAATGTTGTAACACTTATTTTTCTGTCTTCATGTGATAAACGAACTTATCTGGAAAATTGTCTGTAATCGGTGCAGATTTGGTAAAATTATTAGGTGAATCGCTGTATCTATCTGATTGAATCAGGATTTTGGAATATTGACCATACAAAATCGCAGATATAGCAAATACGCTGAAATAAACGTCCATGGTGTTTTCCGCCTGTTGGACTGCACATTTTACGATGGATAGAAACCCTACCACCTGCTAGCAACTGATCTTTTCTGGGCTGATTGTGACTTTTCTTGTCTTCCGACACACAGCCGAGTGTAAGTCGGGGGTATTTTATTCACTCTTTTGTGTACCTGAGGCCGCAGCCATCACCATGGCGTTCTCCGCTTCGATTGCAATCGAATTACGTCTGCTTTGGAAGTTACTTATTACATATTTGCAATTAGTAAACAACCATTAGTTTTTAAACAATTTCACTTGTTTAGTGTATTTTTCGAATTTATGTTGTACTTTCTATTTGTCAAAAATAGTAGACTGCTAACTTATTTGATATATACCCGCTACCTGGAAATTGAGCAAAGTGCTTGCTCTTGAATTCTGCGACTATCATGCGTATGCTGATGACACACAAATATATTATTCTTTTTTTCCATCTGATGTCCTAAACAGCGTTAGGAAGATAAACATGGATCTACAAAATATTTTCAATTTATCGCTGGAGCACAATTTATTTCTAAATCCATCAAAATCACAAATAATGGTGTTTGGCAGAAAGCACCTCTGCAATAATATACAAAACATCGAAATTATAATTAACAACACCATAGTTCCTCAAATAGACAGTGTAAAAAATTTAGGATTGCTGCTGGACAATTCTTTTAGGTTCTCCAGTCATATCTCAAAAAACGTTCAAAAAGCTTACGCTAATTTAAGGAAATTATTTCCCCATAGGCATTACTTTTCTACTAAAACTAAAACTTTACTCTGCGAATCATTAGTCTTGTCTCAATTTACTTTTTGCAGTCCATTATATAGCCCATGCCTAAGTTTTATCGACAAGAACAGAATTCAGAAAGTTCAAAACTCCTGTCTAAGGTATGTGTATGGTATTCGCAGATTTCAACGTGTATCTCACAAGCTTGCTCAGATTGGTTGGTTGAATATGCAAAATCGGTTCTACTTATGGTCTGCGTGTTTATTTCATAAAATTGTTCTATTTAAAACTCCTCCATATCTCATGGAAAAAATTTCATTTCGAACGGACGTTCATAATATCAACATCAGAAATAAAAAAACAATCACTCCGCCGGCGCACACAACTGCTCTGTATGAACGCTCGTTCTCGTATAATGTCTCGAAGATATATAATTCACTACCCAATTCATTGAAAACGTTATCTCCAATAGCTTTTAAACGTCATCTATTTGAAATTTTATTCTCGCGTCAAATTTAGTTATTACTGAAGCAGTATGCTACTTTGAACCCTCCAGTGTTTTTCCTGTATAGTTTTTCAACCATAACCACTAATTTAATTTTTTTTCTTTTGTATATAAATAGTGAGTAACTATTATGATCAGCCTCACTGAATAATAATATAATATATTGTAATTTAATTTATAGGTTTAGGAACTTAATGTATAAATGAAATATATATTGGTAAGGTTTAAGTTGTAGAGCAGGGTGTACGGTAAAGTACCTACACTACTGAACTTCACCTTGTGATTCTTTTCTTTTCTCTTCTTTTTTTTCTCTCCTTCATTATATTTATGTACAAGAAAGGAAAAGAATAAAGACGTTTATTGTTATTATTATTATTATTAAATACCATAAATATGGCTTTTCTATAATTGAGTCATGAGGCTTCGTCGCCTAACGAAATATAATGATTATTTCTTCTTGTGTACTATGTGATACTCATTTCAATTAGGGTTATACACGTTGTCTGATCAACTAACTCGTTGTTGTAGAAAGTTAAAAAAAAGTTCAGTGTCATTTCTATTCTCCCAACTGGAGGCGGGCTCCTATAGGGACCTTGCGTCCCTCTTCAGCCAAGAACGGGAATTTCAGGATGGGTGAGAATAAGGAGGAGTAGAGAATGGAAGACAGGCCAGGAGAGGTGGAGAAGTACTGCCCCGGCATTCGCCTGCGAGAGGGTATTCTGTTGACTCACAAGTGTATTCGCTATTAAACTCCGATGCCATTTATGTAATAGTTCTCGTCTAAATATTTTGAATCTAAATTATTTATCTGATTTCTACGTACTTTGTCAACTCACCCAAATTTTAACGTTTGATGAATGTGATATAGTCAAACTTAGTTTGTTACTATTGCTCATATGCGGTAATTACTACTAGAGTTACGTTATGAATAAATGCATTTACATTTCGGTTTGGTATTTAACTGGACCCTTATACGGGGGCCGTTTAGTATATTTTTCGTTGTACTAAGATCGGTAGTTTAAATAAATACACCGTTTTGTTTTGCACCAGCTGCTATTGTTTTCTTGAGTGTTTATTATCCCTTTTCAGGTTATCTTCAGTGGTATCTCGACTACCTCTTACGGTTCTGTGAGTTGTGCCCCGATACTTTTCGTAAAACAGTAACGTTTCAGTAAATTTTTGTATTTGTTTCCTCCGTAGCCCGTCCGACTTCCATTCGTGAGCTGGTCATAATTTTGTTTTTCCATACATTTTTATAACCGATTTATATTTCTATTATAATGTATCAAACATTCGAATTATTATTATTAATGATGCACTAGCAGCTAGAAGCTGATGCGTGCATATCATAGCACTTGTAATGTTCAATTTGTCTGGTATAGTCTTAATCAAAAGTTCAATCAAAATTGATGTACTATGCAAGACAAAAAAAAACTGGGACAACTCTTGATAGAGATTTTAACATAATTTGATTAGATTAAATGAGGCTTTAAACAATTACATTTATTATAACAATTCATAGCAATGTCTAAACAAGTTGACGGTTAAGTTATAAATACCTAGCAACTGTACATATTAAGGCAGTACATTCACAACAGATTATACTAACTGTCCCAGTTTTTTGTCTTGCATAATACATAAATTCTAACTTAAAATATGATTCCATCAATTTAAATAGATAAAAGTAATCATTTGCACATAGTTCATGCTTTACCCTTGGCGAATATGGGACCGAACAGATACAAGGTAAATGTTGTAAATTAGAAAAAAAGGGTCAACAATAAATGCGTTCTATTTAAGTCAGCTGTAACGCAATAATGTGAGAGGTGCTGCCGTGTTCCGTGGGCTTGCGAGATATTACCAAACGTTTAGATCGCATTTGCAGAAGCTGCGTTTCGAATCCCACCGGTATTTTTTTTTTAATTTAAAAATTGATGTAATTCGCATTGCCAACTTTTTGTTTTTATTGTTTCAGTATTATTAGGAACGCGAAGATATTTTTGCACCTAATTTCTTTTGATTTTTAAAATTATTCAGTGTCACAACGTCCACTTGCAAGGGAAGTTCTGAGTATAGTCCTTTACAGATTTTTTTATTTGAAAATTGATGTAATTTGCAACACCAAATGTTTCCATTTATCGTTTCAGTATTATTAGGAATGTTAAGATATATTTACTCTTAGTTTCCTTTGATTTTTAAAATGGTTTAGTGTCACGTCCACTTTCGAGGGGAGTTCTCAGTAAAATATTTTTTTTGTCTGAGTCAATATTAGAAAGTTTAACTAGCAGATCTGGTTCCACGTTCACTTTATTTCTGTCGTTGGTTTGGATTGGTAACAAAGCAGAAACACATATTTCACAAAGATAGATTGTTAAAAAAGTAACAAATAACAGAAAGCCTTTTCTGCTGGACAGGGAATTTCGATTGCCTTTTCGCTCAAAATTCACTGAAATCGCAAATTTGAAGTTCCTTCTTTAAGGCACCAGCACAAGACAAGTCCAGTAATTTTTCGTGGCCGCTAGCATTTAACTCGGTTGAAGACTTGTCCCAAAGACAGGGTTTACGTATTCAATATTACGTTGTTGATTTGGAAGACCATTGCATAACACCCGAAGGGGTTTCGCGTATCGTTAGTGGTACGCGTACCACAGTTGGTAAACCGCTGCATCAGTGGATAATTTTACATTTAGCTTAAAAGTGGATTTGTTTTGTAATCTTGTCTATAAAAAAATAAAATGTTAATTAATTTCGGGTGCAAATTTATTCCCTCAACAAAAAGTAATTACTAATGAAAATGGGGTAATATACAATATCTCCAATTTGATTAATTACAAGATACAAAAGAAGATAAGTTTGTTTTGTTAACTTATCTATTAATCTTTTGTTGCGTTCATAGCAAGAATAGGTTTGTGTTCCAAAACGTTAGCCTTTTTTTCTTGGTAATTTTTAGTAAACGCCAAAAAATATATCATGAATAATAAAATGCCACAACAAAGTTTTAGAGATTACCTTTAAAATATCACAGAATAACTTTGCATAAAGTAGGTTTAACAAAGATATTAATAATTATTGAAGTAACACACATATTTTGTGAAATTCTAAAATAAACGATGTTATTCATGGCATTGCTAAAAAGTTAGTCTGCATAGATTTCAATGGCTTGAATAGTTGTTAGAGTCGTTTCAGTACAGGAAACTGATTGATCGTTGTTATTATACTGTTATTTATATGCTATTAAACATTATAGAAAGTCAAAGAAATCGAGTAGTACATAATTACATACACATATACGATATCAAAGCATGCTACAAGCAAAAGTTAAAAGTACTTACAACGTCGATGAGCTGCGATAATTTGAGCTTAATTTTAACGGTAAGGGCATCTGTAACGTTGACTACGGGACGAACTAATTTATTGTAGTTAGATAAGAGGTCGTCGTAGAGACGTTTGGCATCTGGATTACCCGAACATCCTGAAAGAAAGAATAGTTTAATAGGTAGTCATGAACATACATTACAGATTCTTCAAAAACGTCGTGGGGAACTACAGTTACTGAAAATCCTATCAGTAAAAATGTGGCTTTCAAATTTATCACTTTTTGTGATACACCTGCTTTATGAAAAACATCGTCATCGAAAATGATCCTCGTAGGAAACGTTACAATTAGAATCTACATTTTCAAAATGTCATTAGCAATAATTATCTTTATCATATATTCTTAGGCACCTGCAATGGATTGTGTTACTTCATTTGTATGTAATTGTAAAGCATTATAACAGTAAAAGAATGTAGTTACAACACCTCTCACTATATCTCTTTATTGCCCAACTCTGAATCAATAATGCTTTAATGCATGCACAGACACCATCTCCACTGGAAACAATTAGAGGGCAATATAACTTGCACGTAAATTAATTTCTGGAGTTCTGCGAGAAACACCACTAAAACTAGGATAAGATTGAATCTAACTAATATGCATTCATTTATTTGCAGAAACATCTTGTGGCTTTGTAAACTATGAAATACATTCTGTATTACAATTTCTCTAATGCAAGTCAGGCATGCATAGTAGCACAAGAGTTATTTAGTATTACTTTCGGGTCCGACCATTTTTACGAATTTGCAATTTTTGTTGCAACTGCTCAGCAATCCAAAATTATATGAAAGGTCTCATAAATCTGCATAACTTTTGTGAAGAAAGCAAGCGCTTTGGCGTTCAAGGAACGTAGAAATATGCAGTTTAGTGAAGGTGTCCCGTCGGATGGATGTAAAAATTTTATGTCAGAAATGACATAACCTACCAGAATGATTTTTAGGCAACTTTGTGTTGAATATTAATCGTATTTTTCAAGCGGCACGGCGCTCGGCGGTATAATGGTAGGGAGTTGGGATGCTGAGATTAAGGTCACGACACTGAAACTGGATAGATTTTTTTTTAAATTATTGAAAGATTCGGATTCAACTTTTATTCACTGTCACTTTTAAATGTGAAATGCTACATCATAGACGTTTTTAGTTCCCACACTGAAAGCATCTGTTTTAACAGATTACGAAGACTAATTAATGTGTTTTAAGGAGCGGACACCCCAAAGAGCGGATAGCACAAGCCACTCCATCTCAACACTGTACCGAGTATCGATAAGGTGCTTGCACCTTCTTATCTTGTTTAGATTAATATTTTTCAAGGCATTCTATAATGCGTCGACTTAATATGCAGGGTGTTTGACAAGTAGGGTTATTTAAAAATTTGACTAGAATAATATCTTCCATAACATCCCAAAATATTACACACCTATTACAAAATGCCCTGAATAAACTAATAAACAGTGACACTTTTAGTTTGTTAAAGATAGGATTTTGTCTAATATTAGTCCACTCAAAATATACCAGAGGTAACAAAAGCACAGTCAAAAGGAGAGCATTTCCAGCTTCTCCTTAATTCAATATTTTTTCTTGACAAAAGCAATTTGCACTGACCCTACAGTTCGGCGTCCAAATAATTGCCACGTCAAGTGAAATATGGAGGGCGCCGGTAAAACTACCCATATGCTGTGCTACACAAAGCTCCGTTTCTTTTCTTTGGATTACTCCTAGCTCTTGAAAGTTTCGAAGTTCATATATTCTGTAAGTGGAAGTACGTTTCTAGCTAAAAAGTACAAGTTCTATATTGCATTTCAAGTATTGTAAACTTGGATAATACTTCATTTGAACGTTATGTTTTTCTGTTATTTGAGAACAATCAAAATCTTATCAGGTTCGCTTAAAAATAATAGATTAATATGTCCCAAAATTGTATCATAAATATAGAGTCTACATCTACATGCTAAACATAAATTATACCTAAAGTTGCAATGTTGAGATATTAACAAGTCAGATCGGTTAAACGTTCCCAGATTGATAAATAAAATTGATATTCTATTTTATACTAAAGCTCAGATTGGCTCTTATTGAAATACATATTCTGTCCATAATTTATAATTTCCAATTGTTGTTATTTTATATTAACGAGTTTTTCAGTTACTTAGTTCATGCACGGTTTCCAATAATTTCCTGATTGGAGCATAGTTGAAATCATATTTATTTATTTATTTATTTAGATAATAATTGCCCAACAGCAACAGCCAATAATAGGACAATACAAAACAAAAATACTGGAACAAACAAACAAATCTACATACAAAATAGAAACGATGTGTTGCGCATCATGTCAATGCCAAAAATAATTAACAATTCCAAATTCAAAAGTAAAGATAACACAAAGTTAATTATAATTATAATTGTTACGCTCAGACACCGATCCCAAAATACATGAATATGTGTTACAGTTCAAGTTACAGTGTTATAATTGCTACACATTACATAAATGGGAGATCTTAAAGTTAAATTTGTACCCGCTGAGGGAAGATAAAACATCGAAACTTGCCTACTATGTAGTCGTGGTACATGAAAAGATAGTTTTTCATGTAAAAACGAGCAATCAATTTTGTTATGCAATAGATCGTATAATAATTTAACACTAATATTAACCCTGCGACTCCAGCTCGACTCAAATTGAAATGTATTCAGTAAAAAGTTATGGTCAAAGCCTTGCGGCGGATAAACATGATATGTTTTGAACCACAGAAACTTTAAGAATTTTCTTTGAACATTTTCAATTGCGTTTTTGTGGCAATCATAGTACGGAAACCAAACAAGACAACAATATTCTAACTTGGATCTAACAAAAGAAAAATATAGCACCTTCAGAGCATAAATATCAGTGAAATCTTTGCAATTACGCAATATGAAACCCAAAGCCTTATAAGCAGAAGCAACATTAATATGAGTAACAAATGAAAAATCTGACTCAAATATTACACCGAGATCCTTCGTAGAAGTGCATCGTGATAATATTTCAGAGGAAATCAAATAATCAAACACAACTGGAGAGCTCCTGCGTGTGAAGGTCAATATTTTACATTTCTTAACATTAACGGTTAGTTTATTTGATTCGCACCATTTAATCATGCTATCAAGATCAGCCTGCAGCTTCACACAATCCGCACTGCCAGTAACAGAAGAAAAAATTTTAACATCATCGGCAAACATCAATATCTGGGTTTGTATAATAGCACTCAGATCATTGATAAATAGTAAAAAGAACAAGGGCCCAAGATTTGATCCTTGAGGAACTCCAGAGGTGGCAGTGTAATATAGTGAGTTGTAGCCATTATAAGTAACATACTGAGGTCTACTTTCTAAATATGACTTGAACAAAGAAGCATATGATAGACTAAAACCGAAACTAAAAAGCTTAGCAATTAAAATATCGTGGGAGATTTTGTCAAAGGCTTTTGATAAATCTGTATAGATCACATCAACTTGACCATGATCTTCCAGAACTTCGGATACAAATTGTGAAAAACTACATAAGTTTGTGACAGTTGAACGACTTGGAACAAATCCGTGTTGATGAGGAGAAATGTAACATTTAACATTATTATAAATGTGACTGTAAAGTACCATTTCAAACACCTTAGCAAAATTACATAGGATCGCTACTGGTCTATAGTTAGTAACAACAGATGAGTCTCCGCTTTTAAATACAGGACAAACACGAGAAATTTTCCAAGTATATGGAAAAACAGACGTTTTTAGACTTAAACATCGCTGCACAAAGACCGATTTTATAATTGTGCAATTTATCTTAAGACCTATGAAGCGACAAAGTTAATTTTTTTCATTAAGAAATTTTGTTAAAATGTTCGTAATCATTTTTTATCTGTTTTATCAGCTTAATTTTGTTGATTTTGAACTACAGCTTTTCAATATCACCGGAATCGTAATTTTCTTTTCTCAATGCAATAGCATGGAATTATCTATTACAAATTTGCTATTTTTCACAGAAATAAACTGCTACTGATATAATTCATGGCGGTAATATAAATAATCAATTTATTTAATTAGTAGTTTTTCTAAACATTCCTTCCATGTTAATTAACTAGCCGTATCCTTTTTATTTAATTTTCCACAAAAACTAAATAATTCCTCTAAGATAATAGTCATTGGCGTGCATAATATAAGAAGTACTTAATTGTTTAAATTGAATATAAACTTCTAATTTAATATAATATCAAATTGAACTACACACTCAAGACTGTAGAGGAACTTGCCACGCCCTACAAACATATCAGACACAAAACGTCTCAAGCTTCTGGAGTTGATGGCCCCGAGATGAAACTCTCTGCTCGTAGCAAATGGTAGGTCACGCTTTGCAGAAGAAATACGTATGTATAGTAATTGTCACACCACACAAAACATTTGCAAGATATGTGAAACTGCAAATGAGCAGTGCCACTGTTGTTATTGTAGTTACTCGAAATAGCATAAAGGAAACGTACACCAATCAAGATTTTAAAAAAATCCTTTGTTTATTTGATTTGGTTCTCTGAGTTTACGTGCTTGAATTATAAAACATAAATATTTTCCTTGGTAGGTAGTTCGCCTTTCCCCTGTGTACGACATTTCTGTTTGCACCCTGTGTAATACTTTCTAAAGAATTTTTTTGTAACACCCAGATTTAAATCAATTACAACATTATTCACACCACGCAAGAATAAAAACCAAACAGAAACTATAAAATATTTTCAGTTTTCCTTGGAGAACACGAACGCTTACACCAAACCAAGACCTTTGTTTAACCGAGCACATCCATCTTGTAAATAGGTGCTATGTAAATAAACAATCACGACCAGGCTATATTGTACGCTGCTAATGTACGATGCGGTGTATTGTGGTGTATAATGTGTTTTGTTGATAGCGGATTGCGATTAAAACTTAACCGCCCTTGTAACTTTCAATTGTGCGCGACAATAGAAGCAGAATCACAGGATTTCGTAGGACCTCTTTAGTTCCCAATAGTATTTCAAAGGGCACCTAGTAGCTTTGAAACAATTGGATTTATTTCCATTCAGAAGGAAACACAAAAAGAGGCGAAAGGAAACGTTCTTTCTACTACTAAAATAGTGATCTGCTCATAAATGAGGACGATTTCATGCTTCAAAATTGTAGCGTGAAGTAAGAAATTTCATGTAAGAATTTATATGCGAATCTAAAATGTTTTTAATTTCCAGAGCCCAAATTCGTACGTTCAACAGTCAGTGCTAAGTAGTAAGTTACATTTACGATCTGAAAAATTGTCGTCACCGTTTCTCAAACTTTTAGGTTTCGCGGTCCTCTTTTGAAATGTGTTATGATTCACGCCCCCCTTCTAGCAAGACGGACTCTTGAACTTTCCCGAGCGCTGTAGCACAGAATAACAACCTAGGTTGTTATTTTGTGGCTGTAGAATGATCTAGAAACTGTGCCCCCTTTTGAAATGTGTTATGATTCACGCCCCCCTTCTAGCAAGACGGACTCTCGAACTTTCCCGAGCGCTGTAGCACAGAATAACAACCTAGGTTGTTATTCTGCGGCTGTAGAATAATCTAGAAACTGTGCCCCCTTTTTAAATGTGTTATGATTCACTTCCCCCTTCTAGAAACACGGCCTCTCGAACTTTCCTGGGCGCTGTAGAATGGTCTAGAAACTGTGATAAGAGATAGAACTTATAAAACCATTATGCATGTTCAGTTAGATTAGTATAGTAGAGAGGAGCAACGAGTTGGCCCGTAACATTTCGTTTGTGTTTTGTTACACCTAACCTACATGATTTAAAGTTCGTACAAATACTTTTCATGTGTGGAAAAATATTTAATGGGATCTAAATCTAATTTTGAGCATGCAAATATATCTACGTCTGCAGATAAAGATGCTGCCAACGTTCCCAAAATACAGACGTTAATAGTGAAGAGTGACCGCAATGTGTAATATATTTAAATATTTTGACTGCTGACGTTATGAAACCAAATAAACTAAAAAGGGGCATTTCCAAACAAAACATAAAAATCATGAAAATAAACCTTCGATTTTGTGTGAAGAAGTTGGATGAGTTTAGTAATCAGAAATTAGCCTTTACTACAGTTTGGTCGTTTTCTCAAAAAACCCTGAGTGCATCTTGTAAAGTTGCACGTCATATAGCCAGTTGTAAGAAACCTCACACTATTACGGAGGATTTTATTCCCCCTGCTGCCGTTGGTATAGTTGCAACACTGCTTGGAGTTAGTTATACTAAAGATATATACAGAAAAAATCTGTAAAAGGCTTTACTCACAACTTCCCTCTCAGGTGGATATTGTGACACTCAATAATTTTTAAAATTAGAAGAAACTAGGTGTCAATATGTTTTCACGTTCCAAATAATACGGAAACAATAAGAGAATACCCTTCAATGTAAATTACATCAGTTTTCAAATAAAAAATCCATTAGCGGGGGGAATTGAACCAAGGCGCTTGCAACTGCCAACAAATCATTGACCAATTTCTGGCAATCCTACGGAGCGCTTTTCATATCATTGCGTTTCAGCTGACTTAACCTTCTCGCGGGGCATGTCTTAAGTTTCGTGCTTTTCAACCAAATCAGGCAATGGACAATTAATTATATTTTTTACATTAATAAACTAATGCAGATAATTCTTTCACTAAAAATGTCTTCATTCCTTTTTAAACATATCATACGCAGGGTGTATATATTTATCTGCAATAGTTTTTACGATATACGTCGATGCTGATATTTATGCAACACATCCCCGTACGCTTTGTTTAAATAATTTATGTAGTATTTGTTAATAATAATTTTGTAATTCATTTTATATCATCAAAATCGAGAAAGAATACGATTTCCACTAGTTTAAAACTAAGCCTGTAAATGCGATGTACGCATAAAATTCATCACTTTTTTCTGGGTTTTTGCAATCTCAAAAAGAATGGAGACCTACACATTTATATCCGCAAGGTAAAACCAGATAGTGTACATTTTTTTAAAAGTATATCTTCAAATGCACATCCTATGATTGAATTTACGGCTTCGCCCAAATATGCATTTCCCGTCTACTTGGAGGTTTGGGATTTACGCATTTATGCGGTTCGCGGCCTATAAAGCTCAACATAACGCACTTATTCTTTGCACATTTTTTACTTGTAGAAAATTTATTCTGTATTTGTTAGGTCCAATTTTTGTCAACGATAAAGCCTACGCTATGTACAAATGATTAGTTTTATGTATTTCTGAGTTCAAGCAAAAATTTACAAAATTTAATTTTTTAAGGTGCTCACCCTGTATATATAGATACAGATAGTACTATTAGTAGGCGTATTGATGATATACCAGAGGATCTACAGAAACAGCTTCTTTCGAAACTTAGAAACAAATTATTTGCTATTTAGCTAGATGAGGCAACGGATATTATGAAAGATGCGAGAACTTACTTTTTTGCAAAGAACTTCAGAAAGAAACTACAGGTGCTGATCTGTTTCAAAATTACTGATAATTATATAGTAAAATCTGGCACGGAGTGGAAAAACTGTGTTGGTGTTTGTGCTGATGGGGTTCCGGCGAGGCCATGACAGAAAAATATAAACGTCTACATAATCCAAATGCCACTTGGCATCGCTGCATGATACACAGGGAATCACTCGCTTTGAAAGAAATCAGCCCAGGACTTTATTTGGTGTGATACATTGTAATTTCTGTCGTAATAGTATTTTACAGTAGAAGTCCGTTAGGATAGCCTTTACTGCCGAGCCAGATAATTTGTGAGACGAGCTCGAAGAGCGAGTCGAATAATACTGGCGAGGCAGTAAAGGCCCTAACGGACGTGTATTGTACAATAGTTTTTGTAATACCTACATACAATTCGGTCATATCTATATTTTTCTAATTTATTTTCATCAAAACGCTAGGTTTGTGTAATGACATTTTAGAATGATTGAGAGTGCGTAGAACGTTGCAACTGTTGTTTATAAATGTCATTTATTTCCAATTTCGTGTATGGCTATAAGCAGTTTTAAGTTGTAACCAGCTCATAACTTATGACATCTGTAGAAAATGATGAAGATATTTCTAAAAACGTTAAGATTGTGAATGAGCAAGTTATTTTAGCGTATGTTCAGGAGTTATAGCAGTCTTTTGCGCCTTCTTCTATGTGGAGTTGAAGGCTTGCTTGTTGCTGGATTTGTGTGACAAACGTCACTTTGACGTTCGGCATACAATTTAGCAGGCCGTGGTCTTTACGGACACTTTTTACGGCCGGGCCGTAAAGAGGTTGCTTACGCAGTAGTAAACAGTCCTTAAAGAAATATTTAACAAGTAGGTATTACAAAAATTATATAAAAACAAGGCCTTTAAGGGCAAAACTGTTTTCTTCAATGTGCGCTGACACTACTATTTTATTGCGAATCTCGGTGGTTATCACGTGGAAAAGTTATACAACGGGTCTTTGAGCTATGACAGGAAATATATGTGTTTTTGAAAGAAGAAAATCACAGAGATGCCGAGGGTTTTGTTGACATACTGTTAATAATAAAACTGGTTTATTTGACTGACATTTTTGAAAAATTAAATATTTAAATACCCAGCTGCAAGGAAAGAATACTCATACGTATATTACAACTATCAGATAAAATTAACAGCTTTTCGCAAAAATTGAACCTTGGTCAAACAAGATAAACAGTGAGGACACATAAATGTTTATTAATTTAAAGACATTTATTAATGCTAACAAACTAAGCCATATACATGTATGTGACATTTTTAAATACATCAAATATCGTTTTAAAACGTTACCAAAAATTTTTAAACGTTACTACTTTGAAACTGATAGTCTTCTAACCAAATATGGGTGGACAACAAAATATTTGAAGTTACACCTACAGATTTATCGCTGGAAGAAGAGGAACAATTTATTGATTTCACATCAAGTACAGAAAAGAAGAGACAATTTTCGTCGACAACCATTATCGAGTTTTGGATTAACCCGCAAGAGGAATTTCCAGGGTTATTCAAGAGAGCTATGCAGATTATATTGTCATTTCCTACATCTTATCTGTGTGAAGTTGGTTTTTCTGCAGTAGCTTGTATAAAATCAAAATACAGAAACCAGCTCAATACTGAACGTGAACTAAGGGTAGCGATTACTCAAGACAAACTGTGCAGTTGAAAACAGAGGCATTTAAGCCACTAGTTTGTTTAAATAAACTGCAAGTTGTTAGCTGTTAGTAAGTTTTATGTAGTTTTATATTGTACTGGTAAGTACATTATTATTATATGCTATATGCAATCTCTAGTAAAAAATAATAATATTAAATTAAGTTAAGATGTTTTGTGTTAGTTTATTAGTTTCTATATACTAATTTGCGTTGCTGTGCCCCCTGTTGAGGACTTGTGGGCCGCCCTCTCTCCCCCAAAGGGAACGCTCCCCACAATTTGGGAAACGCGGGGTGAAGTATTTTGTTTGGCTATTATGATTAAAGACGTACGGAGTACGAAGTATCTTATAGATATCGACTACTAATGTGATATGGTCAACATTTTGCTAGAATTCTAGCGAGACCAAAGTGTTTCAAATTCTAAAAAAATCAAGCGTTGGATATTTTACTACATTAAAAAATTACAAATATTAGCGTGGCAACGTTTCCCAAAACAATTGTGTTCTTGTTTTCAACGAAGACAAGTAATAAATTAACCAAACTCCAATTAATTGCTTTGTAATTGACAGCCGACTGATTGATTTGATATTTTAGAATCGATAGTCAAATTTTATCTAAATCAACAGAATGTGGCAACACGCATTTATTCTTGGAGCTTGTAGAATAATTCATTTTGTATTGTCATTTTATTAACAATGAGTTTGCAATGTTCCATTCCAAACAAAGTGGATCAAAGTGCACTGGAAATGCCACTGGCCGGAAATCTAACTCGAGATTCTTCACTCAATTTTCAATATACATGAAAGCATTTACATTAACACGAGACTGTTTCAAGTTATGCCTCTAACGCATTAATTGCATTTACTATTGCCAACAATGACAGTTATTACTTAGTTCGCAGATTTAATAAGACCATAATTAGTTTATCAATTGTTATTGCATCAGCAAAGGGTAACTACAGGAACAAATCCTTGTGGAATTCAAGCAAGAATGTTAAAATTAACTGTTTGGCCTATTCAAGTGTGTTTGAAAGAGCAAAACGTTAAAAGCAACAGCACCCAAACTGTAAAGGGTGCACCAGACTAAGGACAAGTGAACCACGTAATCAATGAAGAGAATTATACACTAGCCAATTTTACAAAACGGTCATGTAAAACTATCAAACATTGATTCAAACGTTTAAGATTATCGGTTCGTAATAAAATATAATTTACAAGAAGAACTGCCACCAGTACCAAAATGAGTTCCTGGACAATTAATTCTTGAACATAAGCAAAGCAGGCGTTGCACATTGTTCTGCTCTCTCATTGCGAAAAAGAAAGGGATTTTATAATGACTGGTAACGAATTGTAGGTCCACAATTTCAATCAAAATGAAAAAAATCTTCCATCGGATGGAAAAATAATGTTCAATGGCTTACCAAACGTAACCACAGGTTACAAAAGTAAAGAGTATAGCAGTCAATAGTGCTTCATATTGTATCCCACTTAAAGATAAATTGAAGCTAGCCATAAGAATAAAACGACGTTGATCTCTCTCAAACGGCGTGTTGTTCAATCATGATAACACTCACTCCCATTAACCGATGGAAACCAAAACTAAGGTAGTGATTAAAAAACTGTTGAACATACTGCATATTTTTACTTTGTGAATCATCCTGTATGCAGTATTTTGAAAAGAACGGGACATCGTCTAGGCCCCAGGGTAATACTATTCGCATCAATATCAATGGTTTCCGCGATAAAGATATTGGAAGTAATTTTTAAGCTAACAATTTTCTAAGTAGGCGTTTGTTTCTTGCGATGTCATAAGACATAATTCGCATATTTCCTTGAAACGACTGTCTCATCTTCGAATACCATTACCTCGCAAACCACTGAATTTTTCGATACAAATCAAGTAGGTACATCTCATTTATGTCAAATTAAAATATCTATCCTTAATGTGAACTGGCGCCAGCGTGGCTCGGTGGTTAGAGCATTGGACTGCGGCGCGGAAGTCTGGAGTTCAAATCCCAGATCGATGCCTGGCGGGCGGCCTACCCAGTCGCTTCAAATAATTGGGTACCTGCGTTCGAAAGAACAAGGGGTAATAATGCGGTTATCTAATGCATGGTGCCACTTCACCACGTGTCATGAATTTGACACGCGACAACCGGGTGTGAGAGCGAGGATACGGAAGCTCTGACCTTCCGCCTTGCAGGTCAGGCTCCTTCATGGGGTGTTAGAGCCTAAAAAAAATGTTAACTAAAAGTAGGGCACATATCGCCCCACATATAGATCTAATTTCATATGCATGAAAATTTTGAAAAGTTAATGAAACTGCATCACGTTAAGTTTGAACTTGGTCAGATAGCTAGTTTTTGACTGAGACAATTTAATGCATACACTAAAAATCCCATATTCCGCGGTTTTTTTGTCACTATGACAGCGGCAAAAGTTTTGCCCTAACTTTTCCAGCGACAAAACGGAACCTAACTTTTAAAACGGTCTAATTCTAGTAAGCCTAGCAGAGTTGCTAAGGACCTAATATGTAAATTACATATGTATTCATTAAATTGTCGTACCGTATTACACTCAAGCTTTTCTTTTATCGAAGTAAACTTAACATTTATAATTCGAGTTTCCTTGGCTTTAGGCAATTCAACTCAAAAATCTGCCAGAAAAATTACTCGTCCCTCGGAATTTTTTCAGATGCAGTTTTTTTTCGTTAAATTGCCAAGCAACAAAATTCTCATTAAAATGTCAAGTTTACTTCGACAAAAAAAGCTCTCGTGTAAATATAAGTAATAAAAACTGAAAAATAAAAATTCAACTTCTTAGTTACGTAACTTCTTTTTAATAAAGAGCATTTTGCTCTACCTGCCTATTTTTATGACAATTCAATTCAAAATATAGTCACCAATCAAATGCATTTCTCTGCAGCCAACCAGTAGCCACCTTTCCTTATTTCTTACTTCGTCAATATTTACTTCAAATGAAAATGAGCAGGAGAGTATTGTAGCGACAATATTTATGTCAGATAAACGTTAAAATGGATATTCTTGTTGTTTCATTAAATTGTTCTCCGAATACAACGTTTGCTCTGAGTTTTTCTTCAATATTTGTCATTAATTCGTTACTCGTTGCTGCTGTTTTTGGAAAATAACCACTCGCGTTTTGTGCTCGGGATTATTTTTGTCACAGCAGCAACTCGTATTCGGAAGGACAAATCGTATTGGCAAAGTTCATATTATATATGAAAATATTATTCCTCTACACGAGATCCCATTCTTTTCGAAACGCCCTGTATATGGTATCATATATAAAGTATTTTACTTTTACTTCGGCATTACCTGTTGAAGTAGTACTTTCGATCTAGATTATTTTCACACTTTTGTTAAGACCGCTCTAGCGTTGTAGGAAAGTCGGAAAATTATTAAATAAATAGTATGTGTTCCTGATGGATGTAAACATTATTTTTCAAGAACGAAATGTTTGCACCATTTTGTATGGAATGTTAACAGCGCGCGTTCTAAAGTATCGATAAATACAGTCCCTTTAACGTTAGTGTATATAAAGCGACTGTATCGATAAAGAGTTTGAGCCTTCTCATCTTGTTACTTATTGTTATTGCAACATAATAAATCCTGTACATTCCTGTAGATATGTACGAGCCTAGAATTATGAATGAGTTCGTCCATTTACATTTTTGTACATTTACATAATATATCCACAAAATAAACAACGGCAATATTAAATTTATTTCATTGTGATAAAATACAATTAATTTGACAAGTTGGCATTAAAAAATACAGCAGAGAAAATTGAGAGATAATAAAATAGAGCAGGACTGAACTGTTGTGGGAAATTATACTGGTTTAACATAAATAAACGAATATCTTCACTATTGTGTAACAGGGCTTTTGTTCTTTAAAACGGGATGTATACGTATTGGCATCGTATCTGCAAGGTTTTGGCGGTCTTATGTTGTGAAAGAATTTCATATTTTCGCCAGCCTAATTTTTAATTTTATTATGCCTCGAACGGGGCAATTTTGCAGTTGCTTTTATTTCCCTCGTCTAAAAGACGAAGAAAGTATTGTAATCGAGAAAAAATCACCTTCCGAGGTTTCTTGAGATCTTCACGTTTCAGGTCCCAAGATAACGAAAAACAAGTTTTTTTCAATTTCGTCTGTTGCTTGCCTGACTGTCAGTCTGTTGGCGAACGATATTTTGCATACACAATCTACCTGACATGAAACCGAGAAAATATCAGACAAATATACAGTGTGGAAATAAAGTAACGGATAAATTCATTAACTTCGTTGATATTCATTTTTATGAAGAAATCTCGAAGGAGTGTAACGAGTTTGACCATAGTGAATATTTTAAGCTGATTTTTAGTTTCTTATGTCATTTGTTTTAAAAGTTATAACGTCATCGACTTTTGTATTAAATGAGAACCTGTATTTTTTTTATTGATTTTGAGAGTACTTTTATGTTGTTTTCAATGATATAAAATTTTCAATGTGTTCCATTTGAAAACAATCGAGAATAATGGTCTTTAAGTTGAAATATTAAAAACCAATGAAATGAGCAAAATAAATCTAGTTACCGGTGGATAAAACAACAAAAATAGTTACATGTCAGAATTAAACAATTTGTAAAGGTCATAACAAATTAAGCGTCCTTTGATTTTTCTAAATTAGAATTTACCTTTAGCAAACTATTTTATTAATAAAAATGGTACAATTAAGAGAGACACAGAGAACTGAATTTTTTATTATTTATTATTGTATTTTTCAATTGTTTTTTAAATTTCAATAAAAACGAATGTGCCATCAATGACTTTCCGTCAAACGTAGGTAACTAGATTTATTTTGCTCATTTCATTGGTTTTTAATATTTCAATTTTAAGACAATTTTTCTGGATTTTTTTCAGATGTAACATATTGAAAATTTTATATCATTGAAACGAACATAAAAAGTACTACCAAATTCAATAATAAAAAATGTAGGTTGTCATTTAAAAAAAGTCGATGACGCCATAACTTTTAAAACAAATGACATAGGAATTGAAAATCAGCTGAAAATATTTCCTATGGTCAAAATCGCTACGCGCCTTCGAGATAAAAAAAAATGAATATCAACGAAGTTAATGAATTTATCCACACTGTATACTGGGTGAGAACCTTAAAAAAATAAAAGAGTTTCGATCGGGGAAGAATTAGGACAACTGAAAGTCCAATCTACGTAGTAGTCTAGTATTACTTTCTTCTATCCAAGACTTCTACTGTTTAGGAGTATACCATGGGGGCTATCTTGCTGAAATATATATTCCCCACCATTTGACTGTAGTTAACCAATGGTAGACAAATGATGCTGGTTGGTTTAGAATATGTATATAATTTTTAGCATTAATTATTATGCTGTCTGAAATGTAAAGCATACCAACACCTGCCCCAGACGTGCATCGCCACACCATTATAGAAGCAGGATGCTTCACTCTTTTTTAAGACATTTCGTTTGATATGGATCAGATTTTCTTCGCATTACCCTGCTTCGAGAATTTCTCACGCAAAGCTTATCTAGGTTCATCCCTCCAAATTATACATTGCTCAAGTGCTCTTTCGTCCAGTTTTTGTGATATTTAGCGCAAACTAGGCGATTTTTCTTTTATTTGCTTGTTAGTTACACAAAAGGTAAATGATTTTTCCTTGCCCAAAAATAAAAAATGTTTCACAACTGTAAAGTTAAATTAAAACATTATGTAAGTAACTGATTTACATTCTAAAAATTAAAACTAATTGTTTTTAAAGCTGTTAAATAAATACTTTTAGAATATTGTTTTCCTGTAGCTCCTTCCTGTGCTCAAAGTTTGCGGATACTACATCATTACACAGATGAAGGATGAATGGGACAACGTTGGATTTTCATAACATCATAACGGTAGTTTTGTATTATCCCTCAGAAGCAATATGTTTCTGGTTTGTTAGCTATAATAATAAGATTAATAAGAAAAGGTTTTTAAAATTTATTAAGAGCCATGATGGAATTGCTGTGACCTGGCATTTGATATCAGCGTGGACAGAAATGTTACGTTCTGAGAGCAATTTCAAGATTAATTTTAAAAACAAACTGATTCATTTTGATCGGACAAACTTGATAGGTGCTTACAAGTACATTCCACAATTAATACAGATATTACATACAAACGAAGGTCATATTCGAACCAAACAGTTATGTTTCAAAACCGCGTTGCTCTTCTTAATTAATTTCTTTATTGCATGGGTTTGCATATATACTTAAGTTTTCTGGTTATATTTTATTGTAAATGTACAATAGTTTTGAAGTTTTGCTAAATCCAAACCAAAACTTAAACATCTGTAATTCTTAAGGCAAGCAATTGATTGCTATAGGATCTGTAAATTGAAATAACAACTCAACTAATTCTGAATTAGTGTAATTCGAATAAAATAATTTACCTCTCAATATGGCAACCTTTAGTATCGTACGAATAAGATTTAAAAAAATGGAAAATATACCCGCTGTGGCCGTCTTGGTGTTTAAATAGTACATCCTCATCAAAATATAAGCACCTCACTAGTCATACAGCAATCAGCAACACTTTTGCGATTAGCAGTTCTATGGGAAATGAATTATGTGCGTTGTCTTATTGACCAAGTGGTTTTAATTTAACACTTTTGTTTTTATGAAGGTATTCGATGTACTAAATTTTTGTTAATAAATTTTGTTTGCCTTTTTACTTCCTTTTACGATAAAGGAAGTATTGGATTCACCCCAAAAATTCGAAATTGAGTTTTTAACAGATCTTCACGTTTTGGAGTCCCGTGAACCCAAAAAACATGTTTTTGTTCATTGGTCTGTCTGTCTGTGTGTCTGTGGGTCTGTCTATCTGTGTGTCTGTCTGTGAACCGAATATCTCAAAAACGAAAAGAGGTATGGCGTTGAAACTTCATATATTATGTTTTGTGTACTACCTAGGTGCGACAGCAAGCTTTTAAAGAAAATCGCATAACCGGAAGTATGATGTATACTCTTGTGGTTTTTCATTTTTTTTTCGATTTTTTCAAAAACGGCTCCAACGACTTTTTTCAAACTGTACATTTTTTACGTTTTTAATGTGTAGTGATGTGAGATAGGTGATTTTCCAGTTGAATGCCTCTAAAATGAGTTTCTTTTGTTTTTTCTATTTTGCAATTTTTGAAAAATTTTAACAAATGCTTAAAAATTTAAAATAAAATTTTGACTAATAACAAGCTCACTGTAAAAGGAAGTTGTATGCGTGTATCACACTCGATTTTTATTTCTTATTTCACGTTAAGTGCTAAGCAGTTAGAAGTTTTAGATATTGTAATGGTTAGAAGAAGCAATTTATTCAACATATTACTTTGTTCGGGATTTTGGACTTATACGGACGTATTTTATTGAATAGAAGCCCCAGTGGACTGTGGCCATTAAATGTGCTACTAAATTCTTATTTTTTTTCTATAATATTTATATATACTTTCAATTATATAATTTATGGGTTATGTTAATGGTTAATTATGAGTTTAATATAATATAGGTTTATCTACTATCGCAGTTCATATATGATACTTTATACTGAAATATCGAATAAGAGTTTATATCATTTTGATTTAAATTGATTAATCATCATGAGTTTTATAGAAAGGTTTTCTTTCTTTTTCTGAAATTTGACATTATCAGGTAAGATAAATTTAAAGAGTTCTCTATACCCTCTTAACCTGTTTCTATTCACAATGAAGGCTGTTAAATGATTTATCAGCTAACTCAATTCACATTTCTAAACTATAATAAATGTCTATTATTTGACAGATACCTGCGGTATAACATTAAACCCTAACTGACATTTACAAATACAACCTGGTGGCTATCTATTTGGTTCCTTTTAGCCTTGTTACTGAAAAGGTAATTAAATCTTCTTATTTCATTATTATGAAGTTATTGACGGTAGACTGAATTTCATATGTACATTTTACACTTGTAACTTGATATGACACTTGTTATGACTGAACTGAATAGTTTATATAATTTTCCTGCGGTTTAGGACTAACCTAACTAAAAAAGAGGCGATCCTATGCTACCAGGAACTGTTGTCTTGCCCATCGAGTTGAACTCTACTTAACAGGAAACACCTCATCGTCAGACTAATGAAGCAGCCATTTGGGTGAGGAGCTCCCAACGAGAATTAATGATGGTGTAAAATAGGTCCGCCAAAAAGGGTTCATCGAGACTCCGTGTGACTCTATCCAACTGAATCATAACGTCCCGTGCTTAAAGATAGCAAAGAATAACAATGGAAGCAAAAAGCTAAACCAAAGACACTTCTACGGATCGCCCATGTATTTAGCTACTAGTTAATTCGTAACTGCTTTTTCTATTAAGAACCTGCCCAATGGATTAATTATTTTCCTGAAAAGCCACTACTTCTTAATATAATGTAGAATTAGATTAATTACAACCTTATAGATAAAAAGTTTAAATTTTTTTATCCTTGTAAGCTGGGAATCAGCTCCGAATTTATTTGCTGCTGGACGCTATCAAGCCCCAATCTGTTTTTTATTCGAAACAGGAAGTGGTTTTCTCTTTTATTTCTAATTTGAAAATTCTCAAATTAGCCTTCTGTTTGAAATTAAAAAAACTTGATGAAGATTATGCAACCTGTATTTCTCCCAAGTACTTTAAGTTGTCTAACTTTCAGGTTTTGTGATAGTTCTGATTTATGATATTTTAGTTGCTCGACTGTGGATGCTACAACCTACACATTTCTTCAATAAAATTGGTTTTCGAACTGATGTGCATATACTGAGTTTGAGATTCAAGGTACTATCAACTGCACCCATTCACTATTCTCATTGTTTAAACATTTTTTTCGGTTATTGAATAGCTAATCATTGTAATCACAAATGCTTTAAAATACCATTACATAGAACAAAATTTTCTCATCACCCTTTGTGATCTATCGATCTGTACTACATAATTTAAACTTTGTAAATTGTAAGGGTCTTCCTATTCTAGATGTGGAGCGTAATCTTCATTTAAGTTTATATCAATTGTGTTATTCCTTTATTCAGTTATTTATTTTATAATAATTACTGTAACACATACGTTAACGCGTTGAGTGGAAGAGAAGCTGACGCTAATTGTCATGGCTGCAAAAATCACCTTGCCAGATTTTTCAGGTCTTTACGTTTCAGAATCCCTAGATGAAGAAAAACGTGTTTTCTGAATTCCGTCTGTCTGCATCTTTGCCTGTAGTTGGTATAGCTCAAAAACTATTTGTTGGAGGAAGACCATAATTTGCATGTAAACTATATGTTTTCCTTGCATAAAACCTCCAAAATATCGGACAAATATATACAGGGTAAACACCTTAAAAAATGTTTTTTTTTTTGTTAACTGAGGAATAGATAAAAGTAATAATTTGTACATAGGTCACGCTTTACACATAAAAAAGAGACCCAACAGAAACAGGGTACCTAATTGTTGTAAAAAAATATGAACAACAAGCTGTTGAATGTAATGCAGTCGCTGCACGGCTATATGAAGCACAGCTCCGTGACAGGATGCCATCGACAGGTGCACCCAGCGTGGCCTGCTTGCTTCCCGCTGAAATGCCTTCCGCAGGCACTGAAATTGCGCTGAGTTCGAATCCCATCTGCACTATCTTTTTTACATGCAAATTGATATAATTTGCATTACCAAGTGTTTTCTTTTATGGTTTCATTAGTATTGGAAAAGTTACGATATTTTTATCCTTAGTTGCCTTTTTTTCAAAATATTTAGTATCACAACTTCCACTTGCGAGGGAGTTTTGAAAAAAGCCCTTTTCAGATTTTTTATATTAATTTTGTTCATAACAACCGACAGTAAAAAAATTTATATTTGCTTTGTTTGCAGTGATAATTTCTACAAATAAAGAAGATACAAGTGATTTATCCCTGTTTGATAATAAACTATATGGGAGAATGTTAGACTAGAAAAGCTAGATTAATATAAGAATATACAAGTAGTATTTTCTGAAGTTAAGCAGATAACCGCTCTAGTTCTTTAATTAAACATCTGTAGCACAATTTTACCGAAGTAAGTCAGTGAATTTACTAATTAGAAGTAGCTTGTGTTTTCATACTATTATTTTTCAGATAAACAATAGCTATAATAAATTAATGCAGTAGATTAATCAATGTATTGTACACATTTGAACACATCTAGACATAGACATTAAACAAGTCATGAAGAGATAGAGAACTGTAATTGCAAAGTACGTGAAACATTTATCTATAGGATAAAAGCAATTTTATTCACAAAATCTTAGTTCGGCTTTGAAAATATGATAATAGCAGTCGGTCTAAAGTACTGACATGCATGCTTAGGTATTGACCATTACATACAAACATATTATTACAAATTTTGTTGTTAACTACAAGTAATAGATGTTCACTTTCAGCAATACGTAGTGAAGGTTCGGTTACAATAAAATTAAAACTTATTAAACATTTTTGATACTTTATATTACTTTTCCGACTTAGGAAAATATATAAAATTACTTTATTTCATTTTGGAACCATAACCTGGTTTATTGGTTCTCGATAGAGGGCGTAAAATGGATTTTATAGCCCTCAGGAAATTTAAATCTCTCCGCTTCGCGTCCAGCTTTAAACATTCCCTCGTGCTATAATCTATTGATTACGCCCTTAATACATAAATAACTATTATACTACCATTTTTACAAAAATAGGGTTGATCATTAACTCGTTATTAACACAACCTGATTTTCAGAAAATTTCTCGTAAAACAATATTCTATAAATAGCGGAAGTACATTATCATATATAATGCAACTAATGGGTTCTTGATTATCAAATAATCATTTCCGTTTAGACGAGATATATTGTTTGGCAATCACGCGAGTCCTTCGGACGAAAACAATATATCGAGTGGAAACAGAAACGATTTTATAATCAAGAAGACACGAGTTGCATTCGGCTTGATTATATCACGAGTCAATAAACAACTTTTGAACAGTTTATTTATAAATATTAATTTATTAATATGACAATTGTACTGTCAGCAGATAACGCGATGTGAAGGCATGTGACTATCACTTATTAGTCAGGAAGGTATATGATTATCACGGTTGCTATGTACATTATCAAAAGTTAGTACATACGTAACTATGCATTTTGCCGTTTTTCATTGGTTGTCGTTAGAGGGAGTGATATAATCAGAGTAAGAGCCACTTATCTTCATTAGAACGTGCAGCCATTGTTGGTTAGTGTCATGTGAATCACAATCTTCTGCTTTGTAGTACAAGAACACACAAGACGCACTATCTTCGTAGATTTCGTTCACATACATTATTAAACGTTTCCATTAAAATATATAACATGTGCTGACGAACGAAGCTGGCATTGTACGGAAAGGCCTACTTTGTAAATTATGTAACTAAATTTCAGCAAACGCACTGAAACGTATTTCCGTAAAAAGCACACGTACAGCTTTTCCAGCTTGATGCGAATTAGAGCACTCACATGCCAACAGTGGTGCCAGGCAGCAGACTAAAATTTTACGCTGCGAAGCATAATGAAAGAAAACAAGCAATTACTGCGCTTCATTAGCTTACAGAAATCAAATCTAATTTTTGGTTTCACTCAATTTGAAATGTTCACACTTAGTTGCGCTTGCATCCGCAACTAGAATTACTTTCTACCCCTTGGCCGGGAGTCGACCGCCAAAAAGGCTGTTCTGAAAGGCGGGCTGGAAGACACCGCAAATCATACCCTTTACGGTTCTTCGATTTTCAAGATCCTGTGAGTTTTAAATTATAGATTTAAATAAAAGAAGAGTGATGGAGTATACTTATTGATAAAATGCTTATGTTATTTAAAAACGTAAGAATTAAACATCACGCATTGCCATTTGAAATTATCCCAGCAAATGCGGATTGTGCAAATTCTATTGGCTACTGCTACTGCTACATCAGCTTGTAAAGATAAGATCAATTGGAAGATATATACGACATAACGGTTCTCTTGGCGTTCCGGATTATGGATCTGAGTACCCATATGTAAGTTTTGTTACCGCCCTTTGACCTGTAAAACAGCAACCCTTCAAGTGTCAAGTAACCGTGAAACCGGTAGCACTAGTTCTCCCAGAGATGTACACGTTACTTCCCCAAAGTGTTGTTTATGTTTACAGGCTCTAGCCGGGAAACAAGCGAAGTACAGTCGTGTTCATTAATGTGTTGTACAGCATTTGTGCATCGTGAATATAGATTAATTACACAAAGTTATACCAAGTGTTGCATATACAAATATTTTGAAAGTATACCTATATCTAGGTCTACCTGTTTAATGATACAGTGTGAGCCTTTGTTGAATAATAACACAACCACCAATAAATTTACAACTGTCGCTGTACCACAGCTTTTTGAACACGAGTGTATGTATATAGTTCTAAAACTATCAAGTTTTTGTGACTAAAGGTGTAGAAGCATGTTTATATTTGTACTTTTTGTTATCATTGCAGGATTTTGTTATAGGATAAAGTGTGCCTACAATATGTGGATATGGCTTAACCACAGGTTCCTGGACCAAAAATAATAGGATTTAACTCAACTTACAAGTCGTAGTGCATTTCGTTGAGACGATATTCTGCTACAACGTTATTTTCTTATTTTTATTTTTGTGTATAACAATATAAATTTGAATAATATTCTGCAAGGTACACCATATTATGATATTGGTTATTATTGGCAGGGTACTAGTCCTGCTTTTACATATGTATTCGGAAATAAAACATTCGTTAGTAAATTGTCTATAATTTTCATATCTATTGCAATTTAGAAAAAAAAATCCGTGACTGCACCGTGTTTTTTTTTTTTTGAAGCAGAACTAGATCTTTCGAGAATCAAATCGATGAAAACTAATTTCTAATTGTGGTAGCAATTCAACATTTGTCAAATTGCTCATGATAAAGGGAAATGTTTTGAGTGTAGAGGGCACAGATTAATTTTTTGCGTAAGATCAACTTTTGCATTTATGAAAATGGTATTAACTGCTGGTCACTAATAATACTTCGTATTCAATTGTCGTTTATTTAATTAATTGTCGGCATACAGACCACTATAGGTTAGAGCTGTGTTCAAGACAGCATGGTGCAGTTACTGTTGTTGTTTCCTCTCTCTAATTTTTAGCAGATATAAAAAATATAAAACACACAAAATGTACCATTAAATGTCTATTTCTGGAGAAATAACTTTAAAGTTATCGGCTTTATTTTAAAGGGCTACTGCATGCTCTGTGTTGTGACACCCATGCTTGATTCACTAGTGATACACCGATAATAAACAATATCATCCCAAAAGGTAACTTATGGCGCATGTGTGGCATATCTAATAATATCATCCAAATCGATTTAAGCGTTCTACGGTTACAGGGAAAACATTTTTTTATAAAGACATTTGACACAGAATACTGGCTTTTGAGTATATGTAGCTTGAGTTAAATCGTAAATTTTATTATGTAAGCATTGTTGCTATGGTGTTTTTCCTTTTTCAGGGATATAAACTTGAATAGATTTATGTAGTATTTCATAAAAAATAATTTTACTTAGTAAATTACGAAAACAGTTAATTAAATAGAAAGGAAACCCTTATTCATACGGCTGCTTATTACTTCCCTCATCTAAAAGACGAATGCGAAGAGCAAAAAAAAATCACCTTCAGAGATTTCGTCAGATCTTCACGCTTCAGGGTCCCTGGATGACGAAAAACAGGTTTTCTCAATTCCGTCTGCCTGTCCGTCTGTCTCTCTGCCTTTCACTTGCCAGTATAACTCAAAAACTCTTTGTTGGAGGAAGACGCTATTTTGCATGCGGATTATGTCTACCTGGGATGAAACCGAGAAAAATTCGGTTAAATATATACAGGATAAGTACCTTAAAAAATAAAACTTTGTCTATTTTTGCTTTAACTGAGGTATAGATAAAAGTATGAATTTGTCCGTAGCTCAGGTTTTACCCTTGACAAAAATGGGATCGAACAGATACAGTGTAATTGTTGTAAAAAACAAAGATGGACTAGAATAAGCTGTTGAATGTAATGCAGTCGATACGCGGCGATATTAGGCACAGTTCCGTGGCAGGATGCGATCGACGGGTGCGCTGCGCTCGGCCAGTTTGCTTGCCGTTGAAATCCCTTTCGTAGGCACTGAAAGTGCGCTGAGTTCGAATCCCGTCTACAATAGCTTTTTTATTCGGAAATTGATGTAATTTGCATTACCAAGTGTTTACTTTTATTGTTTCAGTATTAATAGCAACGTTAAGAGATTTTTACCCTTAGTTGCATTTGATGAAAATGATAAAAATATTTAGTGCCACAACTTCCACTTGGGAGGGAAGTTCTGAGTAAGGCCTTTACAGATGCTTGGAATTGGATGATAATCCAATTGTAGAATAGATGTGAAAAAGTATAGAGTGAGAAGTAATAAGGAGTTTTAAAAATTTGTTGACCATAAACTCTCCGCTCTACAATGCACTTTTCAAAATGGAGACAACAATCAAATACTTTATTTAGAAAAACAATATTTTTGTAGCGTTCTACCTAATTTATATTTTTATTAGTTGATAGCACAGAAAATGTTATACAGCACTCGATCGTTGTGTGCCTTGTTGGAACAGGCTTCAAAAAGTAGAACATTTTCTCTACCTATTCTAAGGCACTTGCCGATATTGTAACGTAACACACTATTAAATCGTTACAACATTCAAACGTGGTATCTACTATTCGTATGGAATTTTACAATAGTCACTGAATTGCAACTCTACGAGTATAATTTAAAATTTTTGGACTTTTAAAGCACCAATGGCGAACATACCAGATATTCCATTCCTTTTCACAAAAATGTACAATACTAGAGGTAAAATAATGTAGTCGTTTTAATTGCAATATACAGAACAAAGGTTTTAGTTCCATTGTAGTTTCAGCAGCACAGCGAGCCAGTAATTTCTAAAATAAATTAAAGCTTACTAACATCTACTGAAATTAAATCCTTTAATTGTAATATTTCCGTTTTGTTAAATAAAATCTATTAAAACACTTCATACGCCCTGAATTTGCGAACAAGAGAGAAAGAGGAACAAGCTACTGACATAAAACAGATAGAATTAACTAACTCGCAAACTTAGCAATTCTAGGCATTCTTGATTTTGGCGTGAAACGTCTATTTACTTTAGAGTGAGTTTATATTCAAGATAGGTCGCCCTCATAAATATGATATGCAGGCTTATAATCTGGTTTAAGAAAATGTAATTATATTTCATAAACGGATTTAAGCTATTTGTCAGGAGCACAGCAGTCGAAAATGCAATTACATATAAACACGAACAAGTCATCAAGCTTAAACATCCAACAACGTCTGTGTGGTATACTTTTCAAAGTTTAAATTGTTGAACTATTCGATAATGATAATGGTAGTAGTTTGTATAGTAGCGATTGAAAACGTTATCTTGTTTTAATTATTATTAGAACAACTTTCTACTCTACGAAATTTCTCCCGTAGGTGGGCTTCATATGTGTCTACCTTTTACTATTAAAATGTCACGTAGTGTCTCAATACTTAGATACGTATTACAAATCATAGATATTAATAACAGAAAAACTAAAGTTGATATTATTTCGAGTCATTTAAAATGTAGCCATTTACTTAGTAGGTAAACTATCATTTAAATTCATTGTTTATCTAAGCTGGGATTATTCTCAAGTTTAAGTTCATATAACGAAGTATCTCCAAAATAAAATAAATTCTGGCAAATTGGCAGAAAAACCTATACTAGATGGAATAAGAGAATGTGGCCGGCTGGTAAAGCATTTGCGTTTGCAGTCGGCAGGTAGTAGTTTCGAGCCTCATACCCGGATATTGGTAACATCGAACGGTGTACGGTCATCATACTAATACTTTTGGCGGTCGTGACCCCTGGATTGGGCATTTTTCATACTAATTCAACGCAGGGGCGGCGAGTAGACGGGTGCACGGGGGCGACCGCACCCGATCACAAATTGTTACGGGTGCAACGCACCCGATGAATTGTAACAGTAAAATAATATTTTTCAAAACTATTTATTTGGAATGGTAGCAGCATGTGCTAACCAGCATCAGCCAGGGGGTGTTATGACCGGACTACCTGTCTTGATTGGGACCGGAAGTACAATTTAAGGCTTATCGCCTAGGTACCGGCTAGGGCAACTACTACCTAAATATTTCCAAGAATTCAATGTTGCTTATTTCATGATGGATATTTGCAATTTGCTGAAGTAAACGCCTCAGTTGCCAAGTAGCATTTGCGTTGTTCGCTCTACGTAGTTGTCTGCCTATACAGTGGAGAAGTTTTTGATAAAGCAGGAAAAATCGACTAGTGCCGGAGATGGAAGGCCGCTTCAAAACCCATCATGTTCAAACCTCGATAAAATAAATGGTATGTTATACATTGTAACTTATATTGCCATTTTCGATATGTCAATCTAAAATATTATATTCTAGTTATTTATTTATTTAGAATAATTCAATGTAATTTTAATCACAAACTACATAACTTTATGCTGGGATTAACTAAACTTAATTTTACCAATATTGTATTTTAGAAATTATTATTAGTTATTTCATTAATTACAAGAATTTTTTAATTGCAGATATTGACACAAAAAGAAAATCCACAAGGAAATTTTTGCATAAGTGATCTTATCAGTTTAGGTGGATAGATTACAATCTTCAGGCGGATAGAGTATTTTGTAGGACATGCTTAGAGGCAGCAAAAACAGAAAAACTTAATTCGAGGCCGCTACTGGGTCCAACAAAAATGCCTATAAAAGTTTTTGTTAATGGTTGTTCTTCGTGGAATAAAGCAATAGAGCGGTTTAAAGATCATGAACGTTCAAATTTTCATTTCCAAGCAGTTGGTATTGTGGCGTGTAGTGAACGTGGTGTTAATGTCTTGGCTAGTCTTAATACCGAACAAGAAAGTCAAATGAAACAAGCTAGAGTTGCTTTGCTCACGTTTATTACTAGTTTAAAATATTTAGCAACGGAGGGGAGGGTCTTGCCATTAGAGGCCACTCCGATGAAAATTCGAATTATTTCAGGCTTTTAAAGACAAGATCTGAAGATGTACCGGAGTTGCGCTTAAGGTTACAAAGAAATCAATACAAGTGGATTTATATACTCTTTATTTATTTCTTTAAAAACCTGAAGATTCCGAAATGTGTAGTATAAGGCACCCGATTGAAACTGTATAACTCGCCGCCCCTGATTCAACGGGCTAGCCATCGTTCAGGGCTGCGGTCGAAGAAGGTTTAGAAAACAGCACTTGGTGCGGTAATAACAGGCTGTCAGTCTATATCTAGAGAAGGAAGAAGAAGCCTATATTAATAAAGACTCTATTCTCTTTTAAAACAAAGTAGAAATGTATAAGAATATGAAACTAGATGAGGCGGTGCATCCTTGCCGATATTTCGGCACACTGTTGGCATGAAGAGGCTTTTACCATTTGCACTTTGGGACGCCTGCTCCTTGGGATATACGTAGTCCTCGCAATCACTTGATCGGTGCTTTCAGTGTGGTATGACCGTTAGCATATTATGTTGTATACGTGATCGCGCAATATGTGCGAAGAGTTGAGCTAAAGATAATTTGCAAAGAAGGCAGGAACTAATAATTGCGAAGCCTAGACGGAGCACGTCGGTTGAAAATCTAGTCAGCGGAGAGTATGAATGGGGCAGACGGCACCGATAATGTGACATTCCATATTTGAAGGTGAGAAGAGCTAGTAATTTTCATTCACATCTTTCAATAATTAAAAAAAATCTTGTCTGGGATTCAGACTCTCGACCACAGGCTCGGCAGTCTACGAGAGTGCTGACTTCAATCTAACAGTATAGTTAGGTGGCCTAACGAAACGTGTTCCCAAATCCAAGAAGTACTTTTCGGCCTAAATTTGTACACTAATGCATAATTTTCAGAACGGGTGCCTAAAATGGTATTTTATGTCAACTGTTCGTTGGAAATACAAACAACACGTAGCTCGAATGTGCCGAATATTTTATGAGACACCTCACCTCGTTCCTTGATGAAAAATAACCAAAAAAAATCTTGTCCGGGATTCAGACTCTCGACCACAGGCTCGGCAGTCTACGAGAGTGCTGACTTCAATCTAACAGTATAGTTAGGTGGCCGTTTAACGTCGATTACTGGTAACATATGTACAAAACGACAAATACATAAAAAAGAAATGCAACCAATGTCGTCCAAAAGAGTTTCAGTTCTTTGCAATAATATTCCACACAAAATGGCGTAAAAATTATTCTGATATGTTATATCGTTCTCTGGTTACCATGTTTACATCATCCGGAATGGTATTCCCGCCCTTTATTAATTTTTCGACTTTTCTCTAACCCCAATTGCCTTTACAAAACTTATGTGATTTCATGCGAGTTTTATTAAAAGGCCGCCGAAACGACTTTTTAAAAAACGTTTATTTTTATTTTACAATGAAATATAACATTGGAAGCACACAGCTAGCCGCCGGACAATTTCTTACATCTAGCTATGATACGAACACAATGGAACTTATCGACTGACTGGAGCTTAACTTAGAGGTGCAAGCTACTAGTATATATACTATGCCTAATCAGCTAAGATAAGCGTTATCTCTAAAAGGGAGCGTGAGACAGGAAGCCACGTGCGTTCAAGGTTGCAGACTTGCAATTCATTATAAAGAAGCTATTATTGTTCAAGGTTGCAAGCTTGCAGTTTTACACAGGAGACCATTGTCTATTCATAATATAACACGTCCGCCGATAAAATGTTCAATGGGTGGTATTCAAATATGCCTCCATTGAACTTACAAAGAGAAAAGAAAAGAAAATTAAACTTATGCATTTACATTATCTGGTTCAAAATCTTTATTTAGAAATCTAATAAGTTTAATCTTCATTGTGTTTCTATTATAATACAAATACAATATAAAAATTATTAACATAAGAATAGTACACAGAGTAAATATAATTGCAGACACACTTAAATTATCAGATTTAATAAAATTAACAGGTTTTAACAAATTTTCATATTTATTAAGCTTAATTCGGTCCTCAACCAATTTCTGGGTGTCAACTGGTATCAAGTCAATCTTCGAGACATTTATGAATTCGATTCAGGAATTATTAAGCGGTCAATGTTTGAAACTTTTAAATTAGCAATTTTATTTAAGGTTCTTTTATACTGAATAATAAAATAGCAATACGATTTTCATTAAATTGTTTCTAAGTGTATCATAACGAATAAAATAGGAATATCATATATATTTCTAATAAGCGTCTATTTGCTTTATTTAAGAACTACATTGCCTAAATTTAAAGAATATAGTTCTGGATTACATTTTAAAATATTTACAATATTATATCGCCGTGTATGATTGAATATTTAATCAAGATACAGACGATGAAGGTAATAAGTCTGAATAGGGTAGTAATTCATTAGCATGGCGTCTAATGTTGGACGATCCATTATGCGGTGTTAACTCGTATATGTCATGTTCTAAAATTTGGGATATTGTATATGGTCCTATAAATTTTGGTTCATCTTTACTTCTGGAATTTGTTTTAACAAATACTTTTTCATTTAATTGAAATGTTTTATTTTTCCGGGTTGGGTTTAATTTTAAATTTCGTTTTTCTTTACTATCAATTTGCTTGCCTTGCAATATTTCGTAAATTTTTTTCATGCGGATTTTGTGACCAGATAAATAATCATGATAGTAGGTTTTTGTATAGTCTAAATCGAACTGATTTCTACATTCAGTATGACCAAATAGAATCTCAAAAGGGGTTAAATTGAGATTAGAGTGTATCGTATGATTGTATGCAAGAATACAATATTGAATTTTGTTTTGTTCAGGTACATCCGTCAATAGTCGATAGTGTTCAATTATTGTCGAATGTAGTCGTTCAATTGGGGAGTTAGATTGATGGTGATGTGGGGTTGTCGTATGCAACTGGATTTTATGTAAAGCTATGAAGTCTTTAAAAATATTTTTGTTAAATTCTCCATCAGCTATAATGATATTTGGTGTAGTAAAAGTACACATATAATTAAGTAGTTGTTCAATGACGTCTGTTAAATTTCGAGATTTAATATAGTATGCTTGGGCGAATTTGGAAAATGAGTCTATTATTGTTAAATAGCTTCTCTTACCTATCTGAAAAATGTCCAAGTGTATAGTATGAAATGGTTGGTTTTGTGTAGGAGTAAGCTGTAAAGGCTGTTTAATTGGGTTTCTGTTGTACTTTTGCGCTTTACAAATATGACAATTATTAATATAGTCGGTGACATCTTTATTAATTGATTTCCAATAATATTTTCTTTTTATATGTTCGATTGTTTCATTGATACCACGGTGATTAGTTTTGCCTAGATGGTAATTTTGGATTTGATATTGACGATCTTGTGGATTTAGAACGTAAGTCACTTGTGACATACATCGATGAAATTTGGGTGTGTTATCGTTAATTATGTTTTGCAGAAAATTTGAAAAATCTAAACAAAGTTCGTCGTTAGGAAAATAACAATGGTAATGTGTTCTAGGTTCACAATGTTCAATTAATAGCCTGTTGAATACGTCAATTTTATTTGTATTATTTAGGGATACAGAATAATGTGTAATTCCGTCGTATTTAGTGATTCCGATATCTCGTGGTAGTTGAGAAATTACAAATTCAATTTGATTTTTAAATTGTTGTAGAGGTTTTTCGGCAATATCTATTACGGGGGTAGATGATTGTTGCGAATGTATTGTTTCGACATAGGATTTATTATCGTCGTTATTTGGTGGTCTTATTTGGATGTCGGATATAACTTTTACTTTAGGCGTTTTTGATTTTGGTGGTCCGATGGTCGGTACCGAAAAAAAGTCTTGTATGTCGGGGGTGCTTGCCCTACTTGCCATTAAGCTTTCGTTACCTTGTATTGGTATTGGTGTATGAAGTCTATCGGGTGTTTCTAAAGTCATGGGGTGAATTTGAACACGTGATAGAGCGTCGGCAACTTTATTTAATTTGCCTGGTAGATAGTTTACGGTGAAGTCGTATTCTTCTAATTTAAGTGCCCAACGAGTTAATTTGGAATTTGGTTCTTTTAAATTTTTGAGCCAAACAAGCGGTCTATGATCGGTGTACAATTTAAATTTTACTCCATACAGATATGGACGAAATTGTTTGGTTGCCCAAACTATGGCTAGGAGTTCTCGTTCAATTGTAGTATAATTTTGTTCTGCATTATTAAGGGTTCTGGAGGCATAACAGGTGGGTTTACCATCTTGGGATAGTACCGCGCCTATCGCAAATTTAGATGCATCGGTAGTCAGTTCGAAAGGTTTTTCAAAATCAGGATATTGAAGTACTGGTTCATTCATTAAAATTTGTTTGCAATACTCAAAGTTCTTCAAAAATTCAGGGGTGTGTACAATTTTATTTTCTTTCTTTAAACATACGGTTAAAAATTTAGTTATTTTGGCAAAGTCTTTGACAAATTTTCTATAATAGCCAAATAGTCCTAAGAATGATTTTATCTCGGTTCTTGTTTTAGGTGCTGGGAAATTTTTGATTGCTGATATTTTAGATGGATCTGGTTTTATTCCTTCTGAAGTAACTATATGACCTAAATATTTTACAGATTTATGTAAAAATTCCGATTTATCTAACTGAATCTTTACATTAGCATCTCTACATTTTTGAAATACATTTTTTAAACGTTGCATGTGTTCTTGAAGAGAACTTCCGAAAATTATAATGTCGTCTAGGTAAACTAGGCACTGTGTTGGAGTGAGTCCAATTAAGGCTGTATTTATCATCCTTTGGAAGGATGCAGGACTGTTACGTAAACCCATAGCCATTCTTTTAAACTGAAAATGGCCTTCTTCGGTTGAAAAAGCGGTTTTTTCGCGATCTTTCTTTTCGATTTCTATCTGGTGGAAACCAGAGGCAAGATCCAAAGTTGTAAAGTATTTAGCTCTGCCAAGATTGTCTAATACAGTTTCTATACGGGGCAATGGATATTTATCTTCAATAGTTTGTTCATTTAACTTTCGATAGTCAACTACAATGCGCCATTTTTGTTTTCCGGAGGCGTCTAACTTTTTTGGGACGACCCAAATAGGAAAATTATACGGTGATTCCGATGGCTCTATAATATCTTCGTTTAACATTTTCTTTATTTGCCTTTTGACTTCTTCGCGATGAATATGGGGATAACGGTATGTTTTCGTAAATATAGGTGCATTGGTTTTAGTCCTAATGTGGTGTTTTGTCAAATTCGTAACGGATAAAGGTATTTCGGGAGAGTAAAATACATCTCTGTATTGAAAACATAAATTAGTCAAAAGAGTTTTTTCGTCTTCGTTTAAATGGTCTAATCTTAAATTGTTTTTTAAATTGTTATTTAAAATACTTCTGGTGTTTGGAGTATTTATATTAAAGTTGTTAAGTCTGATAGGTTGATTTTTGCTATCGGGTTCATAGTCTTCTAAAAATAATGGATTATAAATATTTATTTCTTGTGTTTCGTTTGAAGTATTAATTACACTGGTTTTAAACCAATTATTGTGTAATTTCACTAATGCTGAAGGCATAATTAATTTTTCATTAAATTTTAGTTTTGGAGCTATTTTAGTTCCATTCTTTCCTACTGCTGGTAAATTTACAAAACATTCTGTACGCGGAGGTACTACAAGTTTTCTGACAAAATCTGAGTTTTTAAATTTGGAAAAATTACATTCATTACGTTTTTGAATTTCCTGTTTAGTTTTTGATGGATTATAATAGAACGGTATTACTGTTTTTTCTGTTTGAATGTGCATCCATTTATAATCTATTCGTGCGGATAATTTTGAAAGTAAGTCGGATCCAATAAGTCCTACATAGTCTTGGTGAAAATTGAATAAATAACACGTATGTGTTCCGTTTTTATAAAAAAGATTAGGAATGGGTAAATCTGCAATTAAGTTATGTTGAGAAATTCCATGAGATGTAACTATCTCGAATTCTGTTTCATAAATATAATTTGGAAAATGTTGTTGTACAAATTCTGGGGAAATTATTGTTTGTGAGCTACCTGTATCTATTAAAAGTTTATCGCCGGTGGCGGGAATTATAATGTAAGGAAGGTTTGATTTTGGATTTATATTAAAAGTTAAAATATTCTTTTCCGAGGCTCTTAATGAAAATTTACAGTATCGTTTGGATCTGGATATTCGAAATAATCTGGGGTGTGATCTAAGTCTTGTGGATTATCAGGGTCAGAATATTCCTGAAGGTTTTCGTTAAAATTTTCTGGAGTTGAAAATTCTCCATTTTCAAATAAATTTTCGTTTAAGTCTTCATATTCATCCGGAGGTTTTTCTTGATGGTAATTTAAATGATTAAAATTTCCATTAACGTTTTGAGAATTTGGTCGATATTTATTGGGGAAATTTGATTGTTGAGTAGCTGGTCTTTTTATAGTGCTAAAGTCCATAGGTTCTGGTTTATTTGTTGGTGAAAAATTTGGTTTAGGTGCAAATGCATTAAAGCTTGAATTTTGAGTTATTCTAGAATTATTAGGATTGTTAAAATTTGTTGGACTTTTAAAATAATTGGTATTTTGATTAAAATTACTTCGATTTTGTTGAAATGGTCTTTGCATAAAATTTGGGTTATTAAATTTAGGTTTATATGAATTTCTTGTTTGAATATTGGAAGTTAAATTTGATTTATTTAATTTCTGACTTTGAAAATTATTTTGATTTTGAGAATATCTGATATCAATTTCTTCTTTTACTATGCTTAACGCTTGTTCTAGTGAAGTTGGATTTCTACTTCTTACGAAGCTTCCTAAATTTTCATTTAGTCCACTTGTAAAAGTGCGAAGTGCTAAATCTTTGTTAGCCTTTAATTTATAAGTGATAATATCTTTTGATTCTTGACTCAGAGAAACTTTAGAATTATAAATTGCTAAATGAGTTCTAACTTTATTGAAAAATTCTATGGGAGAGTCTTTATTCTGTTTTAATTTAGTTAAATCAATTAAGAGATTCAATTCTGACCTTTGGTCGCCAAAATTTTCAATTAAGACATTTTTTAAGTCTTTCCAAGTATCATACTCGTAACCTGTGATTACTTCTAACACTTGACCTTTCAATTTATTCCTTATCGAATTTAAAATTATTTGGTTGATATACTCGTTTGAATTTTCTGTGCAAAATTTGGTTGCAATGATTTCTGCGGATCTGATAAATTCCGAAAGAGTGGCTTGATTACCATCATATGTGGGAATTTCATTTAATAAAGCTACATTAAAATGTGAGGGAAACAATGATGCGTTTTGTTCAACCATATTTGGGTTGCTAATGTTGTTACAATTATTTAAAAATAAAATTCTAGGGATTGAATTCCTTGGTGAGCGTGATCGATCTCGTGACATAAAATTTTTACAATTGTTTCAAAATATAATTACAGGTGTTTTAACTAATGATTCAAGATAATAGTGATCTAAACATAAAAATTTTATAGACAAAAATTAATTTTGCTTTATTTGTTTCACTTATTTTTAATTTTTATTTATGTTAGTAAACAGTTTAATGACTAGGGGATGTTTAACAGGGGTACCTACGCGCAAGAACGCAAGCACAAATGCAAATTAAGCACACCTATTATGTGCAGCAATTGGTCTGGCTTACTACGTTCTGCCTGGACTTATAAATAAATATTTAAAACTATGTTAGTATAATTTTTAAAACTTTATATTAGTTAACTTTGTTGTTTTAGGCGAACGCTTTAATAATTATCACTTTTGAAAATTATATTACGTTACTTTGTTGCCTTTGAAATTTTTACTTTGTTGTTTAGGCGAACGCTTTAATAATTATTTTTGAAAATTATATTACGTTACTTTGTTGCCTTTAAAATTAATTATTTTGCTTTTTCTTTAAAACTTTGAAAATTATTACTTAGGCGAACGCTTTAATAGTCGTTACTTTGTTGCCTTTAAAATATACCTTTGCTTTTTCTCTAAAGCTTGAAAATTATTATTTTTAAAAATATACCTTTGCTTTTTCTCTAAAGCTTGAAAATTATTATAAAAATATACCTTTGCTTTTTCTCTAAAGCTTGAAAATTATTATAAAAATATGCACTTACATTGTGCGTTAAAATTGACGAACGGCGTGCGATCAAGCTACGTCCTGTTGTCTTCAAAAAGGATGCGTCGATCCTATTGATGTCGGCTGGCCTGCACAGAGGTCCTGAAGTCCGACTTGGATAGTCCAGCTTTGCGCTAGAGCGTTATCCAAAAGTTGTCCTGGGGTCGTCGTTGTTGACGTTGCCAATACCAGAGACTGATCCCAATGATCAAGAGTGGTCCCAATGACCAGATGGTTCCAATAACCACGGAGGAGCAGGAGCTGGGTCGACGGGCGCTTCTCACGATCGGGCGATGTTTGTCCCTGTTGGAGATGTCCGAAGATCCGCTGGGTGGTAGGTTTCGATTTGTGGCAAAGAGCTGAACCTCAAGGAAAGTTGCTGGTCGACTCGATGTTTGTAGTTTTCCAGGTTTTCATCCACAAATCCTACCGACTGCGCCAGTTTTATTAAAAGGCCGCCGAAACGACTTTTTAAAAAACGTTTATTTTTATTTTACAATGAAATATAACATTGGAAGCACACAGCTAGCCGCCGGACAATTTCTTACATCTAGCTATGATACGAACACAATGGAACTTATCGACTGACTGGAGCTTAACTTAGAGGTGCAAGCTACTAGTATATATACTATGCCTAATCAGCTAAGATAAGCGTTATCTCTAAAAGGGAGCGTGAGACAGGAAGCCACGTGCGTTCAAGGTTGCAGACTTGCAATTCATTATAAAGAAGCTATTATTGTTCAAGGTTGCAAGCTTGCAGTTTTACACAGGAGACCATTGTCTATTCATAATATAACATGCGACCTTTTATATAATTTTGGATTCATGGTTTTAATGTTCGTCATCTTTATATCTGAGTGAAAAAATGCTTTTAATAATTCCTCAAAGGCCAATATAACCAGTAAGCCACATAAAATGATATAATCATCAAAACCATACTAAGAAAAAGATTGGAATTCAGGAAACAAATTGGGATATTGAACATAAAATTATTTTTAACAAGCTCGACGAGTTGAAGAAATAATTTGATGAAAAACAAAGTAGAAATAACGGTAGTAGTATAACTAGAGTAAAAATACTCGACAGAGCTGATTATAACTGCATACACTAAACTGAAAAATAATATAAATCTCATAAAAGACAAACCAGAACATAGGTCGAAAATACATAACCATTATAGTAATAAACGGGTAAACTCTAAGAAGCTATACAGGCAGTCAATATTAGTAGGTACATTATACATGGTGCATGGTAAAGAAACTACCAAGCTTCACAGGCTAATAAATGATAATGGACTGAATCGAATATCTTTTTTTTTTCGTATTTCGGTCAAAAACCGACTGCTGTGGTCATACGATCAAAATCCTACTTAGAATCTTGCCGAGACTAAGGAGTTCTAACCCTAGCAAGAGATTTTCTTCAAAAGGATCGTCGTTCATGCTAATGCAAGAATTGGTGTCGTCTTAATTAGCTTTTTGGTAACCTTCGTAACATGTTAACGTTTTGTCTAATAATATCGTCGGCAGCAAAAATACGCTGCCAAAGTTTTTGCGCCGTTTGGATTTATGTCAGTAACTTTAGACACTCCCAAAAGAAAAACTCAACTACTCTTAAATCGCGTCCAACGTATAGGTCCATTACGCCCCATCCACCTTTGATTTAATGTAGCCTTTAAATAATTAGTTACCACATTACTGAAATAAGCGGGCGCAGAACCATATGGCAGCTACACATCTCTTCGAATTTGTATGGCACGTATTTTAAAAGTTCCGGTAACACATTTGATAGAAGTAGTGGTATGAAGCACCGGTTAAAAGATTTGATAAGTACATACTGACCGATAAGATAACCATCTACAATACCGGTAGGTATCGCTAATCAAAACTCGTCTTTTGAAATTTCCACGATGTGTGGCTGCACATGAATTATTGTCACTCCAAATGTGGTTGTTAAGGACATTTAGAATACTATTTCAAGTGCAATTGCAGTCCTCCACCGAAAAGATAATCTTTCATCGCTTGCTTCTTCTACCAACCATTCACAGAAAGCACGCCTAGCTGGAAAATCAGCAGTCTGAAAATATTGCACCTTTTCTACGTGGTAAGGATGCAGAAACTGTTGATAAGGAATTCTATAAACTAATCACAACGTAACTCCAAATTTCCCGGAAAGCTGTCGTATACTTATTTCAGGATTTCTAGCAAAAGATCTATCTCTATGTTTAATATAATCTCAGTGCGTTGCAGTTCATGATTTTTTGAGAAATTAACGAACCAGCCAACTGCAGCATGACACTTTCCTAAGGCCTCACCGTAGATTAAGTGTCTATCTGTTAATTCACATATGGAATACCGGTCATTATCCGTTGCTAATTTTACGATTTGGTAAAATATTCACATTGACAGTAAAGTAGGTACCTCAAGTACGTGGTAACCTACTTAGCCAACTTAAATAAATCAGGAAACCAGTTATCAAGTAGTCGATCACCAATGTAAAACGGGATTCTCAAAAAGTGTATCATCAACCTTTTTTATAGAACTTCTGGAAGACCATACACAGTAAGCAAACCTAAAAGAGAGATATTTGACTCGATTCGTCATCATTTATTAGCCTATCGAGTTTGGTGGTCCATTTACTATAAACTCTGTGTAATAAGTAGGTGAATTATGTTATGAATTATTATACACTAGTGAGGTGTATGACACACGTGCGCGTAAGCACATACTGTCACGGGCGTGGCATTTCATTCAATTATTGTTTTATACGACGTTTTATCTTACAGTAGTAGCGTTTGTAAAAAGAGAGTTCTAAAATTGTACAAATTGATTTCAATGGTATAAACCTTTAGTTATTTATGGTATACAGTGTGTTACAAAAGTCCACGTAATAAATTTAGCCACACAGAGATATCATAAAACTGAACAGTTGAGTGCAAATAACCAGAGTCAACAAATGTTGCAATACTCCAATTTTTCAAAATAGTCTTCTAACGAAACGTGTTCCCAAATCCAAGAAGTACTTTTCGGCCTAAATTTGTACACTAATGCATAATTTTCAGAACGGGTGCCTAAAAAGGTATTTTATGTCAACTGTTCGTTGGAAATACAAACAACACGTAGCTCGAATGTGCCGAATATTTTATGAGACACCTCACCTCGTTCCTTGATGAAAAATAACCAAAAAAAAATCATATTTCAAACATCCATACGTTCAGCACGGAAAGCTTCAATTTATCCAATTTTGACGCTTTCAGCATTCCAAGGGCTCACTTCCATACCGTCTATGAGAAGTTCTACATCATACTTATTTATGAAGTCGTTTTTGCTTCCTCTGAGAACACCTCCAGTGTTGTCAGCACCAAAGATCTTTTACAAAATGTAAGGCCTCCATCATTGTTCTGTTAATATCAATGGCGCTGGCGTTATTTTTAAATCGAATGCAAAGCTTCAACGGCTTAATGAATAGGAATATTTCGGTTTTTTCCATTACAATATTCCTGCAGTACGGTTTCCCTTAATGGGTTTCCTCTGTGAAAACAAATTCGGGTTGATCCCTTGCCTTGAAATAAATTCTAACACTCGCAGCGAAATGATCGGCAAAAAGAGGTACACGTGGAGCCTGGAGGAAAAATCGAGAAATCTGCGTTGGGTCGCGGTTTTCAGAGCAATCAATAGTAAAGGGTTGAAATTTATAAGGCCATTTACATTTTGTCGCATTGTAAGTGCGCTTTTTCTCTTGCGGCGTGTCGCACGTTGCTTTATTTATGGCCATCGTGTTGTAAGAAGTGTTTCTGCGACAAATGCACACGGTTATCGCTTTTCACGATTAAGATGCAAATTTGGTAGCGTCAGAAGCTTTTTGATGGAATATCATGTATAACGCGACAGGTTCAAATGAGATTCTGTTCGTCCACATTCCATATGTTCGAAATACATTTGTAAATATGCAGATATACCAGATAAAACGCCTTTCTAGCTTAAGAGGTTAGTTTTTCGAAATTTTCTGGAAGTCAGATACCTTCAATTTAAAGACGAAAAAAATCAATTCTAGTCGTACATTTCGCACACAGCAGTATACAAACTATCTAAATAAATTTGTCTAAAAATATTTGCATTCTTTACGTACGCCATTAAGCATTTCATGCTGTTTAATATTAATTGGAAATCTGCAATAAATACTTTACAATTATTAATATCATAGTTAGATCTAAGAGTGTGTCTAAATTATCAGCATGTGGATCTCTTAAACAGTGAGAGATGGAAATTCTGTTAAATATGCGTTAAAGAACGAGTTGTATACGGTAGATTCTATTGCATGAGTTCAAGTTTAGAACGCAAGCCGGTCGGGAAGCGTTTTAAAAGGCGAGTGTGATAAATGATTTACGACTTTTTGATATTACTTTCCTTCTATGTCATTTTTAAATAAAAAATCGCAATCAAAAATTTGGAAAAGTGGTGGTGGTCAGTGACGCTAATGTCACAATTAAAATTTCAACTTGAAGTTTGAAGTTGTTAGAATACTTTTGCAGATTTTTTATTAAGTTTAATTAAGAATTAGTGTAGGAGATTTTTCATATACTCCTCTAAAATACGATTTTTAGCAATTTACTTCCCAAAAAAGTACCTACGAACGTTGAATGAAAGAGTAAATGATATTAGGATACTAAAGCACTCAAATGAGCTATAAACGCACTCTTTTGGGACCTTTAACAGCGTTATTACAGACGTATAATAGCAGAAGTTATATAATAGTTTAGCATTGCAAATGCTGCTATGATACACATTGAAGTTCTAGAGTTGGAAAACTAAATTTTTTAGTATTCATTTTTGAGGTACTGCTTAGTTGTTATCACCGAAAGTATAAAGTGGTTATAACAAAACTGAAGCATTTTTAATGTAGATTTTGGATATTTTATATGTTGAGCATTGAGCTCGAGTGCTTATTGGTAAGTCGTTCGGACAGAGAAATCACTTTTAAATGTAAAAATATTTCTAACTTCTGGAATTCGAGTTTACACCACAGTCACTATTCGTGATGGGCGAAATTGCGATGTTTCAGTCAGAATGTGAATTATTGCCGTGATTTTTGATATTGGTATAAATGGCAGGATGCAGTTATGTTTTGAATCAAGATTAATTACTGTATTCATATTTACACTTCTATCAACATTAAAAATGTGTTTTTTGCTTTTCTATTATTTGTACGATTCCAATAACACCAATTTCGCCATCTAATGCAAGTGCCATTTTAAACTACAGGCATTAAACGCATTTCAGTGACGAAATAACACTAATCCATTTCAAACTAGTATAAAGCAACTGTAGGTAAATATTTGGAACATCTCTAGAGAATTAATGCGTTTAGAGAAAGTTATACTAAGTTTAGAATTGAATTATAGGCCTCGCTCCCTCCCTATGAATTTCAAAAGCGACTATTTAATTAACACCAACTGCCAGATACCCGGAAATCTACAGTTTTGTTTATCTCTGACTCGTAAATAGTGCATGCAAGCTGGGACTTCGCGATGCCTTTCCTCTCGGAAATTGCAGCTATACCACAACTGTTTCCAGACTTTGAAGTGCTAAAATACAGATCAAAGCGAAATTTAGTTTCAGCGCTCTCTGATTATCTTTGCTGCAGCTTCCAAATAAGCTCGCTTGCTTTCCGGGAAGAAAATTCAATACCATGTGAAAGCGCTGCAATACCTTTCATGGATACTTAGATCTGGCTATTATAAACAGTACGTTCAAATATTACTAATACCGTATGATCCAAATAATTTATGTTAGCAGTAATAAGTAATATTTATTTATGGTATATGCTTGTTATATTATAAACAATCCAAGACAGAAAAGTTGAGCTCTCGAGTACGCCAGGCCGAGAGGGGCTTTCTCTTGAGTGAATTATTTGTAATAACACACGCGTGCCACACAAAAGTTTATCCAACAACTCAATAAATAACTGAAAAACAAATTTTGTATTGACAGCTGTGAAAAGTCTTAGTAACAATTTGGAAAGTACTGAGAGACTAAATAAAATTACAATTAGAGTTAACTGTGATGCGTGTTATACGTTTGGCAGTACTGAAGTGTAACGGGTATTGTCAGTCAATGTCAAATTTTAGGTTAGGTTTTGCGTCAGTTTGTGTCGACTGACGAAAAACCTCGAATTTGACATCGACTGACACCGGCCATAAAAACGTACCTACCGGACTCGTTGCTAAACTGGTAGATAATTGCTACCAGACCAGTATACAAAAAGGTTGATGTTTGGGTATCCGCAATTATCCATATTTGTAGCCTACCCACTATAACGGGGACTATTGTAGATAATAAATGTAAGAAGTGTTTTAGTAGACTATGATTTCATTAACTATGCTAATTCAATCCAAAATGGTAACATGAATTGGATGTTCAATGTCACCATGGTGGACCATAAATTTAGGCCGGAAAATCGAAATTGAGGTTAGTCGGACATAAGTAGTAGTAGTAGTAGTAGTAGTAGATGTCAAGCGAGTGACAGGCCGGCCTAAATTTATTGTTCGCCATTGTACCTGTTCCATCTGTCTATCTGTCTGTCTGTCTGCTTGTCAGTCTGTGGTCGGTATAATTCAAAACAATTTGTTGGATGAACACCTTATTTTACGTACGAATTAAATGCCTTCCTGGCATGAAATTGCAACAATTTTGGTAAAATATACACAGGGAAGTACAATAAAAAAGTAAAATACTGTTTATAGTTGCTTTAACTCAAGAACGATTACTTCACTGGAACTAGTATGTTGCACATAGCTCAGGTTTTTACCCTTATCAAATTTTGTTTAATATTGCTTTAACTTAGAAATAGATAAACACACAGCTCAAGATTTACTCTTGATAAAAATGAGATCCAACAGATACAGGGTAAACGTTGTAAAAAAGGCAAAAAGGGGCAACAATAAGTGTTTTGTGTTTCATACAGCCGCAAGAAGTATTACTTAAATGAAAATAATATTTTGCACATAACTCAGGTATTTTTCTTTTATAGAAAAAGCGTACGTTTTGAAACCAACATATGCAGGGTGAGCACATTAATGAAATAAAATTTTATTTTAACTGAGAAATAGATAAAAGTAATAATTTGCACATAATTCAGGCTATACCCTTGACGAAAATGAGACACAACAGATACAGGATAAATGTTGTAAGAAACAATAAAGGGCATCGAATAAGTGCTGCGTGTTTAGTAAGCTGCATCGCAGTTATCTGATTGTTCCAGTCTGGTTGCATACGATGAACGGTCAGTTTACTGCCGAGCCAAGCCGGTAATGCTTTTTTAGTTGAATAATAATGTAATTTGTATTACCAAGTGGTGTCTTTTATTGTTTCAGTGTTATCAGAAACGTGAAAATATTTATACCACTAGGTTCCTTTGATTTTTAAAATTGTTTAGTGCCACAACGGCTAATTGTAAGAGAAGTTCTGAGTAAAGCCCATTACAGATTTTTTTAAGTACTGCTATCACGTTATGAAATACATTGCTTTGTCAGCAATATTTCAAAAAAAAAAACTCTAAACCGCTCCGTAAGTAGCAATACATTCATTGCAGATTTATAGAGGTGTCTCTTCACTACGATTGTATTTTTGCTCCAGCTAACTGAGTGTAATCGTCGAATGTTATACTTTTAGTAACGCTATTTAGAGCATAAAGTATTTTATTTATTTATTTACGAAATGAAAACTGAAGAAAGAGACCAACATAGAAGCTAGCATGGATCGCCTGATGTGTAATGAACCCGCTTTTATTGCACAGGCAATGACACTTTACCACCACAAATTTTATGTAAACACACTGACTTCGAAAATCAACGTATTAAATGAAATATAAGCTTCAAAAGTCCTGAACTAGAGAATCTATATTCTGTGGAATTAAGAGAAATGTAGAAAAGCTGGATAAAATTTCTCATATTAAATTCAATTGACTTTATGATGTAAACTATAACGCCCTCACACAATAAGTGGGCGTAATCATTACGCCCACTCTTTACGCTCTAGGGCGTTATGGATTGCCTTTTAAGCATTTTAAGCTTTTCAATTTATATACGTATTTAAAGTGGAAAATAAAACGTTTTGTGCCCCGCAGTCATTATATGATATTTTTCTACAGCCGTGATTTTAAACTGTTTCCAAGGGTCATATGCGGCGTGCTTTATGTTGTCTATAAAACACGCCATTCCATTTAAAGCACGGAGTACTTTAAGAGTTTATAAAACCTTATTTGTGAAGATTAAAAGTACAGTTATTATATCGGACCGATTTGTATGCGGAGCCCCTAGTGCCCGATTGGAGAGGGGCCGAGCACGATGGCCCCCTTGGAGAGGGGCGGAGCCCCTAGGGCACCCTTGGAGAGGGGTGGAGCTCTAAGAACCCTCTTGGAGAGGGGCCGAGCCCTGAGGGCCCCCTTGGAGAGGGGCCGAGTCCCCAGGGCCCTCTTGGAGAGGGGCGGAGCCCGATGGCCCCCTTGGTGAGGGGCGGAGCCCCGAGGGCACCCTTGGAGAGGGGTGGAGCTCCAAGAGCCCCCTTGGAGAGAGGCCGAGCCCCGAGGGCCCCCTTGGAGAGGAGCGGAGTCCCGAGAGCCCCCTTGGAGAGGAGCGGAGTCCCGAGGGCCCCCTTGGAGAGGGGTAGAGCCCCGAGGGCCGCTTTGGAGAGAGGCGAAGCCCCGAGGGCATTTAAGCTAACAAACTCCTCGGCTGTAGAAAAAATATTGAAGCCAACTCGTGTTTTACAGTTTAAAAATCTCGGTCGATCATAAAATTCTCACTTCGCTCGAATTTTAACATGATCGACCTCGATTTTTAAACCCTCTGTAAAACACTAGTTGCCTTACTAGCTATTATACCACTCGGGGACAAACATCTTCATAATGCCCTTGGTACATAAATGACTATTGTATTGCACATACCATATCGAAAATGGACAGATTAAAACGAATAGCTTCCAAATAAAATATTGATTTAGTTGTCGATATTACCGTACAAATATGAACATTAGCTTTCAAAGTCGCAATTATTTGTATTTTATTATTTGTTAGTGTATATTTTGCAAATTCAAATCTTTATATTTACCTTTTATTACTTAAAATGTTTCTAGCCATATGTTTTGATATATTTTTGTAAGAATATAGAATTTCACGATCAGTTTAGAGTAGCAACGCAATAAAGTGTGAGATAATCGGTTTACGATTTGTTCCTGGTACCTGTACAAACGTCAAGTTAACAGATAAATTCATTTTAAGCATTTGGAGTAATATAAAGTACTGATGATACTTTTCAAAGCCACCTTTATCCAAAAATTCAAAAATATATATGATAGTACGGGATTCAATAAACATTTTGCCAACTTACTGGTTCACCCTGTAACCAAGGAGAGTAACCTTGCACGGTAAATCCGTCATTGAGCTTAGAGCTATTTTTGTTTCAAAGAGTGGTTGTTTCATTTCAAACGTGTTATTCGTAATATTCTTTTGTCTACTACTACAAGATGCAACTCAGGGGATCAGTTAAGTTACCCATGTGAACAGTACTGTTAAGCATCCCTAAATCGAAGATTCTGTGATAGTCTGCAACCCAAGTTTCAAATATCAGCATTCAGCAGTCAGTTGATTACTAATTTGATTTTATTAAAATTTAGGTCATGGCATGTATGTATAATATAGAGGTTAAACATTTTTTTCAAATTTAACAACTGTTTTTGCAAATCTTCAAATTGTAAGATTTTGCGATGTCATATTAAAAACATAACATATTGATTATGTCATTCATAAAAATAGCACGTTCTAGGTCCAGCTGATATTTGTAATTTGGGTTACAGATTTTACTATCGCAATTCCATGAATGAACAATAGTTATTTTCAGTTAAAGTATTTATTTCAATGTTAAAATCCCTAATTTTACGGACTCATATTTTCCCCACAAAAATGACTTAAATAGGTGCATAATATATTTGAAGTGTTCAATATTTGTCTTGTCTTTGATATAATGTACTCCACCTTACACACACTAACATTTTTAAAAACTTGACGGTAACCCTTTCCTTTTATTTCGCATATTATAGCTTAGACTTGAATATAAATATTAATTGCCAGTGTATGTAGCCTCAAACAGTTGAGCAGAGTCATCGTTCAGCGTCATAATTAGACATTTCAAACACAAGTCAACACTCTGAGGAATAATTAGTGCTCCCTAGACGCCACTTGAAGATATCATCTGACACAATTTTACCATGGTAAATATCAGAAACATTACAAAACGTCGTGCCTGTACGCTTACAGTCGTTCTTCTGCTTTCTAATAGCTAAAATATTCCTTTATATGAGCTACATTGACACCAAATAGTGTTTACGAGCAAGTGTGCTATTTCCCGCAATACCGAGCATTTTCAAGAGTTCATTTAAAGATGCAGCTAGAGAAAGCAATAAACCGCCTGTCTTCTGTCGCGCAATGATACTTAGTACTTCAGAGTCTGAAAACAGTTCGATATATGGCGGCAATTTCCGACGGAAAGAGCATTTCGCGGCCGAACTTGCATGCACTGTTTACAAGCAACCGATAAACGAAACTAGCTTTCCCGAAAATTTCAGGGCAACTTATCATTGAATCAATGTTCATAACAGTTAATAGTGCTGAAAATGTTCAATTCATTAATTTAATCACTGAAGCATGTTTTTATGTAGCTTGACAGCTTACATATCAAGTAGATAACTAAAACTATAAAAAAAAACTTCCAGATTACATAAAAAGGTAGAATATTTTATAACTGCTTAAATTCTTGCACATTTGTACCCTTAAAAGCATTGAAATCATTTGTTTAAGGGTGCTAAAATATGATTTTCTTAAGTGATATACGAGGTTACATTCATAGATAGTTTTGAATGGAACAAGCGAAGCAAATGAACATTGTTTACGGTTGCAGTTACGTATCACATATGTCAACAAATAATTGTACCTCGTCTTATCGAGAATAATACTTCCATAATCGGTTGTCAGTTAATAAGCAAACTAGAAGTGCGTCTCCATTAAATAACAATTAAAATCCCAGATAACATTGCTTTGTACTAAATAATAAATTGGTTTAGAGGAAAATCCACTTGCTCGTGTGGTATGCGAAAAGGTAAGCAATTACATTAAGGTGGAAAAGAAATTATATACGTATAGTGAAGACCAGGAAAGAATTGCATATAAACTGTTCAGAAAGAACAAATTAAGCTAAAAAAAATATTATCATTTAGATCTACTTGTATTTTATAAACAGTGTTATCAGACGTGTACATTGTTTTCGTGCAAATTGTGTATTGTTTTATAATTCCTTAAAAAATCAATCATTTGACTTCACTCTGGAAAAATCGCTGAAAAATTCATTTTTAAAAACCAATATTGCTTCCCACCATACAACACAGCTAGCCGTAGGCACTAAATTGTTTTTCTATCCCAAAATTAACCAATAATGAAAATTATAAACCCAGGAAAAAATTATGAGTGAGTAACTGGAGGTAAGAGATAAAAGTTATCGGTTTCGAAATTAAAACGAGACTTCCTGATCTCTGTCCTGATACCCACGTTTCATCCATTAGTAGTCGACCCATAATAACTAATATTATTTCAAAAGATGACTCATTCTGGTATGGAGTGCTATAACAAATATTAATCTATGTCAAAGAATTTTAAAAATAATATTTTTTATTAATGCATAATTTTTATTATTGAAATAATAAATAAAACTCAATAAGTCGTAACATATTTAATATTTAAAAAATGTATGTAAATTACAAAACGTTTCACAACTTATAGTTGCTTCATCAGTTGTTATATTTAAAATTGAGATTACATGTCTGAAATGAATAAAGAATATTAGGGAAATTATCATTTTAGTATACCTGTATACTTATATTTACGTTAAACTTAATACAAATCTGCTTATAGTAATACAAGCTAAGTATTTTCTGAACAACTGCGCATTTTGATAACAAATAAGGAATCAGCCTTGCCTGCATTTATCAATAATTCATTTACATTCGGTATTCCACCATGTTAAAACCGCTCATTATTTGAATAATGAATTTTTTAAATTCAATTTTTATCCCTGTAGGCATTCACATTCTTAGAAGAAAATGTTCTGGCATGCTTATAATAAAATATTTTAATTATTAACCTTTTTAAAAAAAATGTAAAGATATAACAAAATTTAATCAATCTGCACTAATTTCAAAATCAACTATAGTGTAAAGTAAATGTAAGTATACAGGTTTACTGAAATGAAGTTTACGCTAATCTCTTTTATTATTTTCAGACATGTAATCTCAATTTTAAATATAACTTTTTAAAACAACTGATGAAACAACCAAACGAAACGTTTTGTAATTTATAAATTTTTGAAAATATTAAATATGTTACGACTTATTGACCTTCATTTGTGATTTCAATAATGAAAATCATGCATTAATATACAATATTATTTTAAAAATTCTTTAACATAGATTATCTCTTAAACCATAATATTATTCCTAGCGTTCTATCGTTACAAGAATATTTTTTTACAAAAAACTTTGAGAATACTCGCTTTACGAAACCCATTTGGATATAAGTAAGTTAAATCGCTTTTATTTCGGGCCCAGCACTAAGAAGGTTTAGAAATAATAAAGCCAGAGGTAGGTAATAAATATAGCAAAGCAGGCGAAATCAAACTCTTGGAGAAGGTGGTATCAGAATGAAGGAAAAGTATACAGAAAACTGAAAATTAGTTTTTCTACGACTGCTCTGAAAATAGCCAAAGAAGCACTCTTAAATAACTTTGAAAATCTTAAATTTCATATAGCGTGCGACAACGTTGTCGCACGCTGTTTTTAAGCGCGTATATTTGAAATCTAGACGGTGGCTTGCAGTCGTAGAAAAAGTATAATGTACAACACGTGTGAAAATCACTTTTCACATTTGTGGGGCTTTATGACACTCTCCTTCGGCTCGTGGTCACCAAACTCCCCCACTCGTGTGAAAAGTGCTATTTTCAACACTAGTTGTACAATATACTAATTATGGCATATTGAAATAGTTAACACAGAAAAAGGCGACAACGTTAATGAATATAAAGGGCAATAAGCAAATGTGCTGACTAAAGAAAATTATATTTTGCGTATATACAATATTTCTATGAACTATTAGAGCAGTTCTACTTAACTACGCTATAAAAGCAATACAGGTGTCCAAGGATCTGCAAACTGGTATTATAGTGCATTTGTACAAAAAGGACATATAAGTGCGACCAAGAGTTATAAAGAGATAACATAATTAAGTATTCCCGAACTAGTGACAAATAGAGAAAAGAAGGAGAGAATAATTAATAAGACAATGCGGGTTTAATAAAAACAAGATTTAATATTTGCACTAAGATAGATTTGCGAGAATGTACCGCCCCCTTTCATTTAGAATTGCGTTATTAAATAGTATCTTCCTCGAGGCACTTTGTTTTCGAATATGGTTTTCCTTAACGCCCCGCTCTTGGAGTGGTGATTTTGATTTTGTGCAAGAAAAGCTCGACCTTCGAGAATGATAGCTGCGAAAAATTTCTCGGTGCAGCGCTCCTTCGATAGCGAGCCGTGGCTTGAAACATTTTATTGGAGAAGCCACCTCCGGGGCACTAGCAGGCTATGAAAACCTCGAGTTTCTTTAAAATTGATGTAGCACAGCGGCGTCTCTTCAAGCACGTTTAGGCCAATATGCAGCTGTGGTAAGATTTTTTAAAAGTTTTTCTTGTGTTTCTAATTTTGTGGTAATTATGCCTACTTTCATGCTTTATAGTTCCAAGCCTTGAGCTCCTAGGCATCAAGCTCATAGGGATTGCCGTTTCCTTGCGATCTACTCCTGTTGCCGGATTTCATCGTGGCAAATGGCTTTTGCGGCGTGAGACCCAGATGCGGGTAGTTTTGGAGGCGGCTTGAATTTTCTCCGGCTACATCAGCTGCCTGTAACCGGTTCAGTGCCCTATTCAACAACTCCACGCAGTGGCTGGCGAGACCCTCTATAAGATCGCTATGATAATGCTTCCAACTATGTTTCGCGAGTACGTGCAGTGATTTTCAGCTTGCTTGTTTTATTTATAGGTAAAGGCCTATTGCCTAAGAATAATTAGTTCGACCAATTCCTTCAATTATCAGACTAAGCTATAATACTAACTTGTTTGCAACGCTTGAAACGTTTAGAATTTTATCAGTTAGGGTGGCAGAAATATTGTATGTACCTAATACTTATTTCCACAAGAGTCCTTGAGGCGCCTAGCACTGGCCATGTGATTTCTCAACTATTTGGATGTTTGCATTGCCTCCGGATGTCATTATGTTACAATACTCATATTTTGGACTCAATATTATCGATGGTTTGATTCTATCTATTGTTTAGATTTATGCCTTCATACAATAGGCTGTGCCTTATAATTGTAGATAAACGATTTTCGCATGCAGTGCAAATATTTTTGTTATTTAAAATTATATTTTTTAAAATAAGTACCAAAATCATTAAAAAGTAACTGGGAAGTAACATCAGAATTATCTCGCCAAGTTGTTAAAACAGTTGAAAACTAGATGGTTTAGAAATTAATGGAAGTTGCGTGCCATACTTAAAAAGCTAAAATAAAAAATCTATATAGTAATACTGCTGTACTTGTTATTAATACTAAGCTCCTCAGTCAAATCATAAACTGAGAATTTATCAATAAGTAAAACACGCATTCATTCAATTTAGTTTCTCCAGTATTTTAAGAATTTTTGTTTTCTTAATAGGGTCGAAATCTACTCAGATTTCAGATTAATAAGCCATAAGGATTAATTTTGCATGCGGAGGATCGAACATTCTAGTTTGAGTTACAATAATTGTAGTAGCTTGATAATCTTTAATCAATAAATAATTAAGAGCTACAATTCGAAGCGCCCGATATATGCACACTAACCACATATATGCAGAGACAACTAAGCACTTCATCAAAATTGAAGATGCATAACTTGTGTTCGATTACTGACTGTTTGAATTAATAGTAGATACAAGTATCCATAATGTATTTCGTTTTTCACTATTTATTACTTGTACTTTAAGAATAAACATTTTTAAATTAAATTATTTAGTGTAAAATACTGTACAATATAAAAATGTGGTAGAAGTAAAAGCATATTCAAAAAGTGAGTTTCATCTTCAGGCAACCGATCATTCGGCCATCGTTGCCTTCAGGAATTATAGGAAACTTTTAGTTAGGACGTTATTACTAAATTCCATTTGGGTGAAATGATGCAACGGTATTGAAATAACGTGATGTCAGATCCTACTCGGTATGTTCTAGACTTTAAGAAATAATTTCGATATATCTCTAACTATCTCCAGAATTGATTATCATATATGAAATGTAAATTTTAGTATTCAGAGCAGGCCTTGTTATTATAAATTTTTATTCTAACATTGCCTACAAAAGGTATACTCGAAATTTAAATTTTAGAATTCATAGCAGGCCCTAATTTAAAATTAATTTAACTGTGTACCTTATAGCAGTTACTACAAGTTACTAAAATGAAAATATCAAATTAAAATATTTGACACACATTGGCATTGCCATGTGAAATTAAAAAATGGGAAGAGGTAATAGTATATTACAGCCCGAGATGGGAAGTGTTTCATTACTGTCGAGAGATTAGTTAGCTGATTGAGACACGAAGCGTCGAAATCAGCTATTATCTCGAGACTAAGGAAACTTCCTGTCGAGGTTTGTATACTATGTTATTCGCAACCACTTTATTCTAAACAATAATTGGAAAAATTATTATATTATGATACGACAGGTTGTGACGCGCATGAATGGATCAACGAGATTCCCAGTGTCCCTACCTACTCAGCGGTCGGGAATGTACTCCCCGCTCAAGTGCGGGAAGTGAGTGCGGGAAGTAGCGGGCTGAAATGTACGACTTCCCCCACTCAAATGAGGTCAGGAATGTTAACATTACATATATGGTTGCGAATAAAAACATATCCGTAAGGAATGAGCCTCAACAGAAAGCAATTCGCACTGATGCAATAGGGTTGTAGACGGTTTCTCGGTAAGCACTTAGGTTTAATAGGTTAGTATGCATAAAGATATAGAACAACATTTTTATCTGTTCCATATAACAATTTTAAGCATTGTTGCTAGCGACGTTGAAAATAGTAAAACTTGAAAGATAAGAAGAAAACCATCACAATATTTTCTGTATTGCAGCTTTAAGGGGGATCTGGGGCGAAAAGTTTGGCATTTCCACAATAAGGTGAAGTAGTATTTTAATTTGGAGGATATAATAAAATTGGCACTAAAAGAATTACACAATGAGAGTTCAAAATTTGCAACGTATAGAATCATTCGAAAAATGATTAAAAGTACAAGAAAGTCAACGCCAGATACATTTTTACTAAACCGAAATATATTCAGGCAATGAAAGCCAGATTTTTTAAAAAACACTTACAGTACTTGAAATCTAAAAAAATACATTTTTTGCACTTTCTGGACTAAAGTGCTAAGTGGGCACTTTAGTCACTTATTTCAGGTACTAAAGTAGCTCATTTAATCTCTAGGGACTTAAGTAATTACTTTAGTCCCTAGGGGCTAATGTAAAAATGTTACCGTATCTATGGTAAATGTATCTACACAGCATTATTAATAAAATTGGTATTTAAAATTAATCAGTTGGCAGTACTGAAGTGCATTGTCAGTCTATATCAAATTCGAGGTTAGCAGGTTAAGCTTTATTTGTCATTTGACACACACTGACGCAAACTTAACCTGCAAATCTCGAATTTGACATAGACTAACAATACACTTCAGTACTGCCAACTGATTCAGGCTATCCACGGCCCGCTGCAATTCAGTTTTAAAAAATGACTCTGTACACAACATTCTTTATAAAATTCGTATTTACAATAAAATTTTAATTGTCAGTTTCCAAATTGACAGATTTCAAATTTTTCAAATGTTTGATGATAATGTTCCCAAAAGTGCCTAAATCTCTTGAGTGATTATTTCCCCTTAGGGCCCGAGGGAAATAATATTCAGTCGCCGGATTTAATGATGCACTTTAGACTTTAGTCGCTTATGATGTAATATACTATTACATATTTCAATGAAACTTGGAAATACCAAAATGGAAGGCGAATACTCTACAGACCAATCTTTTGAATTATTCTCTTGTAAATATATCTTCAGTAAACTTGAATATGTATCATGGTTTTATTAGTGTCTATTTTCTACATGTAAGAAGTTGTAGAGGTGCTGTCTTTTTCACAATTAGTGTAGCAATAAGTGCCTGAACTTGTTTTTAGTGAGATATTTCCTAATTTTACGTTTCCAAGTTTGTACATGTACAGCTGATTGCAAATAAAACTGGGACAGCTAATATGTAATATTGTAATATGAAGTACAATAACATCTTAAATACTCGTAATTATGTGCCTTTTCTTATGCTTCTATCTTTAATAATATTTTATGTATTCACCTACGAAAATATAAGTTAGAGAAAGTTTCACACGTTATTAAAAACGCAAAAAGTAGTCTCAAGACTTGTCCCACTTTTATTTGCAATCAGCTGTACTAATATGTTTGTTATCATATTATCATTTTATATTTTATAATTTATCACTCCTTGGTACAGCTGTAAACACTTCGTTATTTAAAGTGTAACTAATATTTTCGGCATTAATAAATATTCAATTATAACCTGCTTATCTGACTTTGAAAATTAGTATTAATCTGTCATTTTTACTTTAGTAATGTTTAATACTAGTCCATTTACTAAAGGAAAAAAGTTCTAACTTCGTTGACTCAAAACCGATTTTGAAAATCTTTTTTTTATTATTTCGGAAAAAGTTTATAGAAAAGTTCCCCATAGGTGAGAAGGTGTGCTTTTATTTTTTCAATTGTTATTAACAAAGAAGTGTTTTTTAATATATTCTTAATTAAAAAAATGTATAACTTCTTTATTTATTTAAATCATTGAATGATATTTGACAACATAAGGTTTTTGAGTTCACAGATTACGAATCTGGCTTCAAATTTGGTCTAAAACCAAAATGGCGTCTACAAAATGGCGTCGAAGGTCTAATTTTTTCTTACACTTTTTTTTAAATTTTTTTAGATGTCTAAGGGTTTTTAAGGTCGCTGATTACGAATTTGACATTAAAACTCAACTAAAATAAAAAATGGCGGATGCAAGATGGCAAAAAAATTAATTTTTTTCCTGACCTTTATTTCTTACCTAAATAGGGTTTTTTGGGTCACTGATCTCAAATTTTATGTTAAAATTTATCAAAAATGAAAAATAACGTCTTTAAAGTGGCAAAATAGCTTCCTTTTTGAATTCCGCGTGTTGCCTCATATCTAGGGGTTTTGGACACAGTAATTATAAATATAGCATTAAAAGGTAAATTTTTATTCTGTACGATTATTATTATTATTATTTAATAAACATTATATGCAAATAAAATTTTAAATTGTTAAACTAACTCAAATTTAAATAGATTAAATACATTTAAATATAACATACGATTACATATAATTTCCAACTCGTTAAAAATGTGTTTTCTACGACCACTTTGTACAATTTCCAAAAGATATTACTGAATTAAAAGATTTTTCTGTTTGTGACCGACGGAGGAATGTTATTACATAAAAACAAATCGCAACTTGTTCAACAGTATGGTGCAATTTTAGATATATATTAATTTTATTGTTCGTAATTATGGAAAAAAGCAATTGTTTTTGTCGATTATCAGAAACATAGAATAAAATCTGATGAAAGAGACCGACGTCTAAAAGCGAAAACTGCACCAGATATTCGATTTGAAAGAGACAGGTCTTTAAAGTTGCATCAAGAAAAATTTCTGGAAAATATCTTTCATGTCGTTTTATTAATTTTTTAAAATAAACTTTAGCTGCAAATAATATCCCCGCTCTCAAGATGAAAGTGATGCGGATCGGTTAATAGTTACAACAGCTGTCAATGCATCAAATGGAAACATAGTCGTAGTATCAGAAAATATAGACGTATTACTTATATTAACAGCTTCAGTTTCTCCTGATAAAGATATACATATATTTCTTAAAACCAGCCAAAAATAAAGAAAACAAAAAAATATCTTCTTCTAAAAGCCTTCAAGTGTAGTGAGCATGTACTTTCTGTACATGCTTTAACTGGATGTGACACAACTTCAGCATGTTTTAACAGAGGAAAGAATCTTCTTCTTCTTGTTCAGGTGCTTATCCGATTTCGTATGTTTGCGTTCAACACGGTCATCTTCACTTTATTGGTTGCAATTCTAGATAACTCGTTGGATGATTTCCCATACCACGCCCTTAGGTTTTGCAACCAAGATAATATTCTTCTGCGTCCTGTTCCACGTTTGCCATATATCTTGCCTTGTATAATAGATTGTAGTAGAACGCACTTATTCTCATTCCTCATTATATGTCCGAGGTATTGGAGTTTGCGTACCTTGATGTTGTCCATGACCTCTTTATTTTTTTTTCATTCTCTACAGAACGTTAATATTTATTACACGGTCTTTCCATAATATCCACAATATTTTTCGGAATAACCACATTTCAAAGGATTCGATTTTTTTGTGATTGTTTCGTTAAGTGTCCAGGACTCGACCCCATAGAGCAAGATGGAAAAATGTAGTATCTTAGCATGCGAGTTTTGGTGTCAAGGTGCAGATCATGGTTTTTGAATATAGTTTAATATATTGAAGATAAATTTATATAAGGATGAGGAAGACGAATAGGACCGGCACCTTATTAAAGATCCACATGCATAAGTCCTAGAAATGAAGCAATGGCTATGTTCACGAAAGAATAAATTTGCCAAAATATTTGAAAATAGCAGTGGTTTATAAGACTGCTAAAATTTATATAAAAAAAATGCTGGTATAAAATATACGCTTGCAATGTATGCTGCGAAGAAAAGTAACTGCTTAAACTCTTACAGGAATGTTAATTGATTGAACGTTTTTTATTATTCATATACCGCAAGGTACATGAGGTTACAGATAATACGACACATATAATTTTTAAATAAAAACATTTTGAATTTTAGGTTTGACTCTTTTATTAAGGCGTCTACTAAAAAAAGTATTAATTTAGCATAATTGTGCCCTACGATGCATTCAGCAGAACAACATTTAAGCGCGTGTATTTGCAAACACAGTTGTGCCTGGGAAACCAAGATATTTCAACGGAAGATTGGGGTTGGAAATATGATACAGGAAAGTGTTTTCCAATCCTAATGACACAAGAACCAGCTCCACAAAACATCTTAAAAATCATTTTTTTTGCAACTACAAAACTAGTTGCGGGTCAGCTTGAGGGTGTAGGAAAAGTGGCCTTTAGGCTCGGCGGCTTGCGATGAATGTAACGAAAATAGTTACCTTAATTCACGACCGGCAGTGTCAATGGAAGAAGTAGCGGAAGAAGAAACTAAAGCTAAATAATTTTTTTCCTTGATATTAAATGTATCTTGGGTTAATTTTAATAAATCAATTAAAATATAATATCTTTAATACTCATTTTCCACCATTTTTCAGACACCGTTTTCCATTTTGATAAATTTTAACATAAAATTTGGGATGAGCGACTCAACAAACCCCTAGGTATAAGTATCAGAAATAAAAAAAAATACCCCTTTCCGCCATTTTGATCCGCTATTTTTATTTTAGTTGAGTTTTAATGTCAAATTCGTAATCAGCGACCCCAACACCCCACAGACATCTAATAAAAATTAAAAAAAAATAAAATAAAAAATTAGACCTTCGACGCCATTTTGTTTTTTAGACCCATTTGGAGGCCAGATTCGTAATCTGCGACCCCAAAATCCTTATGTTGTCAAATTTCAGGCAATAGTTTAAATAAATAAAATAGTTATACATTTTTTTAATTAAGGGTATATTAAAAACTACTTATTTGTTAATAACAATTGAAAAAATAAAAAGCACACTTTCCCACCTATGGGGAACTTTTCTATAAACTTTTTGCGAAATAATAAAAACAAAATTATCAAAATCGGTTTTGAGTCAACGAAGTTAGAACTTTGGCGAATTTTTAGCGTTTAGAAAATGGACTATACGTAATTGTCACCTGTGCCTTTTGTAGTACACTGTTAAAAATAGCTAATAATACAGCCTACTCTGAATTCTAAAATTTAGAAAATGACATATTAATACCAACTGTCAAAGTCAGATGAGCAGGTTGTAATTGAATATTTATTAATACCAAAACTCTTAATTACAATGTAAATAAGGAAAATGCTAACAGCTGAACCAAGAAGTGATAAATTATAAAATATAAGATAATATGATAACAAACATGTTACATGTACAGATTTGGAAAAGTAAAATTAGGAAATCAATTAAAAAAAATCAGACACTCATTATTTAGTGAAAATGTATCTTTTACTGATTTTCTTGTACTTGTAACCCATTCAATTTAATGATCCTATACATTGTAGAACTCTGGGTAACCTAATTCATCTCATGTAAGTTTTAATATGCCCTCCAAATTAAAAACTTTCCCTATTTGTGAAAATCCCAAAATTTTCACTCTATATCCTACCAAAATATTACCATGGTTTTCTTTCTCGCTTTGAAGTTTTGCTATTTTCAACGGCATAGCCTTTTTCGTCGCTATTCTTAAAATTGTTATATAGGACACCATCTCAATGCATATTAACAGGTACATACATACTTGTTTGGTACAACCATATTGCATAAGTGCGATTTATTTTGCGTTAAGGCTAATTTCTTTCTACATTGTAATAAGTACAAATATTTTGTTTGATGTGAAATGTTTTTTTACTTCTTACCATTTTGTAATTTCAAATAGCAATGACAATCTGTCTCAAATAATATTTTAATTTGACATTTTGACTTTAGTAACGTTTAGTAACTACGGTAAGATGCACCGTTAAAATAATTTCAAATCAGCACCTGCTCTGAAATCTAAAATTTACATTTTAAGTATACATGTTAAAGACGAACTAAAATAGAATTTGTCCATGCTGATGATTTAACCGCATTTTTTAGCAGAGCAGTTGATATAAAACGAGTTTTTTATTTCTGTATAACAATGGACCCTACAAAGCATTAAAAAAGTATCCCTCAAGAAGCATGATTGTTATAACACATGATGTGATGAAGTCCTGTCCCACACTTATTACTCCAGATCTACATATAAGCTGACTCCTTCTAATCCAGAAATGCCAAAAATGTATTGTTTACCTAAGATACATAAGCCAGGCAAAACGGTGAGACCTATTGTTTCTGGTATTAACTCTCCGACTTACCTTCTATCTACATGGTTAACAAATGAATTTAGAAACTTGCCAAAACTTCAAAATAATTTCCAGTCGAAAACTCGGAGTTTATAAATAAAATTAAAGATTTGGAACTCGGTGAAAGCAAGATTCTAGTTTCATTTGACGTGTGCTCTTTGTTGCCAAGCGTACCAGTCCCACAATATGGATAATAATTTGAATTCAAACAAAATTGACAAGGTAGTTAGATTAACTACACATTGCATGTCCCAGAATTCCTTTCAAATGGAAAATTCTATGAACAGCACGAAGGAACTGCAATGGGAAACAGCCTTTCCCCTTTCGTTGCCAACCTTGTTACGTCAAAATTCGAAACTGAATTTAAGAATAACACAGAGTATTTCCCAAGGATTTGGTTTAGGCACGTGGATGACATTTTTGCTGTTTGTGATTTATCTAAATGTATTATTGATAATTTTTTGAATCAGTTAAATTCCAAATTTCCTAACATAAAATTCACATATGAAATGGAAAACGAAGGACATCAACCATTTCTAGATACCTTAGTAATAAGAAATAAAAATAAGTTGGAATTCGATGTTTATAGATAAGAAACCAACGTAAACAGATTCATTTTAGCTGATTCAAATCATTGTTTTCAACACAAAATGGCTGCCCTAAATTTCTTAGTGCATAGACTGTTAAATTTTCCTTTAAACAAAGATCGATGTACCACTGAACTTCAGACTATAAAGAGCATCGCTGTGTACAATGGTTTCCTTTCTAAAATTATCCACAATTTGATTAGGAAACAAAAATCAAAATTGCACGTTCGAAATTCCACAACTCTCGTCAGTCTTAGAAGTGAAGGACCCAAGTACATCAAAATTTCGTTTCGCCCGGCTACAAGGAGCCTAGCAAACATTTTTAAAGAATCTGGCTATAAAGTTGTGTATGGTTCAAACAACAATATTAGAAATTTGTTGGGAAATCCAAAAGACAAACTTAGGACTTTAGAGAGATCTGGAATCTACGAAATTAAATGTTTCCATTGTGATTCTAAATATATTCTGCAAACACGTCGTAATTTTGGTACTAGGTATAAAGAGCATATACCTCATTTTAGATTCAACAGATCGAAAAATCGAGTATTGTCCAACATATTTATGAAATGGGTCATAGTATAAAGGAGGATGACCTAAAAATTGTAAAGGCGTTAACTTCAACAAAGCAACTAAATTCTTTTGAAAGATTGGGCATTTTAAGAACCGAGATAATACATTTTTGAACAAAGATGGTGGACCGATATCTTGTATGACTTGTTGAGGTTAAATTGACCGTCGGCCATGTTAACCGGCCTTCGGTCACGCCCTCCGACTCAGATAGTATAAATAGCTGTAAAATGCGCGGGAATTGCCCACTTCCATTTGTGATTTGGTAACGAGCATATCGTTGGCATTTTGCTGTGTAAGTTTCGTAGCTACTGCTGATGACAGCTTGGCTTTCGAAATACGTATTTAGCAGTTGTTAAATATTTGTGTGGTGAGGGGTTTTAACGAATTGTGATAAATCATATGTATATCAACCTTTATTTAAAAAAAGCATTTTAGAACTCTAAACCACAAATTTGTGGAACTAAACAAGCCACCGGTCCAACATAAAAAGAGAAAGAAGAAGAAAAATACAGAAGAAGCGTTCAAGCGGAAAATGATCAACCAACAATTTTTTCATTAAAACAACAGAGATAAATAATTTGGAAGTTGTGGAACAAGTACACTCTATATACTACCGGTAATAACTTATTTGCATTATTTTCATCGCAACAAAAATTAATTCAAAGACCGACGTTCCTACAAAAAAACCTTGTTAATTGGTAACATACTGGTGGTGCAATATTAAATCACGTTATACCGTAATTGATTCATAGCACGTATTTAGAAAGCTCGCATTCTTAAACGACCGTGCTATCTTTTAACATACAAGCTATATGTAGTATATTTCTACAACTTTCAATAAAAAAGATGCTTCAAGCTATTGTATTTACATTAAATGTAGAAATTATTACAGAAACAGTACAATCCGGTAGAAGAGTAACTGAATGATTGCTAAAAAATATTAAAACTAACCTTTTATTTCGCAAAGTTGTGTAATTCACTTAATAATTCTGATTTCATTGCTGTTTTTTAAGCATATCTACATTGATATATTTATGTAGGTACAACAAATATTATAACAAAATCTGTAAAGGGCTTTACTCAGAATTTTCTTTTCAAGTGGACATTGTGACACTAAACAAATTTAAAAATCAGAGGAAACTAGGGGTAAAAATATCTTAACGTTCCTAATAATACTGAAATAATAAAAGGAAACATTCGGTAATGCGAATTATATCAATTTTTAACGCTGGACCGGTCTGATTCCTGAGATGCAGCTCCAGTAAACGCAACGCACATATTCGTTGCCCCTTTTTGTCGTTTATAACATTTATCCTGTATCTGTTCAGTCCCATTATCCTTAAGGGTAAATCCCGAACTGTGTGCAAATTTCGACTTTTATCTATATCTCAGTTTAAGCAAAAAAAGTAAAATTTAATTTTTCTAAGGTGCTGACCTTGTATATATACAGTGTGGTCCATTAAGTGTGCAACAAATGGGAACTTTTTTTATTAGTTGTACAATCGAAATTTAAATATTACCAAAAGTTAGTGCATGTTCGATAAGTTCGATAACCATATCAGATGCCCTTAGAATGGCTTCAAGTCAAACAATATACAGGGCAGGAAAAAAATATGAAATTCGTTCAAGAACAAAGTTACCTTATTTCAAAAAATATTGCAAAATTTTGTTAAGAATAGTTGTTTAGAATTAAAAGTTATGCCGAAATGCAAAGTCACGGCCTCCTATTCGAATTTTGATTCTTTTTTGGAAAATTTTGTATTATCCCCGTATGATACATATTTTTATTATTTTGATTTTATATGTATTTAAAGTAGCCACAACCACATCCGTTTTAAATAACTTTTAGCAACTTGAAGCGTATTTGTAAAATTTACTTGGATTTATATTTTTTTAGGTAAGCGTCCACTTCATGTTTGTTGCAACGATATTTAACAGAACTTTAGAATTTCGCAAATATTCTTTTTAACAAGGCAAATGCTTTACTAATAATAATTTACATATGAAAAACTCTTAATAAAATCAGAATAATAAAAATATGTATCATACGGGGATAATACAAAATTTTACAAGAAAAAGAATCAAAATTCGAATAGGAGGCCGTGACTTTGTATTTGAGCATAACTTTTGATTCTAAACAACTTTTCTCAATAAAGTTTTGCTATATTTTTTGAAATAAGGTAACTTTATCCTTGAACGAATTACATATTTTTTGTCCTGCCCTGTATATTGTTTGACTTGAAGCCATTCTAAGGGCATCTGATATGGTTATCGAACATGCACTAACTTTTGGTAATATTTAAATTTCGATTGTACAACTAATAAAAAAATGTCCCATTTGTTGCACACTTAATGGACCACACTGTATATTGGTTATAAAAATCGTTTTTTTCGTAAAGGGTAAATACCTGAGCTAAATGCAAAACATTATTTTGAATTAAGTTATGGTTCTTGAGTTAAAGCAAAAATTGGCAGAATTTATTTTTTATTTTTTTTAATGTGCTCCTCTTGTATATATTATACCCTCAATTTTCTCGATTTTATGCTTGGAGGGCACATAATCCGCATCTAAATTATTGTCTCCCTCCAAAAAATAGTTTTTAGGCAGACAGACAGAACGAACAGACGGAATTGAGAAAACCTATTTTTCGTCATCTAGGGACCCTGTTACGTGAAGATCTTTCTCTACACATTTTGCCCTTGCGAGCGTCGGGGCTTATGATTCTTTTAACCACTTTTTCCACCCCTTCCTGTCTGTTGCGAAGGTTTTCATTTCTTCCACTTTCTTCCCTTTTTGGTCGCCTATCTTTGCTATCCCTTGCATCCAAGTTTTTCGTGGGCCGCCCCTTTTTCGTTTTTTGTGACTTTTCATTTCTTGAATTATCTTCGGTAATCTATTTGATTCCATTCTCGTAATATGCCCAAACCATTCCAGTTGTCTTCTTTCTATTTTTTGCATAATCGGTTCTTATGGTGTTTCTTATTCTGCATTCCTTAATCTGTCAAACTTTGTTTTTCCTGCCGTTTTTCTCATTCCTACCGCATTTAATTGGGATTTTTGGTTCTGCCGTACTACCCATGCTTCGCTTCCATGTAATAATATCCCGATTGTTACTGTGTTGTATACCATCACCTTTGTTTTATCTTCTAGTTCGGTTGTTGCCATTATGGTTCTGTTTATTGCATAGTATAACTTTGTAGCTTTTTCTATTTGATTGGTTATATCTAGTTCCATTTTCCATCCTCTGTTATCACGCTACCTAGGTATTCGAATGTGGTTAACTCTTCTAAGATCTGTCCGCTACATTTTATCTCTGTATTTGCTGGCCGTTGTTTTTATTTATAACCATTATTTTTCCTTATTTGTGTTAATTTCCATTTTCATTTTATTTCTCTCTTTCTACCAGATATTCATTAATTTTTGCATTTGGCGTATGTGTCTGTCATCAATACTACATCATCAGCGTACATTAGGCAGTCTATTTTTATAAGAATTAGGTTTTTGTATCCCACTACTGTTTGTAGTTTTAACGCCTTTTCTCTTACGTTTTTTAGTATCCTGTTCATTACTATTTACAATACTGTAGGATACTAAAAAACGTAAGGCTAAGACTAAAAATCGGGAGTGTGCTTCCCTAGACTTTCTCGCATTCGCCTTGGTACTGATAATTATTGGTGTTTAACAGTTGTATATGTATCTATCTATGTTTACATTAAAAACGTTCTGCGTAAATACAATTTTATTTTAAGTTTTGTGCCCCAAAACAACTTACTTATCTGCCTTTTCGCTACGCGCCTGTACAAACAGATGAAAGTATGTGTATGTATAATACGCGAATTGCCAGGGAACCACGAACGAGGACGCGGCAGATTTAAGTTCCCATTACCTCTTAGGTTAACCTATCATACTGAAATTTTATATCTGGGAGTTTTTCTCAATACTAAATGTATGTGCAAAATTTCGTGCAAATACCTTGAAGCAAACTGGTACTTTACTTGAATGGATACCGCTACCTGTTTAGGTAAAATGCCACTTTAGGTTAACCGATCATACTGAAATGTAATATCTGGTAGTTTTTCTACATAAGAAATGTATGTACAAAATTTTGTTCAAATATCTAGAAGGAAACTGGTACTTTACTTGAATAGGTACCGCTACCTGTTTAGGTAAAGTGCCACTTCCGGTTAACCGATTTCGCTTAAAATTTTATGGGAATCTACAAATTTTGAATAATGACTATGTACATAATTTCAAGGGTCTAGCTTATTTCGTTTTTAAGTTATCGTGTTCACACACTCACACACACAGACATAATTCGAAAAATGGTTTTTTCGGCCTCTAGGAGGTCTAAAACGGCAAGATTCGTCAAAATCTCGAAATCGATTTTTTTGACGATTACAATACTTTCTCTATACTACCGTATGCGAGAAAGTAAAAACTATCTCCCTGTTTGATGCCTTTCTTTATATAGGTTTCCTCTGACTTTTCACCATTAATCTGTATGCGTATCTTAACATTTTCGTATATGTTTTTCACAATCGTTATCATTTTTTCTGGTACTTCCAGCTTCTCCAATGCCCAGTTTATTATTTCTTTTGGACCGCATCAAACTCTGCTTTGAGGTCTATAAATGCTAAGATTAGTTGTTCTCCCGTCTTTCCATTAAGTTTCTTAAGATGAATATATTGTCTGTTATTTGTCTATATTTCCTAAATCTGGCATGCTCGTCTTCCAGTTTATGTGCTACTTGCTGCCGTAGCCTTTCTTCTTTAAACTCTTGTTTAAACTTTGCTTGCCACTGTTGCTAGACATATAGCACTGTAATTCTCACATCGCGTTGCATTACCTTTTTTGTAAATTGGTAGTATTATATTGTTTTCCCAGTTTGTAGGTATTTTATTTTTTCTCCATGCCTCTTTGTATATTTTCAGGAGCCATCTTTTTCCTTCCAGTCCTAGATATTTAATCATCTCTGGGTCTACGAGTATATTATCATCCCCACTTGCTTTCCCTATTTTTAATTTTCCGATAGCTTTATCTACTTCTTCCATTTTTATTTATCTTTCTTCTTTTTCTCCTTCTTGTCTTTCTCTTCTTACATATAATCTTTCTGCTCTATTTTATTCATTTAGGTCAAATTTTTCTTTGTAGAATTCTCTCCATGTTTCCAGTATATGTGGTGTATCTAGCTGTAATTCATTATTTTTGTCTCTTATTCCTTTCATTTGTTTCGTTTTCTGTTCTTTAAGCGCTTTGATTTTGTTCCAGAATGACCTATAATTAGACTTATATGAATCATTTAATTTTCTTCCAAAATTCTTCCAACTTCTTTGTTTTGTTAGTTTTACCATCTTCTTTACTTTATTTCTTATTCTTATGTATTCCTCTTTATCTTTGTCCAATTTAGTCGTTATATATTTTTTCCAAGCTTGTTTTTTTTTCGTTACTTCTTCCTTTATTTCTTGTGTCCACCAGCTAGTCCTTTTTCGTTCTTCACCTATGTATGTGTATCTATAATCGTTTGGTTGGTTCCAAAAGGTGTTTCCGATTTTTAAATCGTTGATCTGACAGAATTCCAGCATTTTTCTTCCGTTTCTATTCAATTCTTTTTCGCCGTATTTGCCGATTGTTCCCATTCCTGCGTTTGTGTCGTTTCCTACCCTAGCGTTCCAATCTCCTATTATAAATATTCTATCCTTTTTTTCTCGTATTTTATCTAGTGTTTGTTGAAATTCCACATAGAAATCATTTACCATGTTCTCTTCAGTTCCTTCTCTTGGTTCGTATATTTGTGTTATATTCAATGTGTTCTCTATATCGATTTTCATCTCCTTTATTCTTGATGACCTTGGGTTGTAGCTTATCACGTACTTATCTAATTCTCTCGTTATCACTATACCCACTCTTTCTTTTGCTCTACACCCCTGATTAACTCCTGAGTAATAGAGAATGTAATTCTCATTTAGGTTTTTAATTCCGGTCCCTATTTTTTTTCACTTATTCCCATTATCCTTATATTCCATTTTTTCATTGCATCTAATAGCTCGATTTCCTTACCAGTAAACGATATTATGTTTCACGCCCCTATGAATATTTTTTTTGCGTTTTCTACCCTTTTGTTCAGCTTCTTTATCTTCTTGTGCGTTGTTCTTATTTTTTTCTAAAGATTTTTTATTGTAGGTTTTCTTTCTTTCGTTATTATAACTCCTATCTTCTCCGCCGGATTATATTTCTTATTGGTTTTGTTTGTAGCTTTTATATCACCATTTTCCTTCTTCATTACCTTTGTCGTCATCATTATTTTCTGTCCTGTGTTGGATATTATCAGTTTTTTTATTTTCTTGCGGTGTTAGTAATCTTTATTAATTTTCCTCTCAGTTTTTCTTTCTCTTGTGTTTCTGGCGATTTTTGGCTCATCGTTCTTCCTTTCTTTGCATGTTCGTCTCTTTCTAGAAGTAGTATTTCTGTTACTTCGAGGTTATTCGATTCCGTTGCCTGTCCATTCTCTCTTTCCTCATATTTTCTTTCATCAGTTTGCAATAATTCTATTTCTTTTGGCTGCTGTAGTGTGTATGGGGTCTCCGTTTACTACTAGTTTGTTACATCTTGTTACGTTTCATTTGCGCCGCCTTCCAATTTCACATTCTGTAGTATTCATTCCGTTTTGTTAGGCATCTTTCCACTCTGATGTCTGTGGCTGCGCCGTTTGTATTTTCTGCGCTGCGCCACGCCCATTTGGCCTCGCGGAGATAATTTGTCAAGTACTGGCATTTGTCTGAGAGACGCGTCTCTTTCCGATCTCGCTTGCGAAACAAAGAACATGCCGTGGAATTTCGGAGGTTTAATTTTGGACTGCCGTTAGTTTAATGATGTGTATGTGAGCCTTCACTGCTGAAGTGGATATATTCCCCGAACTTCGATGTAAGGGAAGCTTGATTCACGCGCCGTTGGCAGAATCTTCATGCTGCCACGTGTTTCGCAAATTCGCCTGGAATCCTTTCCGGGGTGAGTAAGAGTTCGCTTCGAACTATTCTGTCGGTCTTGTTATGCTATCGTGGATTTCTTCCTTCTTTGTAGCACTTCGTGCCGGAGGGCCGATTTGAGGCTTTGGCTACGGCTGTGATTCTGTTGCACATGTGGACGTTTCATGCGCTAGACTTTTGTGGATCTCCGGACCCGCTTTGACCCCTGCTGCTGATTCTGGTTGAGCGCAGGAGAGGATCCTATATGGAAGCTTACCTTTAGATCTGATTTATCCTAATATTGCACGGTGACGTCCCCCTTGAGCCTGCTCTGCGAAAATTGTGACATGGCCGCTCTAAGCTTCGCCTGCCTTAAATCTGATTTAATGTGTGCATTACGGTTATTGTTCTTTTGGCGTATTAAGAACGGTGAGTATTATTTGCCGAATCTAATCTAATTAGCCGTAGCAATTGATATTGTGGCCACCTAAGATTCTGATGGTGGATGTATCTGTGATAGTTTTATGTACTGTGATTAAATTTCTTGAATTATACAGTGATATTAGAATTCTGGCTTTACTTGTTACTGTAACCTATATTTGAGTTGAGCTTCTCTTTCAGATTTATTGTGCTACCTGAGTTTATGTATTCTCATTTGAATGCCTGGATACACTTGCTGTTATTTGATAAAAAAATCCTTTGGCTCGAGTTTTGAGTATTTTAAAGAACTGTAGCTGGTCGACGGGCAATTGTATCCAAGTAGTCACTTATGTATTTATTTTGAGAGATTAGCCAACGAAGAACCTTTTCATGTTAACAAAGAGACCTTGATTATCAGCGATTAACACGATATCATCGGCAAATCTAAGATGGTTAAGTCTTTCACCAATGATATTGACTCCCATGTTGCTCCAGTCCAGTTTTTTGAAGACCCCTATTCCTAAATTGAATAGTTTCGGTAATATCGTGTCGCCTTGTCGAATACCTCTTCTCACTGCTATTTTTTTATGTATTCGTGCATTTTAACTATTGATTTGGCTTCTTTGTAAATATTTTTAATGATGATCTAAAATCGATGTTCGCATTACCTAGTTAGACCATATTTTCCCAGTGTTCGATTGAATAGAAGTTATTTTAATAATCCACAAAGTCCATGTGGAGCGGAAGATTGTACTCTATTGCTTTCTCAATTAGTATTTTTTCTGTTAATAAGTGGTCACATGTGCTGAATCCCTTACGGAAGGCAGCTTTTTCAACAGGTTGGTAGTAGTCGAGCTTTTGAGTTATTCGATTGGTAATGATTTTCGTCATGAGTTTATATAATTGTGATAGTAGACTTATAGGTCGATAGCTTTGTAAAAGTTTTTGGTCTTCTTTTATAAATAGTAATATCACCCCTGCTATAGTCGATTGATCCGGTATTCTTCATTTTTCTAAGAATCTATTGAATCTTTTAATCACAGTAAAACTATCCCTTGTGTTTCTTAAACCATTTCAATCAATATATTATCTTCATATATTTTTGAGCAAATATAATTTCTTCTTTAGTTATTTCGGAAATATCTTCTGAACCGACATTTACAATTCTGACTTCTGTGAGCTCTTGTCGTTTTGCAGTTTTTTGGAGTATAGGTCTTCATTATATTTTCCAGTTAATTTTATGATTTCTATTCTATTTAATTTTTCTATTCTGTTTTCGTCCTTCATAATCTCGAGTTTTCCTTCCTTCTCCTTAAGCATTTGAGATATTTCTTTTTATCTATTATTTCTAATTCCATTCTCTCGTATGCTTTTTCTAGATCTTTCCTCATCATTTCCCTTGTTTCTCTCCAGATTTCTCTATATTCTTCTGTTGCGTATAGGCTGGCCTCATATAGTTTTCTTTTTAGTGCTATCTATTTCGCGGGATAATTTATTCTTTTTGGTATGTTTGCTTTTAACTAAATCTGATACTACTTTGTTGAGTGTATCTGTTAGAGTTTCCGCCAACTTATTTATTTCCTGTGGAGGATTGTCAGTTTTGTTTAGAGACGTATATATATATATTTTCTTTATATTTCATTGCTATCCTTAACAGTTTCTGTGTCTATGCATCTTCTAGTTTTTTTTTTTTTTGTATATTTGATGATATTTAATATTTTATTTAAAATTATTACTATTACTATTACTACTTCCTCCTTTCTCAATATCTGGAAACTAGCGGTTAGCATACCCACCCGTAAGTCACAGGCACCCAAAGAATATAAAAATTTACGATCTATAAGTATTCTCTCCACTTTGTCTGAAATTTTTAGAAATAATTGTTTAATTACAATTGCGTTGCCATTTAAGAAAATATAATACTCTTCTCAAGCTTTAATCAGGTTTTAAAAAAATGCAGTTGTACTACTGGCTTGTTGAATGTCACTGACGATATTTTAAAAGCCATTGGTAGTAACAAAC
>OW679194.1:176299290-176335144 GCA_940337035.1 Agriotes lineatus
TGTGATTATTTTTTTAACCCTTAACTGGTAACGCAGGGCTCCCAGTCGGTCCCTTTTTAAGGGTTTAGTCCTTTTTTTAAAGCTCTGTCCCTTTTATTCCCCTTTTTTGGTAAAATGTCCCTTTATTCCCTTTTTTCGCAACAATCTGCAAAACCATACGAAAGTTATTAAGAAAAGAACGACTGCTTTTCAAACTTTCCGTGTAACACGGGCTAAATCGACTGTAGGGCTGCGTTCCGGTTCGAAAACTGCCCGGGAGTTGCGTCCCTCTCCCCCTGCTCCGGCCAATCGGTGCTGCCGCCGAGAATCTGAATAACACAGCCGGGCAACCGCGTGCGCTTTTCGCGGTAAAACAGTTTGAATCTCTCTGTGTGCATATTATCTCATCACGTCTGCGTTGTGTTGCCTCGTGAATGAGATCTAACATTGAAGTATAGGTAGGTAAGTAATGCACTTCCACTTTCTAGATCGAGTTATTGGAACGAACTGAACCGACTTTTCAAGTTGAGGTTATGTTTTATACTACCTGCGTATTTTCATTAATTGTAGATGAGTCAACATGCCTTGTCATTTCAATGCTTCGTGGCTTGACAAGAAGGATCGGAATGGTTACAATGTGCGGGAATGGGGCAGAAAGGAATTAGACAGTGAGATGTTCTGTACTGTCTGTATCAAGCAATTTTCTATTGTGAAGGGCTTTTGTGCAGTGTCGCAACATGCTTCTTACAAACGACACATCGACGAGTGCCGTATTAAATTGAATAAGAGTCAACTACGATTGGGCGTTGCACGACCCGTGGCAGCTGAACTGCCGGCGCCTACTGATGATTCAGTGCCGGGTACAATAAAAGTGTACAGTGTCCGGGATAGTGCAACAGTGGCGGAATTGGTTTGGGTTATGAAACTTATCCAGTCAAATTTTTCATTTAATTCTTGTGATGGCTTGGCAGATACATTTAAGTGCATGTTTCCCTTACCAGATGCAGTTCCCGTGCATTTTAGTTTGGGAGCTACAAAGGCTACCTACTTGCTGACTGAGGCGCTCGCGCCATACTTTAAAGAACAAGTAGTGAAGGACGTTAGTGGCTCTTATTATTCACTGCTGTACGATGAAACCACGAACAGCGCTAATTCCAAGGAGCTGGATATTGCTGTTCGCTACTGGTCAAATAGCCAGTCAAAGATCATGACTCAACACCTGCAGACCTATTTCATTGGTGGAGCAACAGCGGTGGACCTTGCGGATAAACTGATTGCAACACTCAGTGAATCGGGGATTCCTAAAGAGAAGATGTTAATGCTGGGATCCGATGGACCGAACGTCAACAAGGCTGTATTTAAGCTAGTTGACAATGATCTTCTAGCCATTAGAAATAAAAGTCTCGTAGATCTAGGTACGTGCAATATACACATAGTGCATAATGCGTTTCTAAAAGGCCTGAATGAGTTTGGCGAGGACGTATCCGATTTTGTTTATGCAGTGCACCACTTTTTCGATGGTTGGCCGTCTAGATGGGAGGATTTTGAACGAATTCTCGCCGAGAAAGGTTTGCCAAGCCTCCACTTTCTGAAACATGTATCGTCAAGGTAGCTTACACTGGAGCCGGCTGCACAGAGAATCTTACATAATATGGTGGCAATGGCCGAGTATTTTCTTGTTTTTTTACCGAGGAAAAAACCCGACCTTGCAAAGAAAGCCGCAACCAGAAAAATTGTGGACTACCTGAAGAACCCAGCTTTGAAAGCCGAGTTAAACTTTGTAGTATCCAGTGCTCAACTTTTCATACACTTCACTGGGTTCTTTCAACGTGATGAGCCGTTGGTTCATGTTCTGTACTACCACCTGAATGACCTCACAAGTAAAATTATGGGCAGAATCTGTAAATCGAATAAAGTAAAGGAGCTTGGCGTATGTGCAGCCACGCTAGAGTCTGGAAACTTGCGCGCTGCAGCAGATGTGAAATGTGGAGACGAAGTGGACGCTGAATTGCAGAAGGTAAGCATGCCGAAGATATATTTTTTAAATGATTATTGCCTTAATTACTCATTGGTCAGTTGTCTCATCACATCATTTCTTAACTTTGCAGTTGCCAGAGAAGGAAAGGTTGCTGTTCCTGACGCGTGTGAAGGATCACTATGTTGCAGCAGCTAAACATATTCTGAAAACGTCAAGTCTGAAGAACAAACCCATCCTTAAGGACTTGCGCTGTCTGCACCCGGGGAAACGGATGTCGAAAGGCTCCGATTCTCAGATCGTGTCCCTGGCTAAAGGTCTGCCCGTTGACATCCGTATGGATGACCTGCGAGATGAATGGATGGTTCTGCAGACTGAGAAGGACGTCATAAGCGGTGAGGGTGTGCCTGTGGACAAGTACTGGGCGCAGTTTTTTGACATTAAAGCGGATTCTGGTGATTCCAAGTACCCTAATGTGACCGTCGTGGTGAAAGCAGCTCTTGCTCTTTCCCATGGAAATGCCTATGTAGAGCGGGACTTTTCACAGTCCTCCCGCACATTAACTGACCCTCGCGCTTCCATGTCTGAGCGAACGTTGAATGCGGCAATGACGGTGAAATGTGCGCTGCGGCTCTACGAGAACCGCCCACACATGGTTCCGATCACGCCTCAGCTTCGTACTTTAGCACGGTGTGCCTACAGTGTGTACGACGCTCATCTGGAAAAGCAGAAAAAGAAGAAAGAGGAAGAGGCCAGGAAAAAAGAAGAAGAAGAAAATAGCCGGAAGGTGGCAGAGGAAAAGCTTCGCCAAATGGAGACCGACAAGCGGATGCTAAAAGAAGACGAGGCCAAGCTACAGATCTTGAGAAAAGAAGAAAAAGCGAAGCGGAAACTCCACCACAACAAATTGTTTAAAGGGCACACTGGAAGGCTCAAGAAAGCCACCGAGTCCAAAAATATGACAGAGATTTCCATGGCCCAGTTAATGTTTGAAGGGGTAAATACAATCGCAACAGAAACCAATGACAAGAACAACAGCTTAGAAAGGCTGCAGAAATCCATAGAAAAGAGGAAGAGTAAGATAATCAGTGATCTCTCAAACAAAAAGCCCAAGAAACAGTAATATCTATATCTAGTCTATGGGAGTGATTAAAATTAACCCATGCTTGGGTTTCATAGATTTTATTTTTATTTAAGATTAATATTTGAATTATCTTAGATGGTTCTGTTTTTTTCTTGAAGAGACAATTTTATTTTTTGTATATACTTGACAAGCCTTTCATTTTTATGTTATGTATTATGTATGCGTTGCTGTTAATAAAGCGTATTTAACGTGATTTTGTTTTCTGTCAAATTCACGCCCATAATCCCAAAAAATTCAAAAATACGTGTATATGGCCATTTTTGTGGTTACTTTTGGTCCCTTTTTTGGATTGCTAAGTCCCTTTTTTCCCTTTTTTTGAGGTGGCAAGTCGCTGGGAGCCCTGTAGAAGGGAAATCTTCAATATTCAAAAATTCTTCTTCGTCAATTTCAAATGCTTTTGATTGTTGCAACAACGTCCGTAATTCACTTACTGCATCTAAAACTGTGACGGATCTTATCACTTCTGTAATGCTTTTAGCATCGTCATATTGGTTGATTAATGTTCGCAATAGATATTTTCTGTAATGGCATTATACATTTTGAGTTATGCCTTGATTCAATGGCTGCATAACAGAAGTAGTATTCGGCGGCAAAAAACAAAGTTTGACGTTAAGCAATTCAACTTTTGGGTGACATTCTGCGTTATCTAAAAATAAAATTACTTTCCTTTTCTGTCCTTTCATTTTATTGTTAAATTTCATTAAAAATATTCTTCCATTAGTTGTGAAGTCAGCCACACCTTCGAATTCGCTCGCCAAGTAACCGGTAACGTATATGTTTTGATGTTTTTAAAACATCGTAGTTTTTCTGCTTTATCAATAACTAGCGGTTTTTCAACTTCACCTGTCGTATTACAGCACAACAAAAGTGTGAGACGTTCTTTGGCATGTTTTCTGCCCATACAAGCATCCGTCTTAATGGCAAAGGTTTTACTGGGAAAAATATTCCCATTTCATCACAGTTGTAGATGTCTTCCAACTTATAATCTTGAATTAGATCTGATATCTTTTTATTCCAATCATTAACAACATTTTCGTCGACATCTTTAGCTTCACCGTTTATTTGTCTCCACATAATTTGATGCCCTTTTTAATAACTTTCCAACCAGCCATTGGAAGCTTTAAATTCGGGCAATTCTATACTCGGGCCGCCGAACAGATAGAGTGGAGCAGGCAACCCAAATAACATATTACAAAGGTCACTTGATAATATTTTAATTATAATTACTAAAAGGATCCGAGATGCCGACCCTTATAATTAGAACTAATTTCAATAATTGTCATTAAATAACTTTTTGAGGTTATGATGAAAATAGAAATGTCGACCAACTTAAAAGTCAAGCGTGACATTTGTGCACTTATAATTGAAATGTTTAGGCCTGTGGCCTGGCTCTTCCTAAATCCCATTATTGGCTGCGGCGTCGAAACCAAAACACGTTGCCCGTGATTTGGTTAAGTTTTTAGCGTTTTTTCTTTGGAGTTTCTTTATTCAACCATTTACAAGGAGTAAATTGTGCATCTCTACTGCTGTTTTCACAGTTACATGCAAGTATAAAATATTGACTTGTAAAGTAGTGTTTTAAGGAAATTTTAATTATTCATAGAGCTGCCTGCATTATGGGTAACCGTAAGAAACTAATTCGTAGTCAAGGACGTGAAAGAATCTATAGCGACTATTGCCATTTTTCTCAGTCGTTTTGCAAGAATGAGTAACTAAAGCAACCAATGTTGGCCTAAATACAGTTAAGCGAATTGTTAAAGGAGCCTAACAAAGAGGCGGAAGAAAATTTACTTCTCCAAGAAAACAAGTTACTAAACTTACCCCAGGTCATCTGTCGATCAATATAAAGAAGAAGTAATCCCAAGTGTGATCTATAACTTTGCCATAAAAAGAGACCTACAATGAAATCTATATTCCAAGTCGAACAAAATGAAGGGGGGTGTTAATTTCACTGAGAAATTACATTCCTTTAGGCGATTGGTACATAAAATGGGTTTTCAATAGAAAAAATGTCAAGACAATAGGCACACGTTCTAATAGAGAAGAGAGAAATTCCAGTTGGTTCAAATAAATGGTGAAATAATACCATATAGATTCCTCTAATGGTTAACAACCTAAATTGTCTTCAACGAAATCATCTTCTTGTTCAGATGATAGATTAGAACCGGATTCACCGCTGTCGTCTACTGTAATAATTATTTCTTCTCTGTTATCCATAATGTATTCCCACTTATGTTTGTCAACACTGCACATATATTCTTCCATTCTTGCACACTCACACTTCCAAAATTATTTTCTGCAGAAGTGTTAATTTGAATGTTGTATTATTTGTAGCAACGTAGTTCTTTACTGACATCCATATTTTCCCAATCTGGTTTAATTCTGGATGGTAAGGGGGTAATCGTAGGACTCCGTTTTACCATGTTCCGCTAATAATTTCTCAATCATATAACTTTTATGTGTAGGTTTATGTAATTTTCTTGTACCATATAATTTTTTTATTTCATTCAACTTAATATAAATGTTTCTTACTAATAACCACGTTTGCATGTCTGCTTTTTCCAAAAAATGTTGGATTCGGCTCAGTACAGCCATTGTGATACGATGCATTATCGATGACCAAAACCGACTTTTTTGAAGATTTGCCAATAATTTTTCGTTCAGGCAATTCACATAATTTTAATGGTTCATTTCATCGTGGCAATTATATGTCTCTTAAGTCCTGATTTGAACATCAGGAATGAATTTGGTACGAAACCTTTTCTACCTCCGGCATGAAGTATAATCAATCCTTGCCCTTTACTGACGGGGGATTTTAAACAATTGTTGGTACCATCATCACAACATTTAGAACAGTATGGAAGCTATGCAAGTATGTTTCATCAGTGTACACAATATTTCAGCATTCAGCTTTATATTTTATCTTAAGAATTCAACACAATTTGCTGGAATTTCTCTCTTCTCTATTAGAACGTGTGCCTATTGTCTTGACATTTTTTCTATTGAAAACCCATTTTACGAGGATAAATTGAAAAGTCCCCGGCCTAACTCAGATAGGATACAAATTTGCGTAATGCTTTTACGGAGTTATATTGTTTCAAGATTTATCAGTCTGGCTCTGGAATAACAAAAATTTCTGTAAAATAATAATTGTTTGACAGGCTGTCAAAGTTGCTAAGGTTTTGCATGCTGTAAGCATGGAGCAAGTTAAAATTCCTGCAGTTATTAAATATTTTCATATTAAGGGTTTAGCCCCAAAAGAAATAAAACCTGAACTAGACGGCATATTACGCAAATCTTTCCCTTCATACTTCTTCTTCTTCTGCATAGCCCTTATACCCTAAACGGGTGTCGGGTGGTTCTTTGGTTTGTTTCTTATCCATAGTTTCCAGTTTTTCCGGTCTCTGGCGTCCTCTTTCATTTCGTTTAGCGTTTTGCCCCTGTTATTTCCTATGTTGATAATTTGTTCTAGCCATGTTTGTCTGGGTCTTCCTCTCTTTCTTTTTCTGTTATTTTTGGCATCCATTACTTTCCTAGCTATTCTTTCATTCGGCATTCTGCGAAGGTGTCCAAACCATTCTAACTGCTTATTTTCTATTTTCGTGCAAATTGATTCCTGCTGTAGCATTTCTCTTATGTCTTCATTTCTTATGTGGTCTCTTTTAGATACATTTGCAATTTTTCTCAGTACTCTCATTTCAGTGGCAGTCAGTTTGGGTTTATGCTTACTATGGATAGTCCAAGTTTCACTGGAGTATGTCAATATTGGGGATATGATGGTATTGTAGATTTTCAATTTATTTCCATTGTTTATCTCTTTTTTTCCAAATATAGTTTTGTTTAATGAGTAGTATGCTATGTTGGTTTTTCTGATTTTATTGGTTATTTCTAGGTCGATTTTACCATCATCGGTGAATGTGCTTCCTAGGTAATCCATAGTTGTTACTTCGTCAAAAATTCTTCCTTTGTAGTTGAAGTTATAAGGTTCGTTTGTATTCGCTTTGTTAAGTATCATTATTTTGCTTTTCTTTATATTTACTTTCATATTAAGGTTTTCAATTTCTTCTATCCATATATTAATTAGTTTTTGCATTTTCTTTTTATTATCCGCTACTAACAGTATATCATCCGCGTATAACAACACATCCACTTGCACTGGCCTCAAGTTGTTATATCCTATTGTAGTTTCCAAACCTTTGCTTTTATTCCTAGCATTCTTTAGAATTCCATCCATGACAATTATGAATAGAAGGGGGCTCAAGCTGTCCCCCTGCTTGATTCCTATTTTAAGTTTGAGTTCCCTAGATCGGTTGCCGTTTATTTGAATTTGTGCTTTGGCATTTTCATACACAGAGTTGACCAGATTTATTAATTTTCTGGGCGTTTGTATTTTTTCCAGGCAGTCTTCTATAATTGGTCTCTGTATGGTGTCGAATGCTGCTTGGAGATCTATGAAGGCGATGAATAGTTCCTCCCCCGTTTGCATCTTTTTCTCTATTACATTCCTTAGAATATAAATGTTATCGTTAGTTTGCCTGCCCGGTCTAAGGGCTGCTTGTTCCTCTGCTAGTTTGTTTTTGATGGAGGCTCTGATTTTTTGTTCTATTATTCTTGTATATGTTTTGTATATTACTGATGATAAACAAATTGCTCGATAGTTCTCGCAGTTTGTTTTTTCTCCCTTTTTGTGTATGGGAAGTATTAAATTATTATCCCAGTCCTCCGGAATTTTGTTTGTCTTATATGCCTCCATAAATATCCCCCATATCCAATCCAATCCAGTGTCTCCCAGATACTTGACCATCTCTGGCTCTATTTTATCCTCTCCGCAAGCTTTTCCTATTTTAATTTTTGTTACTGCATCTAATACTTCTTTTTTGCTTATGCTATGTTGTTCTGACTCTTCTTCTGGTATTTCGGCTTCTCTCCTTTCTTTATTTACATTTTCGTGTTTGTCATCGGTGTCGAACTTTTTGGAAAAGAACTTTCTCCATCTTTCTGTAATTTCATCCGTCTTTGTTAGTAGGATATTGTTTGCGTCTTTTATTCCGCTTAATTCCTTTTTACCTTTACCCCTAAGTTGTTTGATTTTGTTCCAGAAAATTCTATTATTGTTTTTGAATCCTTCGTTAAGTTCTCTCCCGAAATCTTCCCATGCTGTCTGTTTTGCTATTTTAACCATTTCTTTCGTTTTTTTGTTTAACCTATCGTATGTTATTTTGTCCTCGTTTTGTTTTGATTGTTGATATCTTTTCCATGCTGTTTTTTTTTGTTTAACTGCGTCCTTTATTTCTTCATTCCACCATTTGGTGCTTTTTGATCCTTTCTTTATTTTTCTCATCCCGCATATTTTTCTTGCCGCTTTTATTAGTGTTTCTTTGAAAATTTTCCATCTATTTTCTAGTGACCAGGTTTTTGTTGAGTAATTGTTGGGTTTGTAATATTTTGTCTACTTCGTTTGCGTACTTTATCTTTATTTCTTCGTTTTTCATTCGACTTATATTGATTCTTGTGAATTCGTTATTTTCTTCTTCTATCTCAATTGGTTGTTGGACTTTTGCTATTACTAGTCTGTGATTTGTATTTAGTTCAGCTTCTCTTCGTACTGCTATTTCTTCGATGCTATTTTCCATATCTTGGGTGTATACTATGTAATCGATGATACTCCGTGCGTTTCTTTCCTCTGCGATGAACGTGTAACGGTCTTCTAGGGGTTGGTACCAAAATGAGTTTCCTATTCCGTCATACACCACACTTAAAACTTGGGTTGCGGACTTTTAACGTGGTCGCAGGAGTACAGAAGATGCACCGCGTTCAGGAAGACCAAAAACAGCCACCACAACAGAAATTATCGAAAAAGTTCATAAAATTGTCTTGAATGACCGGCGATTGAAGTTGATGGAGATAGCAGATACTATGGGCATTTCAACAGAGCGGACATATTATATCCTAACTGAAGTTTTGGGGATGAAAAAGTTGTCTGCGCGATGGGTGCCGCGACTGCTCACATTGGAGCAAAAGCTGACATGCAAAACAGTTTCGGAGGAGTGTTTGGACTTGTTTAAACGCAATCCAGTAGATTTTTTGAGACGATTTATTACAATGGATGAGACGTCGATTCACCACTATACACCAGAAACGAAGCAAGAATTGAAGCAATGGACTGCCAAACGAGAACCTGCTCTGAAAAAGGCCAAAACAGTTCCGTTGGCCGGAAAAGTTTTGGATTCAGTTTTTTGGGATGCCAAGGGTATTATTTTTGTGGATTATCTTAAAAAAGGTAAAACTATTAACGGTGCATACTATGCTACCCTACTTGACCAGCTAAAAGAAAAAATTCAAGAAAAACGACCCGGGTTAGCAAAGAAAAAAATTCTGTATCATCAGGATAATGCCCCCTGTCACAAGTCAGTTATTGCCATGGCAAAAATTAATGAATTACGGTTTGAATTGGTACCCCATGCCCCCACTCGCCGAACTTAGCCCCCTCAGATTTTAGTTTATTTCCGAACTTGAAAAAATTTCATGCTGGAAAGAAGTACGAGTCCGATGAAGATGTGATTGCTGCCACAAATGTCTATTTTGACCAGTTGGATGAAAGGGCATATATGGAAGAAATAAGAACACTTGAATATAGGTGGACCAAGTGCATTGCACTTGACGGGGATTACGTTGAAAAATAAAATTACTGTTTACATGACTTTCTTTTGTTTTCTTGTCTAGGCCGGAGACTTTTCAATTTACCCTCGTATGTACCAATCGCCTAAAGGAATGTAATTTCTCAGTGAAATTAACACCCCCCTTCATTTTGTTCGACTTCGAATATAGATTTCATTGTAGGTCTCTTTTTATGGCAAAGTTATAGATCACACTTGGGATTACTTCTTCTTTATATTGATCGACATATGACATGGGGTAAGTTTAGTAATTTGTTTTCTTGGAGAAGTAAATTTTCTTCCGCCTCTTTGTTAGGCTCTTTTAACAATTCGCTTAACTGTATTTAGGCCAACATCGGTTGCTTTAGTTACTCATTCTTGCAAAACGACTGAGAAAAATGGCAATAGTCGCTATAGATTCTTTCACGTCCTTGACTACGAATTAGTTTCTTACGGTTACCCATAATGCAGGCAGCTCTATGAATAATTAAAATTTCCTTAAGAGACTACTTTACAAGTCAATATTTTATACTTGCATGTAACTGTGAAAACAGCAGTAGAGATGCACAATTTAGTCCTTGTAAATGGTTGAATAAAGGAACTCAAAAGAAAAAGCGCTGCAGCTAATAATGAGATTTAGGAAGAGCCAGGCCACAGGCCTAAACATTTCAATTATAAGTGCACAAATGTCAGGCTTTACTTTTAAGTTGGTCGACATTTCTATTTGCATCATAACCTCAAAAAGTTATTTAATGACAATTATTGAAATTAGTTCTAATTATAAGGGTCGGCATCTCGGATCCTTTTAGTAATTATAATTAAAATATTGTCAAGTGACCTTTGTAATATGTGATTTGGGTTGCCTGCTCCACTCTATCCGTTCGGCGGCCCGAGTATAGTACCACCGCAACCTTTTTAGCTTGTTCTTGCAAAATTGGGCCAGACCGGGAAGTAATTTTGATCGGGCACTCACAAACTACTCGAAAACAATTTTGTCACTGATTTTTTATTTGTCTTCCTTTTTATTGTTTCATACACTTGCGTTTTTCCGCAATTAAAATGTTTTGAATGTCTTTCATGGGAATTTTCTTATCGTGCATATTAATAATTTCCACCTTTTGATTTAAATTATACACTGATATTTTTTATTAGACATTGTAATGTACCTACGTAACTAATAACATGTTTATTACAATTTAATAATCACTACACACATGTGTTTTAACAACCAAACTCTAACAACAGTGTAACAGAAATATGTACGTAAATATTTATGCCAAAAGCACCGAAAAATAAACTCCCAAGTGAAAGCTCATTTTCTAGGAAAAATAAATTATGTACTAACCGTAAACGGGTCGCACCGCTGGCCGCCCCGGGCTGGTAATCCTTCTTAACCTTCAAGTACTAACGTGTCTGTTGTGGTGCATTAGTACTAACATGAAGTGTAAGAGACGGGCATGTAGTTATTTACAAATTTATTACAAATTTTTTTTAAACATAAAGTACTATGCAATGATGTATCAAGCGCATTTTAATCACATAAAAAATATAGATTCATAAAAATATTAGCATTTACAGAGTCAAATAGAAAACCGTGTTTAAATTTGTAGGTGTTAACTTAATTACAGAAAAAGGCAATTTTTAATATTTTTTTAAATTTTCAGCAAACATTGCAACAGACAGTGGTATTCTAACACAACTTAACTAAAAAAAAGTGAGAAAAAAATACATATAAAAATTCACATCAACCTAAAACTATACAGAATTAGTGCAAGATGAACACATTAGGGTCACTAAGTATAGCAGAATTTTCATTAATATTATGATCTCCGTTACTGTCCTCACTGTCTAATCCATTATACTACTGGAACACTTGCTGCTCAAGCAACTGTCTGTTGATCTAACTGTATTTGAGCAAGTTGGTTTTTGATCCATCATACAAAAATAGTAGCGTGCAAGCTAACGTCACGTCTCTGAGACGGTATTTATTTTTAAATACAAATAACTTCTGCACAAATAGCAGGGAAATTTTACAAACTGAGTTATTTTTAGGTAGTTTGAAGGTAGATGAAGGATCAACCATAAATCTTAACTGGAGGGGGAGATATTACACGCGCTTCGAACATTTCCGTCTCTCAGACGTAACGTTAGTACTTAATGGGTTAAGAAGGGTTCAAAATAGTGAATGAATATTGAATACGGATTTCTAGGTAAAAACATTATGTTGTCTGCATTCCGCATCAGCAGGTATAAATTCATAATACTGTGAAATCTCCCATAAGTGGACACGCACGGTGCCAAAGTTTTTGTCCGGTTATTAGAGACGTCCGCTTAAGGAAAAATCCATTTTTATGTTTAAAAAAGTTGTATTATGCAAAGGTATACGCGCTAACAATACACATAAGAATAATAAATAATTGAAACAAAGTTATGTAATAGTTTCAAATTTCTAAGTTGGCATCGTTTTCTAATTTTGCCAACTGCACATCAACGGCAGCTGATTCACCTGAAATTTCGGTTACATCATCTTCCACGATTAAAGTAGTTTTGAATTGCAGGCCTCTAAAGTCAAGCGACATGGATGGTTTTGTAATAATATCGCGCATCCGTGTCTGTTTAAGAGTGTCCGTTTATAGTGGACGTCAAACTATTTGGTTATGGGTTTATAATCCTTAAGTGTTGGGACACGGCTTACAACAGGCTTATTACCAGGGCACGGACTCAGTAAAGTCGTTAAATTGTCATTACTCGTTTCTATTGTGTATACTTGACATATATTTCAACAATTTTAATTAGTTGTATAATTACACCCATAATTATAATGTCTCTCGTCATATAAGTATTCTTAAAATTACCCTTAGTTGAGTTTCAAAAAACGTAATGAAACAAATCAAGAGTTTCAAATGTGGAGACCGTGGAGTGATACAGACAACAACGACGGAGTCGCTGTAAACCTAGAAAATAATGGTCAAAAACGAGAGCGTACACACTTCTCTTCGGATGCTAAACAAATTGTGATCAACGTTTATAACGGGCTCAACGTAACCAAAGAGGAGCAAGCGTTAACAAAAACAGCATTTCTGACTAAAGTCCCCTACACGACGGTAAGAAGAATTATAAACAACATCGACATACTACAGCGTAAAAAGCGATCCGATTGCGGAGTTATGAGAAAACTGGGCGCGCACGGACGAGGATTTAATTCGGCGAAAAGTATATGAAATGTACAACCAGAATAAAGTACCAACAATATCATCGTTGCATGAAAAGCTGATTAATGACGGCACCGGATTAAATTGTTCTACAGAACACTGGAACGATTCATTAATAATATCGGTTTTAAATATAAAACCATCACCAAACGTCAAGCGATTATGGAATCAAGAGGTTGCAGATCTGGAGACGCAAATATTTGGTGGCAATCAAAAAATACAGAGAGGAGTGTAGATACATATGCTATTTAGATGAGACGTGGTATGATACACACGATGTTGTTTGTAAAGATTGGGTAGACGATCCCAGTAAATGCTCTATGAATGTGCCCCCTGCAAGTGGGAAGCGGCTAATTTTGTTGCATGCAGGCTCCGATCGAGGCTGGTTTCCTGTGACCCTCTCATATCGGCTAAACATATTAAAGATGCATCTCTAGATTATCATGAAGATATGACAGCGGAATTGTTCCAGTCGTGGTTCGAAAAGCATTTATTGCCAAAATTGCCCGGTAATTCCGTCATAGTGTTAAGACAATGCCAGCTACCATTCCAGGCAAATCAATAAAGCGCCAAATGCAGGTAGTTTAAAAGAAGATATACAAATTGTTTGCGATAAAATGACATGTTTTTTGAAGAAAGTTACACGAAGCCACAATTAGTAAAGGTGCTAAAAATAAGAACTTTCCTAAAGAATTCTATATTGATTCTTTGGCCAAAAAGAAGGGTCATACGGTATTACGTTTACCGCCGTATTACTGCATATTTAATCCGATTGAAATGATATGGACCCCAACTAAAGAAAAAATATTCGGCGACATAATAGTTCACCAGACTTGGACAGCGAAGTGGTTAAACTTCTACAACTGGAAGTAGGTAATATTTCTCCGGAACCTTGGAAAAACTGTACGCGTCACGTAATCGACATAGAAAATAGGTACTCTCCATCAACAGGTGGTAATAACTTTAGATTTAGAAGATAGTGATAGTGATGGAGACTACTTTGACCATTATTAGAACAACTACGTGCAAGTGAACAATAATTTAAATTATAAATTGTTTATTTTATTATTATTTTTTATTAATTTGTAATTTTATTAATGTAATAATTGTGGCCCATATATTAGTTATTTACTAGACAAGTGGGATAACAACATCATTAATATACGTGTGTGTAAGTTACAAACGAGTGCGTAGCACGAGTTATGTAAGCACACAAGTATATTAATGATGCATTATCACACACGTATTGTACAAAAGTTTATCTACGACTGCTAAAATTGAGAAAAGTGCATTAAGAGAAATGTCAGATCTTTCATTTTCGAAAATATTTAGTAGGCATATGTCATTAGGTCATTCATTTGACACTATTTCAGTTACGTAATGAAGTCATTACACAACTCAGTTGCGTAATGAAACCATTACATAACGGAGTGGTGTAATGAGCTTCATTACCTAACTGAAATGGTGTCAAATGAGTGACGTAATGAGTTACTTATCCCACTGGAGTAGATAAAAATAATTACTTAACTGTCTGTAATGTTAAAATTGTAAACTTATCAAACAAAAATAAAATGTTTAAAGCCGGTTCTGTAAATTTACGTTCTGTGAGCCCCTTTAAGTGGATTACAAGGTATTACAACTTTCAGCTGTAGAAGGTCAAAACCAAATAGCTTGACGTCGACTATAATAGAGAAAATTCAATTAGAAAAGCTAATGCAAGCAAGTTGGTTCCCAACAAAATGTCCGTGTAAGAGAGGTGTCCGCTTATTAGAGGTGTCCGGTAAGGGAGATTTCACTGTACTGTGCACGTTGGAACCGTAATTTTCGTTCTGTTTCCACGTTCTGAAGGTTTCCTCTTTAGTATCATAAATTTGTATATATTCGGGCAGGACTAAAAAAATATTACGTTATATGTGGGTTCTGTTATATACAGGTTTTGCAATGGCAGGTTTTACTGTATACTATTGTGCATAAACAAGGTAAAAGTCATACAGATGCAGATTGTTTGTTGAGAAGCCCTGTTGACATTCCAGCACCGGAGGACGATGAAGATTTGGTTGATGTTCCATCTATTTATTAAGAATTGAGGATATTTCCAAATTGCAAACTCAAGATCCAAAATTAGTCGAATTAATAGAAGTACTTAAAAACCCAGGACAAGCTTGCATAGGTCATAACAAACACACAAAAATTTTTTACTTAGAAATAGTTATTTGTTTCATTAGTACAAAAAATGCGTGATTTCTGGACAAGTAAGACAGATCGTCATCCAGCGAGTCTTAATGAATTTTTTGTGCGAATGAAACATACTATTTTTTCTCCAACTACTCATAAATTCGGCAATATGACTTATCAATAGTAATATAACAAGGGCGAGACATACATGCCGATAATTTTTCCCACGCCAAGGTTCGAGTGCTGGTTGCAATGAAAACTGTCCCGAGGGCTTGCCCGAGGGCAGTTTTCTAAGGGCAACCAGCACGACGACTCTTGGAACGGGCAAAATTATATGCAAGTCTGTCGCCCGCGTTTATATTTTGAAGATTATTACACAAAAGCCGTATACGAATTATGATTTAAAATTGATCTAATAATGCAAAAAAAAACTCAAATTGCTTGTGTGTTGCATTTCTATTTCTAATTATGAGACATCCACGGGGTCGATAATCATCCCTAGGGATCTTATCGCTTGGTAAGCAGCCCACGGGCGCTTATCAGCTAAGCAGTTCGGGATTGGTCGATTTAAAAAAAATGCATGGTTTTCATTGGCTGATGTCAGTCATGTGACACTTGTGTGTAATAATCACTTATAATACCATGAGTAGTCAAAGTTATGTCGACTATTTTTGCGGTGGTGTCACGAATGTCCATTGCGCTTTGGTATGATTAGGACGAGTGCGCTAGCACGAGTCCTAATCCCAAGCGCAATGGACATGAGTAGTGATACCACTGCAAAAATAATCTACTTAACTTTGACTAAGAATGGTATTCGAGGGACTATTTAATGAACCAAAGTACTTTTTCAAATTAGTTTTCAGTAAATCTAGCAACAAACTACGCAATCTCTATAGTAACAGAACACTAATATTGACTTTTTCTAATAAAAATCGCATTTGTTAAAAATAGTCACTTGAATACCTTCTAGGAAGATATATCCGCTGATATTTTTTTGATTGGTCAAGAAACGTCAGAATTCTGGATTTTCATTGGTCACTTTTTGACAGATGACAGGTGAATTGAATAGTCACTTATAATACCATGAGTAGTCAAAGTTATGTCGACTATTTTTGCGGTGGTGTCACGAATGTCCATTGCGCTTTGGTACGATTAGGACGAGTGCGCTAGCACGAGTCCTAATCCCAAGCGCAATGGACATGAGTAGTGATTCCACCGCAAAAATAATCTACTTAACTTTGACTAAGAATGGTATTCGAGGAACTATTTAATGAACCAAACTACTTTTTCAAATTAGTTTTCAGTAAATCTAGCAACAAACTACGCAATTTCTATAGTAACAGAACACTAATATTGACTTTTTCTAATAAAAATGACATTTGTTAAAAATAGTCACTTGAATACCTTCTAGGAAGATATATCCGCTGATATTTTTTTGATTGGTCAAGAAATGTCAGAATTCTGGATTTTTAGTGGTCACTTTTTGACAGATGACAGGTGAATTGAATAGTCATTTAAAATCAAACATTGTAGAGAATTTTAAATTATTTAATAAAGACAGCAAAAAGTACATTTATACAGTCTGTTCTACAAAAAAGGCCCCACCTTCTAGCTACTTTATTATTTATTTTAGACCCAATAAACCTGATATCAAATCAAATGACACATAAAAACCTACATTTTAACACAATCAAAAAATTTTTATCTGCACTTGTTTCAGAGTGGTGACGTCACATGCAATTTTTTTAAATGACACTATATATTTTTTTACATTTTCTGGTAGAGGTTTTTTTTTTCTCTTTTTTGTCTATCTTTTGTTCATTTATTTGTTGTTTATTGTTAATAGTTATTTAGTTGGTTATTAAATTAATGTATCAGAATTATAACATGATGCGCATTTTAATATTTTAACGGCATCTAAAAACGCCTAACTTACTGTATGAACTTATTTTTACAAAATTATGAGAAATGCAGGTCCAAATTTGCCGTCAAAACACCAGAACTGTATTTAAAAAAATTAAGTTGATGATGGTTTCTCGAAGACGAAACGTCAGAGAAAAAATTTGATAACGTAATCATTAAGTCCACTGAATGTTGCTATAAAGAAGTTTAATCAATTTTGCTCTAACTTGAATATTAACGTGAGGAAAAAATAAAATAGACTATTCAATTCACCTGTCATCTGTCAAAAAGTGACCAATGAAAATCCAGAATTCTGACGTTTCTTGACTAATCAAAAAAATATCAGCGGATATATCTTCCTAGAAGGTATTCAAGTGACTATTTTTAACAAATGCGATTTTTATTAGGAAAAATCAATATTAGTGTTCTGTTACTATAGAAATTGCGTAGTTTGTTGCTAGATTTACTGAAAACTAATTTGAAAAGGTAGTTTGGTTCATTAAATAGTCCCTCGAATACCATTCTTAGTCAAAGTTAAGTAGATTATTTTTGCGGTGGTATCACTACTCATGTCCATTGCGCTTGGGATTAGGACTCGTGCTAGCGCACTCGTCCTAATCGTACCAAAGCGCAATGGACATTCGTGACACCACCACAAAAATAGTCGACATAACTTTGACTACTCATGGTATTATAAGTGAAAATCCAAAAATTCGGTTTTTTTGGGATAATTCAAAAACAAAAAATCATATCAAGAATATCTAGGCGTCATTTTGTTAGTCCTTTAATTGCGCAACTTTCTTTCCATTTAACCAAATTTGTATCTCTTACAATTACCGAGATCCCCATACTGGCCCTCCTTATCTTGGACACACTGTATAGTATTGTAGTTACTGGCAGGTTGATGAATAAATGGTGAAAATGAAATTTTTGATTTTGAAAAATTCATAAGATTATTTGTCAAACGTTCAATATAACCATTCCAACCGGGTAATAATAAATTTTTCCATTTGCCATATAACCATAACACATCGACTTTTTTCAGTAAAGATACTGTAGCTTCACTTCCATAAGCAAAATCTTGAGCATTTATTTTACTGTAACCTACTACACCATTATTTTGATAGACTTGTATTGGCACATGAGCTTTTGCCGCGAAATCTTTGGTCGAAGGAGCTTTTTTGATTCGTGGTATAGGCTCTTCTAGTAAAAGCGAACGTTTTGGAGTAACAATTTGAATGATACCCATTATGTGAAGCGTGTTATGACCGTCTAGCGTATTTACATTTAAATCAGCATTGTCTGCAACATATTGAATAAACGTGCCAGTTTCTGGTGGTAAGAGATGAGGTGGTTGATAAAAACTGTAGCTGCTTCGTACATCACACTATCATTATAAGATGCACACAAACCGAAAGATGAAAAAATTTGTATAAGACATTTTGACCCAAATCGTCAATGGAAAAAAATTGAGAGACCCAATTGTAATTTGGTAAAAGACCGATGCCGAACAGCAGTCATAATACTATGGCTAATGTTTGTACAAATTTTAAATGTTCAAAACTTAATCGTTTATTTTTTAGAATAACTTGCTCCAAAAAATAAGTCAGTGACTCTGGAATATTACTGTTAATATTTTCAAACATACGTCCTAGCGGGGGTAATTAGAATTATCGACTACTACAGATTGAATATCTTCTCGAATAATTGCTGCCGCAGCTTCCAGGATCCCAAATCGCTTTTCTTTGTCATTTGAATTTTTTTTGTCATACCAATCTCGATTAAGAATGTTAAATTTCCCGATTTTTCAGTTATAATAATTTTATCACCATACTTCAACTTTAATCATATCTTGATGGTTCTGTTATCTAAAGTTGAATTTTCGCAAATATATTTTAATTCTTCTAATGTAAACTGACAATCATCGCTATTTTCAATGTCTGTAAATATTTCTTCGATTGCAAGATTCGTAGCTTCATCTTCAGGACGACCGACTTTACCCCCAGTGGACGGTCTCAAGAAGGAAATGTAACAATCATTATGATACTTAGCCTGAGCAGTAACTAAATCATATTCAAATCCAATGCGAGCAGTAACAGCTTTTGCTACATCATCAGAACGAGTCTCAACTATTTTCAGAACAGATTCTTTGAATGAAAGTGTAGCAACTTTACAAATTCTGCGCCGGTATTTCATTGCTTTTTTCTTTTCATACTCTTCATTCGATTCATCACCACAAAATAAGCAAAATTTTTTAAAACAAAAAACTGATTCACTTACGCGTGTTCTAGTACGAGGACTTATTTGAGATGTACTGGCTTGTTCCTCTTCTTGTTGTCTTTTAACTGCACTCTTTCGAGTGTACTTTTTACGACACTGCACGTGAATTTTCACAAATTTCTGGTCTTCCAAGTATTCAGAAAATCCATCATCTCTTTCAACACTTGCATCAATCAACGTCTTCATGCCACGATCAACAGTAACAATTTCACTTTCAGTCAAATGTTTATTATAAATGAAGCAAAATTGCGACATTTTTTTGACAGATCAATATTTTAACTTATACTACGGATCCCGTAATGTATATAGGCGGCGTACTCGTGCATATTATGGAGAATATGACTTTTTCAACTTTTAGAATCGCTATATCTCAGAAATGGCAATTCTTGGCAAAAAAAGTGCAAGTACAATTTTTATAGATAATTGCATGGTCTACAATTTTTGTCTGACATATTTTTATGATAAAACTGATCGTTTGGCTGAAAAATGCAAAAAACCCATTTTTGCGAACTTTTACCTTGAATAAATTTTTTTGCACACATGGGATCGATGGGGATTTTTCTAGGGATGCACCGATACTGGTTTTTTGGCCGATACCGATATATCGGCCGATACCGATATAATCGAGGCCGATATATTCTCATTGCTCTCTCCACTACTTTTTGATTACATGCAAGCACGTGTGCGCCGCTGCTTGCTTGATTCGGGCGGGGTAATCCCCTAAATACGAACTCTAGCTTAGGTTTGCTTATGGAGGTGTCTTCTTGTCATTTCGTTTTAATAACGCAATTTAACACAGTCATTTTTTTTCTTGACCTATTAGTTAGTACTGTTAACAATTTCTGATGATGCAAGACCTTGAAATAGCATCGCCTGATCGAATGTTTTTGCTGATGGACCGAGCTCTGTGGACTAGTGGTTACCACTTCTGCTTAATATTCGAGAGGTCGTGGGTTCGATTTCTTTGGCCGCCTTCTTTGATTCAGGTTTTTAGGTGGTTTTCCTGAGTGAACAGAGTACCTTCTCTGAAGCGAATGTCTGGGCAGTACTTCTCCACCTTTCCTGGCCTTTCTTGCATTCTCCACCCATTTTGAAATATTCCCGTTATTGGCTGAAGAGGGACGCAAGGGGCCCCCAGCTGGGGGAATTTAAATGACCCTGAACCTTTACCTTTTTCTTTTTTGCTGATGCAGTGCATTCCAGAAGCTGGAAGATATTTCGCTGCATGGTGCAACACACTGGATGGAGGCCTAATGTTTTACATAATAATTTACAAAAAATGAATTTTCAATATTAGATAGTAGTTATATTTTATACTCCACAATGATTATTTAAATTTTATTGTTCATTTCTTATAATAAATATTAAAATATTAAATATTGAAAGGAATATCGGCAAAAAGGAAGGCCGATATGACCGATACCGATATATCCCTAATTCGGCCGATACCGAGTATCGGTATCGGTGCATCCCTAGATTTTTCACAATTTGTTTATGATGGTGTTTTCAACATTTGTACCAATATTCAGCTTCTTGCAAATGTTTCTAAGCCTACCACTAGTTTTCGAGCTAACTTGATCGGATTATTTCTAGTTATTAAATACTTCTCTCCAATAACCTATGTTTTAGATCCTGCCAGGACTCTTTTATTAATTTCGTTTTCGTAATCTCCTTCACTTGTGAACTCGATGCCTAGGTAGGTAGCTTTGTTAACTAGTTTTAGTTTTATCGTTGTTAGCTCATCGAGTTTGATATCTAAATGCTAGTCCACTGGTTGTTTCTTGTTACCTAGAATCATATATAGTGATTTTACCGGATTTATTTCTAATCTAACCTTGCTTGCTTTCTTCTGAGAGTCTCTGACTAAGGATATTAGTTCCTCTCTAGTCCTACACAGGAAGACCACATCGTCGGCATAAGCGAAGCATTGATGCGAGCTTTTTAAAATGTTTCGCGTTGAGTTGACACTGCTCTTCGTTACTCTACTTTCTAGTACAATGTTAAAAAGAGTTGTTGCTAAGGGGTTGCCTTGTCGGAATCCTATATTGCTCTCGAAGATTTTGGAGTCTTTATTTTGGAACCTCACTTTATTTATTGTTGCATTTAGGGTCATCTTAACTAGTGCTATCAGTTCAGTTGGAATCCCAAGGTCTACCATCGCTTGGATTATTTGGTTCCTGTCAATGGAATCATAAGCTTGTTGAAGTCTAGAAAGGCTGCGTGTATTTGTATATTTTTCTTGCTGCATTTCTCATGTACCTGTCTTAGAACAAATACGTTTTCCACCACTGATCTTCCTTCCTTGAAACCGGACTAGTAATGTCCGATCTTGTCGGCTACTTCTTCACATTTGCTAGCAATTTATAAGTAGCATTTAATAAGGATATCGGTCTATAATTCCCTGGTAGTGTCTTATTCCCTTTTTTTAACGTAGGCCTTATAATTGCAGTTCTCCATTCCTGGGAGATCATTTTGGATATCCATATCTGTTTTATTAAGTCAAACAACCGTTTGACTAGAGCTTCATCCCTATTTTTTATTAACTCCCTTTGTGAAGAAGATGAAATTTTCATGAGATTTCTTTTATGTTTGTTTCTTGTACTAGTAAAATGTCAACTTTGTACTCGTTTGCTTCTCTTATCAGTTGTTTTTTTTTCCTTCTTTAAATAACCCTTGTCCATTCCAGAAACCTAGTTCCACTCTCCTTTTCTCGTGTGTTTTAACATTGGTTAGAGCCTTCACGTCCAGAAATTCCTTTCTTTTTATTTTTGTTCTGATCTTCTAATCTGTTTAGCCATCTCCTTAGTTCTTTCCCTCGGCTTGCTGTCTCTGCTAGCTGTTTTAGTTCTTCTGGAGTGTACTTAATTTTCTTTTTATATTTCACTTGTTTATTCTCTTGGAACTTCCCTGTTAAATATTGTAGTTCTCTGTGTAATTCTTTCCTTTTCCTGTCTCGTACTTCCTCTCTTCTGTTTAATTCACTTATTTCTGCTAGTTCCTTTCTGAGGTTTAGTAGTTCTCTGGAATATCTCTCCCTTTTCTTGGGAGAACTTTCCAATTCAAGCTGTAGCGATTTTAGTAGTTCTGTGACCTCTTCCATCTCTAGTACTCCCTTAGCTTCTGTTGCTCATACTTTGCATGCACCAATCTCGAGAGACTTGGTTATGACGCGTTCGTGACGCGTGCGCCGGGTTTCGCGTACACGAACAACGTCCCAAACGAATGACCTTCCACACTTTCGCCGTACTTTTTCGAAAAATATACAGTTGCCAAGGTAATTGGTGAACATCCCGAAACGACTTACTTTTTATACAAAATTATTCGACAATATGGCATCTTATTCGTGTAGTTGGAGAAAGACAATATTCTATATAGGAAAAACGTTAGCACAGAAGGTGAAGCAAATTTAATAGTTACACCTAACGATTTAACAGGAGAAATTTTGTTTAGCCATCATAGCGACCCCTTGTCTGGCCACTTAGGAGTTGCGAAAACCTATCATAAAATAAAAAATAGATACTACTGGGACTACATGCTCAAAGACATAAAAACATACGTTAAGTGATATCCTGACTGACAACCTCGGAAAGTACAAACTCATTTCTAACTTACTGGTTTGTTGCAACCAATTTCTGTTTCACTGCTTTTTAACAAGATAGGAATTGATTTATTAGGGCCCTTTCGCCAAAGTAACAAGGCTAATACCATGATCGTGGTAGCTATTGATTATGTGACTCGGGCTGAAGCCAAGGCCTTACCAGCGTACATAAATCAAACAAGTAGAGACACTCACTGTCGGTTCCTTTGATGTCAAAATACCGATTTGGATGACCTTGAAGGGTTCCTGGGGGGGGGGTACTTTCCGATAGTAATAACAGATGGCGCCACTACTTTGTCACATATGATTGGTTGCAGGGCTAGTAACCGGCTCTGATTGGTAGAACTTTGTGCTGCCATCTGATAGTCAAGCTTAGAAATACCCCCCGAGTTACTGTCTCAGGCACTCTAGACAGGTTTCAGCATTTTGTATGAGTGTCTCTACTTGTTTGATATATGTATGCTGGCCTTACCCAATGGGAAAGCCAGACTAGTAGCCTAATTTATTTTCGATAACATTATTAACAGGCATGGTTGCGATCGCTACATTCTAAGCAATCGTGGTAAGACTTTTCAATCCAAATTAGTCACCGATCTATTGAAAATAATGGGAATTCAAAGCACTTCTAAAACCTCATATCACCCTCAGTGTAACGTACTTTGTGAAAGATTAAATAAAACATTGGCAAATATGTTATCTCTGTACACTAACACTAAACAAACTGATTGGGACTTATACTCCAGTCATGTTATTTTTGCATATAATTGTGCTTGCCAACTCAGCTTTTGCGCTCTAGTTTTAGGAAACAAAACTGTCAATTTTTATTAACTTCCGGCGGGAGCCAATATTTTTTTGCTCCCGCATTTGTGTTTATGTCACCATGGATATCACACCAAAGCTTTACAATGTTATGTTGATTTGGAAATTAGACAAAATGTCACTAGAGAGATCTAGAGTCACTATAATGATTTCCTAAAGCAACATTTTTTAAATTTCGAGCTATAGAACATCCGTTCGAAGAAAAAATCATATATGTATCACTCTAGCAAAGGTTCATTTCCTCCCTTGTGTGTTTAATTAAATTTACACGTGGGAGAAAATGAATACCTTTGCTCCCTAGATATATATATATAGGAGCTAAAATAAAAATATTTACCCCAGTTCGTAAAGTTGGCCGAAGTGAGAAGTTACTGTTAAGATGGTTCGGTCCATATACCATTCTTAATAAGAAGGGTGATGAAGACTACCTAATTCGAATGAGACCGCATCCAAATTCTTACACAGATATTGTCCACATCAGCCGTATACTCCCGTACCATGACCCTTAGACTCCTTATCCAGATTCCTAACCAGCACCCTCCGATTGTGAATAAGGAATTTGTGTGTAACACCTTCCACTTTTTTTTAGCAGCCATCCAGCATGCGGAACCCCAATCTACGCCGATGTGCAGTTCTTTAGAGCTAAACAGAATGAATTCGTGCTGATGATATTCGCTGGGCTGAACAGTCAGACAGGACAACTAACGAAATACATGTTCCGGCCTCTGGGAGGTGCTGCTGGTACAAACAGCAATAACGAGTAGCTGCCTCGTCTCCAATCTTCACGGCATCAGTTGGAATGCGGGTACGATCCCCTGTACCTACCTGGGAGACATGCTTTTGCAATACCTGGCGGGGGCAAAGGTGATTTTGAAGGGAAGTGAGAAGATCACTTTCCTCAAAAAATGGATCCCAGATATCCTAGTAGAGGAGGCGGGCTGCACCATGCCATTTTGGGGGACGCTGCCTTGCCAGCTGCATAGGTACATGCACCATAAGTGTGTCTGTGAACAGGCACTGTATTTGCATACCCTGTGGTAAGAGCAGATCGCCCCTCTTCACAGGCCCGTCGACCATCACGGAGGTATCGCTCGTCTCCCAGGGGACCGCTGATCAGCCACCCCCAAACACCACATCCCGCGGGGAGCCTGAGGAGCAGCACCCTTAGTGGGACTGCCAACAACTTACCACAGAACTGCAACACTGGAATATCTTACCGGCGGGGGCGGAAGTTGATACAGATGAAGATAAAGATTTTAAATTACAGTAATGATGATGATTTTAACTTTGAACATTTTTCTTTCTTTATCTATAAATAAATCATTTCCTTTTTTTTTATTATTTTCTTATACAGCTCACTTTCCTCAAATGTCGGGCCATGTCCTCATACTTGGAGATTTCCTCGTACACATGGGCACCTTCTTGCTCCACAGACTTGAGACTGCAAAAATAGTCGTAATAATTTTTTTCTTAAATGTAATTGTTATTTTCTATTATCAACTTTCATTACTGGTTGAATAGTAATATAAAATGGTGTATCAGTAATTGTCCCTTGGCTACAAGTCGGAGGAGTTGCCTTGTTTCCTACTTTGAGATTGCAGCAGTAGATCGTGAAATTTATTCTACGGTACAATTAAAAGAAAAATATTTAAAAATAATAATAAAACCTATACCTATCACACTCTTTCTTTACAGTGCACTACTGATACAATTACTTTTTCTGCTACTATTCCACTCACATATGAAGCTCAATGGTACACCCAACAACAGATTAATCAATATATATCGCAAGATAGATTGTGTGATGCTAATGCTCTGAATCCTATTTGCAAAATGGGATCACAACTTAACAAATTACAAGATATTGTGATAGTTGTCTATCAGGACTGCTGATTTATTGTTAAAAGTTAATTTCTAGATAGAAAAGTATTTATGGATAGAAAAACTATGTAATTATTAAAAATACAAGGGTGAAGTTCAGCAGAAAATAACAGACTAACTATTCAAACATTATTAAGAAATTAGAAAGAAATACATTAAATTGTCAAAATAAGGTTCTAAAATAAAAATTAAAATTATCATCATTGAAGTTGTATGAAGGGTTGTTGATGTTAACAGAAAGCAATATAGAATTAAAAAGTAATTAATAATTATTACAAACTATAAGTTAGTTTGAAGAAATATGAAAGTTCTAAGCTGAATTCATATTTGAATAAGTTACGTATAAGATTGTCAGAACAAAAATACACTGTATGTAGTTAAAAATGATCCAGGATGTTAGTTTTAAAACATTTTGTATAAAATGGGAATTACTATGGTGAAACATTAATCTATATAAATAAAAATCAATTGCCACATGTATGTTACATCATCATTGGAGAACGGCTCAACCGATTTGGCTCATTTTTTTTTTGTTGTGTTCGTAATTATCAGGACAAGGTTTTTATGAAATTTTGGGAAAGTCCACCGGAAAAGTTGGAAAATTCGGAAAATCAAAAAGATGATTTTGTATGGGATTTCGTATGTTTTCGTTCCTGAATGGGTTTTCGAAGAGAAAAATAGGAAAATCGGAATGGAAAACTCGGAAAAATAGGAAAAATCGATTTTTTTCAGGATGGAAAAATCAGAATAGAACAATGGAAAAGTCATGTTTCAAAACATACACGCATAGCTTCATGTAATATTATGCCCGGGCAACGCCGGGTAGGTCACAGGTATGATGTATACAAGGAATAAGGAAGGATATTTCGAAATTCAACCCCTAAAAGGGGTAAAAAGTACAGCGATGCCTATAATTGGTCCGAGTACCAAAATAAAAATAAACAAATTAAAAATTAAAATTAAAATGGGGGTTCCAATTTTGTATGGAAAAATTATATTAAATAGACATTTCGGCTTGAAACTTCGTAGGAATACTCCTAAAAACAAATAAGCGCACACGTATTTTGTGATTTTCTGAAAATCAACCTTTTAGGGGGAGAAATGGGGTAAATAAGCCATAAAAATCGTTATGTGTGTCGTTAATTGAGGTTTTTTGTGACGTTGATTGCGAAAATGGCATTTATTTTTAAGTCCAAGATTGTGGAGATGACATAAAATTAAAACTCTATAGTGGTGAAACGGGGTTTCAGAGACAAATTATTTTTGGGCAGAACGTTTGCCGGGTCAGCTAGTTAATAATAACAACTGTTTTTTTGAATTCTAAAATGTACATCTTAGCTATGTTGTATCGACAAAAACAAGGAATAAAACTCTTTTATAATTAATTATTTATTTATGAAATAATTGACAAGGGTGCAACGGAGTAAATTCAGTGATATATATATTTACAGCTCTTCAGGCCTTAAAGACCTATGGCTTTAGAATACATAGTTAAGCCAAATAACATAATCATTCTCTAATACCTACTTAAGATATATCAAAACCTATTCTTATTCTTAAGGGGCTATTTACAGTAAAGCATCCGCTATGTTGAAATTTCAGTGTATTTACAGGGATTTTATGCGTGCAGTTATTTGGTACACTTAACTAAAGTAGACATTTTACAGTACTTAAAATATATTAAACCTTAAAATATATTAAACCTTATATACTAATCAAACAAAATTTTACTTAATAAACAACGTTAGAAAACAACTTATATTTATGCTTCCTTTATGTATCATCGTTTATACTTCAGCACTAAATGGCTTGTATTAATTTTTTCCAATTCTTTTTGTCTAAACATTCTGTTTCCCAATTCATGATGTTTGTTTCTCATAGATCCTCCTCTACTTGTTGCCACCATGTCTTCTTTGGCCGCCCTTTTTTCCGTCTGCCTTCTGGTTCTTGCCGTAGTATGGTTTTTGTGGGATCGTGTTCTTCTTTCCTCATAATATGGCCCAGCCATCTTAATCTATTTTGCTTTAGCTTTGTACCTATGTCCGTATCCTGGTAAAGTTCTTCCAATTCTTTGTTCGTCCTTTTCCTCCATTTCTGTTCTTCTTTGATCCCTCCAAAAATTCGGCGTAGCATCTTCCTTTCCCACACATTTACCCTATTTTCTGTTTGTTTTGTTACTACCCACGTCTCACTTCCGTACAATAGCACTGGACTTATTACTGTCTTGTACAAACTTAATTTTAGATCACTTTTGACACTTTTGTTCGTTAAGATGTGCATTAGTGAGCCCGCACATTTAGACGCATTTAGTATCCTCTTTATTTATTTCTTGCTCATAGATTCCTTCACTGTTCAGTTCCACTCCTAGGTATGAGGCCGTGTTTGTTATCTGAAAAGTTAATTTTTCTTTTGTAGTTTTTGTTTCTACAGTTAAGTTCTGGTTTGCTTTTTGGATTTTGTTTCCCAGGATCATATAATGTGATTTTTTTGTGTTAATTCTTAGCCCGACTTTCTGCGCTTCTTCTTCGAATTTCTGGATCATAGATTTCAGTTGTTCTTTCGTTCTTGCCATCATTATTATATCGTCTGCATATGCTAGTATTTGGAACGAGCTATTTACAATGTTTCTAGTTGTAATGAGGTTTGCCTTCCTCATGATATATTCTAGCATTATCTCAGTGATGATTCAGTGATAATAAAAGAAATATGTGTGAATTTTAAATAAAAACAAACTATAACATGGAGAAGACCATTTAACTAATTAAATAAGAATTAAGAATATTGGAATTGGTGAGATGAATTCATTTGAACCTGAGTAATTGAACGAGCTGCGTTTCAAGTTGCTGTCAGGGCGAAGATATCTGTAACTGATTTGAATGGGTATGCTTTCATGAAGTTATTATTGGAGTAAATGTGAACCTTTGATTGCTGGTTGGATTCCATACGAGTCTCAGTTAAGGTAGATACATCTGTGATGGGGTTTTGAATTGGATACGCAATCACAAAGTCATCATTAAAGAAATATCTCTGGATTGGAGCTAATTGGTTGAATTTCATGCGAGTTCCTGTAAGGACGAAGATATCTTGGAATTGCTGTTGGATGTGTTATAAAGGATTTACCATCTGAGAGAGCTGAGTAGTTTTTGGAATTGCTGTATAAGACTTCTATAGTGTTCTATCCATTTTGACGCTGTGGCTTCAAACTGAAGTAGAAATTTTGGTTGGATATATAAACATAAAAGTACCAGAATAAGCTGGTTTTGTTTTTTATTTGTATGGTGTAGCAGGCGACTAGTGTCTGACCTGATCAAGTGACCATACCGAAAGGGATCATTTCCCCCAGAACTGCAGAGCATTACTACAGGGGAGACGATTTCTGTCACATAAGTTCTAAGGGTAGCTTAACCGCTTTATTGGAGTGTTAGTCATTTGGAGATTGTCTTACTTTTTCATCTCTTTCTTTGATCTTCATGATCTTTTTGATGATTCTATGTATGTCCAGCCAATTTTGAGGAGATTCCAACATACGTTGAATTAGATTCCCATGAGTAGGAGGTTCTCCCATAATAATTTCCATTTGTATCCTCTCTAGTCTAAATCGGTGACATACGAATATTGTATGTCCTGGCGAATCTGTTAGGCCACAATAATGACAGTTATCCTCCTCCTGAATCTTCATTCTTTTAAGGTAAGAGCCGAAATTACCATGACCTGTCAGTACCTGAGTAAGATAATACTCTACTTCTCCATGAGTTCTGTTAACCCATGCTTCCACTATCGGTATTAGGGATTTAGTCCAGGCTGAGGTATCGGAGTGATCATCCCATCTAGTTTGCCACTTCCTAATTGTCTCCTGTCTTGCAAATCTTCTGTTAGCTGGATTGTTGCCATGTTACATCTTTTGTCCACCAATAGTTCAATGGGCGGTATGCCCGATATGACATGCAGCGCTTCCGTGGCTGCGGTTTGGTAACCTGAGCACACACCAACCAACGTTTTCCTTTGAGATTTTTCTAGGGAATAAGCTGGTTGCATGTGCACGACTCGACAAGAGAATTGGAGCAATTCAATTAAGAGAAGATAACCAGGTATATGTAAAATAAACATTAATTAATTTCAACAGTGAAATAATAACTTATGTACATAAATACTTACTTTTATTCACATATTTAAACTGTGACGTTACGTAATCTTTTTACTAAGGGCACCAAAATTACACCTCGAGTTAAGCTCAAAATCGGAGAAATACATTCACTTAAATATATGTTAGATTAGTAAAACCACTGGATAATTACCAAAATCAGTATAATTTTTTTAGATATATTGAAATGGTATTAAGCCCACAACTTGGCTCTGTTTGCAGTACAAAATTTTCAACCAAATCAATAAAGCACAGACTTAGGTTATTTTATATAATTGCAATTTTAAACAAAAATAAAAATATTAAATGCATTGATTATGAAATGCGAGAAACAGTAATTAGTCGGATAAAGGCACGCAAAGGCAAAGCATATTTTAGAGGGTTTAAATTTGGCTTGTGAATAAAGTAATATATAAAATGATAGGTTTGTGCACATGTAAAGCCAAACCAAACGAAAGTAATTGACACAAAAAGGTTGTTACGTGCATAAAAGGAGCGTAGTTGTCAATAAAAGCAAAGGACTGTGAAAATTGTGAGCAAGCTGAAGGGTAAATCAAGATTAAGAAAAATCTAGAAACTTGCAAAGAGCAATCCTGAATGGAGGCAACAGAAAAGAAGCAAGCGACGTAAAAAGTGTAGAACTTAAAAATCAGTGCTTTAATAATTAAAAACATAGTGCAAAAGCAGAGCAGTGAAATTAAAAACGTTTGTGAGTGCAACGCTATAGAACAATATTAGTTATAACAAAGAGCATATAATGAGAAGAGACTCGGGCTTATGGCTGTGAACGTATTGGTTGTTAATTGGGTTGCATACCCACATTTCTCAAATATATTTGCAGCGAGCAAACGTCCCTTGGACTTTTCTACCTGACACCAGCTGGCACAACCATAAAATTATCTCAGCACAAAGATTTATTGGCCATGTTGCCACATTCTCATAGCGTTCTGAGAAGGAAGTAGTGATGGGCAAAATAGAAGGAATTTTACAATCAAGATATTCGAATACGAGTTGTTGAAATGTTTGGTTTTGTTATTTCATATGACTAGGCGTTCTAAGAAGGGTAGCACGATACACCTAAACACGGTATGTCAGCTAATTCGCCCTAAAACCGACTTGACATCATCCCCGAGCCGTTCATTTGAACTTTTGAAGTTGAATTTATTATTGCAATACGTACGAACGTAACAACGTGTCTCTATTATTCGTTTTTGACACGTACAATTCTTAATGAAATTATTGTTAATCTTCACAATGTAGTGGCAATTGCAAGTCATATGGGCCCCAGTAATAGAAAATTATTATCGGAGTTTGGAATTGGCTACGAAAAAACTTGTTTTTTTTGGACATCCAAGTGATAATTCTTTAAATATTTATGTGTTTGCAGATGCAACGCATCTCATAAAACTTGGTCGCTACCATATTTTAGATTCGAGATTAATTGTTGATAATTTAATAATTAATACGCTTGGTTTTGAAGTGTTGCTAGTTTCTGAATTAACGCTTACCCACAAACTTAGCCGGCATCATTTACATGTTAAAAGGTCCCAGAGACAAAAAGTACGGCCAGCTTTTCAATTATTATCCAATTGCGTTGCAAAAGCCATTGTGTATTTAGGAAGAACTGAACATTTACCGTTAAATTATCCTTGGGAAAAAATTTCAAACGTAATGCAAATATTTAATGATTCGTTCGATATAATGAATTCAAGGTCAAATTTATAGAGTGCCCTAAAAAATAGTTTTATTAGCATTGATTTAGATAAGCAAGTAGATACTATAAACAAGACATCGCAGTTAGTTCAATTAATTAATAAGAGTAGGCAAACACCGGTCACTTCTCCATTTTCAAAAGGGCATATTATTATCAAACAGAAGTCTAATTATTTCAATATGTAGATAGCCGCTACAAAGTAGAATATCGTTTAACTAGTAGAATTAATCAAGATGTTACCGATTTTTTCCTTATATACGTGGCATCGGTGGTTCATATTGGGGAAGCATTCTTCAGCAATTTTTACTAATAATAAAAATGAAGTATTTATGGCTAACCCAAAAGCAAAGAAAAAAGTACATATTTTAGCCAGAAGTACAATTTGCCTCGGTTCTCGTATACGTATATATTTATAGATATTGACCTACCCGTTCTAGCGAGTTACAGCTAATAAATAAAGAACTACATATTTTTTTGTTGTATTCGTAACACTTTTTTATTAAAAAATATCATTGGCCAACTTTTTGTATAACTGTTGTGGAAATAGTTATTTAACCAACAAGTGTGTTAATGAAGGCGATTAATAATCGAAACTGTTTAAAGCACGAACGAGCGATAGCGAGTGAGTGCCTTTAATAGTTGAGATTATTAATCGCCCATTAACAAACGCGTTGATTACAATTTTTTTTTGTTGGCCACAAAATTTTTTGTGTGGTGAAAAATTTGATTAGTACAACTAACCTCCATGCAAAATATCATCAAAACGTCAAAATCACAAAAACAGTTAATTAATGAAAAAGAGTGTATTAATCAAAAACAGTGTATTAATGACATCAATAAATCCATCCTTTTTTAGGAATTAACAAGCGGTCAACGAAAAATTAATTATTCGCATTTTAATTTACAAAAACAGTACCTAGACGTAGTTTTATTAAAGTTAGCAGTAAAATTTGCAGGCAAATTTCGTTTTATGACTGTCAGTGTGAGCGTTGAAACTTATTCAAATAAAAAATATTAAATAGTTATGTGTGCAACTAGTTTTGGAAGTCATACTTTTTTTCATGAATTTGCAGTGTGATTAACGCAAGAAAATGAGTGAAAAATAGTTGCTTTCATACGTGTCGGCGCCTTAGAAATCGGGACACGTAACATGTTGTGTTGTAATATTTAAGTTACTAGCAACCAGTGAGACAAATGTCTCATTTAATAAAACAAAAAAGACCGTTTTTCACGTGATTTCTCTAACAATATACCTTAAATTACTTATATATTAATTTTATATTAAACTATGTGCCCGACTTGGTTATTTTTTAACTGTAAGTTGGTTGATTCGTCAGGAATAAAAGCTTTTACAAAAATATTCTTAAGAATAATTAACAACTAAAGTATTTCACAGAATCAGTAATGCGTTTTTCATACTGGGAATTAAAGCTCTAATTTGATTATGAATTTAGTTTCGTAATTGTACTTACATTTCTTCAATGTGTAAATATTTCTGTATTGCTTCTCACGTTTTTCGGTCAGCTCCATTCTAAAGTTATTCAGAAACACGTTGGATGCTATTGAAGCATTTACCTGTAATTTACAACTTTATTCGTAAAGTGACACAGCGGCGTCATTTAGATGAAATTAAATGTCCTAAAAGCACAGCTAATATGAGTCCTGAGGAAACCATCGATACAAAAAACTGTCTTATATGCAACTGAAAAATGGACTACCAACTTTAAAAAGGTTGCATAAGTACTATTATCAGATGAGGAGCAGACTTACAAACTGCATTTTGTCCATATTTTCCATATTTGAGATAAAGGTGGCGCTGCATTCTTAAGGTCAAATACTTTCTTTTTTCTTAACACTTGGACAGTCGATATGCATTAAGTCCTTGTGCTATTAAATGGGGAAAAACGCTTAGACAAACGAAATGAATTTAGTCCAGTCTCACTGTACTATCAAAATGAATTATGTCCAAAAACATTGGACTAAATGCAATTTGATTGGGTTTCGGTTAGTTTTATTCTAGAGTGGTGTTGCCTAGAGACTTTTTAGTGTGTTACGGGCATATTAAATTAAGAATAGAAGTAGATTTTGTTTAAAATGGAAGGACTAGAAGGTGAACATATTGTTGGTGATAGCGTAGACAGAGGTAGTAGAAGAAGAAAAAGGAATACGACATCGCATGAAAGAAAAAAACAGTTAAGGTAAGTTAGGTTAGAAAATTCACAAAAAGCTTATTAATGTTGTGTTTTTAATTTTTAAGATATTCGAATTTCGACATTAATCTGGACAATTTTAACGTAGTTTGCAAACATAAAAATATTAACTTGGAATGCCAAACAATATTAAAAGAAGATATGCTAGCAATTCGTCAAAATTTTTTTGAAGATCCCAATAAAATAACACAAGACAACCTACTTGCAAGCTATATGGAAATTAATGAACCAAAGCGCAAACGAAGTCGCAAACAGGATGGAAAACCTCATAATTTTTCTGTAAATTATTTTGTTAATAGCATTTAAAGAGTGTGTCAATGTCAAACATATCGTTGTACTTTTAATTTATTGTTTTACTCTTGATTTTCTTTCTTTACAGATATTTATTAATGACACTAAACAACAGGTTTGTCAGAAACTTTTTAGAGCTCTGTTTAACGTTTCTCAAAGGCGAATAAATACAATATGTCAAAAAATAAAAATGGGATCTCGACTTGTTGAAAAAAGAGGTGGGGATAAAAAGTCTCATAAAAATATTGAGAAATTTACAGAGGTGAAAAATTTTATTAGCAATCTAAAAGGTAAAGAAAGTCATTATGGTCGTAGCAAATCGAGAAGAATTTACTTATCCGCCGAATACAGTATTGCCAAACTTTGGACTTTGTATAATGAAAAAGTTCCTAATGACCATTTAAAAGTAAATTATAAGTATTTTAGCAGGGTCTTTAATAATAACTTTAACATACGTTTCGGTAACCCAGCTACTGATGTATGTAATTTTTGTGTTAGAACAGCTACACAAATCAGTAGTGCCAAGAAAGATACTGAGAAAAACCAACTACAGACCCAGCTAAAAGTACACAAATGCAGAGCATCTCAGTTTTATAAACTAATGAAAGAAGAAGTTCCCAACTCAATATCTCTGTGCTTTGACCTGCAACAGGTTCAGGTTCTTCCCAAAGTACCTATACAAGATGCCTTTTATGCCCAGCAGCTGTCGTTTTATTTTTTTTGTATTACAGCTACAAACTGTAAAAACCCAACTTTTTATTCATGGATGGAGCATCAAGCTGGCAGGGGAGCTACAGAAATATCTTCAGCACTAATAGATTTTCTTAAAAAGACCAAATTTCTTCCAAATATAGATACTCTTCGTCTCTTTTCTGACGGATGCGGGGGGCAAAATAAAAATAGTTTCATCGTGCACATGTTGATGTTGTGGCTACATAACTTTGCTCCAAAAACGATTAAGAAAATAGAGGTAACTTTTCCGGTTCGTGGACATTCATATCTTCCTGCCGATAGAGTTTTTGGCAGGGTGGAAAAGATTTTAAGACGTCATTCGATTATAAAAACTCCTGAAAAATATTATGAGCTTTACTCAAAAGTGGGAGAAATCAGAAAGCTCGGAACTGACTGGACTCTAGTTAAAATTAAACATGCTTCAAGTTGCTTAAAAAAAGTCGAAGGAATTAGCGCAAGTAAAAGGATAATCATTAAAAGAGGGAAAGCCTCGGGAGTTGTGGTGAAAACTGAAGTTCTATTTCGATTCAATGATCCTGCAAAAAAATTTCAAACTCTGCTTAAACCTCGCAAACTTCTCAATCAAATTAAGCTTCTTGAGCAACCGCTTGGACATAAAATAAAACAAAAAAAAATTGATAGCTTAAAAAAATTGCTTATTTCGTTATCTGGAGACGCATGTTTCGACACAGATCCGGAATTAAAATGGATGACTGAAATCCTTGTTGACGAAGTTGCGGCAAATATTGATAATCAAGATGAAGAACAAGAAAGGGATGAAGAAGCCTGTGAATGCGCGGATAATGAGGCTAACGAATTCGTTTAAATTTGAAACAGTTAATTTTTGTGTAACAATATATTAAAGATGTTCTTAATACTGGTAGTAATATACCACTTTTGTTTCAGTATTTTTTTATTTCACTATTAAAATATTACAAAATACCATGGTTTGTTTTATTTATTTGACAATTTGACAATCAAATAGCATTTTGTCCACCCTAGACAAACAAAGTGCGTTATGTCCAACTGTTTTTTTAATTTTTTTCAGTTGTTTTTTTGCATCCTTGTATAAAAACTCGTAAGATAGATTCTTTCACCTTGTGCCTTTTTATTATACCAAGTACTTTTTTTTAGCGCGATTAGTT
>OW679194.1:176335244-176430644 GCA_940337035.1 Agriotes lineatus
GGTCTCCCATATGTCCTTAACGTCCCAGCCGTCCTAGATGTCCCATATGTCCCTAACGTCCCAGACGTCTCAGATGTCCAATATGTCCCTAACGTCCCAGACGTCCCAGATGTCCCATATGTCCTAAACGTCTCAGACGTCGTAGATACCCTATGTGTTCCTAACATCCCAGACGTCCCAGATGTCCCATATGTCTCTAACGTCCTAGACGTCCCAGACGTGCTAGATGTCTCAGATGTCCTTAACGTCCCAGACGTCCTAGATGTCCCATATGTCCCTAACGTCCCAGACGTCTTACATGTCCCATATGTCTCTAACATCTCAGACGTCCCAGACGTCCTAGATGTCCGATATGACCCTAACGTCCCAGACGTCCCAGATGTGCCATATGTGCCTAACGTCCCAGACGTCCCTGATGTCCCATACGTCTCTAATGTCCTAGACGTCCCAGATGTCCCATATGTGTCTAACGTCCCACACGTCCCAGATGTCCCATATGTCACATACGTCCCTAACGTCCCAGACGTCCTAAATGTCCCATATGTCCCTAACGTCCCAGACGTCCCAGATGTCCCATATGTCAAATATGTCCCTAACGTCCCAGACATCCTAGGTGTCGAATATGTCCCTAAAGTCCTAGGCGTCCGAGATGTTTCATATACCCCTAACGTCCCAGACGTCCTAGATGTCCCATATAACCCTATCGTCCCAGACGTCCCATATGTGCCTAACGTCCCAGACGTCCCTGATGTCCCATACGTCCCTAATGTCCTAGACGTCCCAGATGTCCCATATGTGTCTAACGTCCCAGACGTCCCAGATGTCCCATATGTGCCTAACGTCCCAGACGTTCCTGATGTCCCATACGTCCCTAATGTCCTAGACGTCCCTGATGTCCCATACGTCCCTAATGTCCTAGACGTCCCAGATGTCCCATATGTGTCTAACGTCCCAGACGTCCCTGATGTCCCATACGTCCCTAATGTCCTAGACGTCCTAAATGTCCCATATGTCCCTAACGTCACAGACGTATTAAATGTCCCATATGTCCCTAACGTTCCAGACGTCCCAGCTGTCCCGTATGTTCCTAACATCCCAGACGTCCAAAACGTCCTAGATGACCCGTATGTTCCTAACGTCCCAGACGTCCCAGAGGTTTTAGATGTCCCATATATTCTTAACGTCTCAGACGTCCTAGATGTCCTATAAGTCCCTAACGTCCCAGACATCCCAGATGTGCTATATGTCCCTAACGTCCCAAACGTCCCAGATGTCTCATATGTCCCTAACGCTCCAGACGTCCTAGATGTCCTATACGTCCCTAACGTCCCAGACATCCCAGATGTGCTATATGTCCCTAACGTCCCAGCCGTCCCAGACGTCCTAGATGTCCCATATGTCCCTAACACCTCTGACGTTCCAGAGGTACTAGAAGTCCCATATGCCCTAACGTTTCAGACGTTCTAGGTCTCCCATATGTCCTTAACGTCCCAGCCGTCCTAGATGTCCCATATGTCCCTAACGTCCCAGACGTCCCAGATATTCCATATGCATCTAACGTCCAAGACGTCCTAGATGTCCTATACGTCCCTAACTTCCCAGACATCCCAGATGTCCTATACGTCCCTAACGTTCCAGACGTCCTAGATGTCCCATATGTCCCTAACGTCCCAGACGTCCCAGACGTCCTAGATGTCCTAATTGTCCTTAACGTCCCAGACGTCCTAGGTGTCCCATATGTCCCTAACGTCTCAGACGTCATAAATGTCCGATATGTCCCTAACGTCCCAGACGTCCTAGACGTCCTAGATGTTCCATATGTCCCTAACGTACCAGACGTTCCAAATATTCCATATGCATCTAACGTCCAAGACGTCCTAGATGTCCTATACGTCCCTAACGTCCCAGACATCCCAGATGTCCTATACGTCCCTAACGTCCCAGACGTCCTAGATGTCCCATATGTCCCTAACGTCCCAGACGTCTCAGACGTCCTAGATGTCCTACATGTCCTTAACGTCCCAGACGTCCTAGGTGTCCCATATGTCCCTAACGTCTCAGTCGTCATAAATGTCCGATATGTCCCTAACGTCCCAGACGTCCTAGACGTCCTAGATGTTCCATATGTCCCTAACGTCCCAGACGTCCTAAATCTCCCATATGTCCTTAACTTCCCAGATGTCCCAGATGTCCCACATGTCCCTAACGTCCCAGACGTTTTAGATGTCCTATATGTCCCTAACGTCCCAGACGTCCCAGATCCCCCATATGTCCCTAACGTCCCAAACGTCCCAGATGTCCCATATGTCACATATGTCCCTACCGTCCTAGACATCCTAAATGTCCCACATGTCCCTAACGTCCCAGACGTTTTAGATGTCCTATATGTCCCTAACGTCCCATACGTCCCAGATCTCCCATATGTCCCTAACGCCCCAAACGTCCCAGATGTCCCATATGTCAAATATGTCTCTAACGTCCCAGACATCCTAGATGTCCCACATGTCCCTAACGTCCCAGACGTCCTAGATGTCCCATATGTTCATAACGTCCTAGACGTCCTAAAAGTCCCATATGTCCCTAACGTCCCAGACGTCCCATATGTTCTTAACGTCCCAGACGTCCTACATGTCTTATATGTCGCTAACATCTCAGACGTCCCAGATGTCCCATATGTCCCTAACGTCCCAGACGTCCTAGATGTCCCATATGTCCCTAACGTTCTAGACGTTTTAGATGTCCTACATGTCCCTAACGTCCCAGAAGTCCCAGATGTCCCATATGTCAATAACGTCCCAGACGTCCCAGACGTCCCATATGTCTCTAACGTCCCAGACGTCCCAGATGACCCATATGTCCCATATGTCCCTAACGTCCCAGTGGTCCCAGATGTCCCATATGTCCATAACGTCTAAGACGTCCTAGATGTCTCATATGTCCCTAGAGTCCAAGACGTCCGAAAAGTCTTAAATGTCCCATATGTCCCTAACGTCCCAGACGTCCCAGCTGTCCTGCATGTTTCTAACGTCCCAGGCGTCCAAGACGTCCTAGATGTCCCATATGTCCCTAACGTCCCAGACGTCCTAGATGTCCCATATGTCCCTAACGTTCTAGACGTTTTAGATGTCCTACATGTCCCTAACGTCCCAGAAGTCCCAGATGTCCCATATGTCAATAACGTCCCAGACGTCCCAGACGTCCCATATGTCCCTAACGTCCCAGACGTCTCAGATGACCCATGTGTCCCATATGTCCCTAACGTCCCAGACGTCCCAGATGTCCCATATGTCCATAACGTCTAAGACGTCCTAGATGTCTCATATGTCCCTAGAGTCCAAGACCTCCGAAAAGTCTTAAATGTCCCATATGTCCCTAACGTCCCAGACGTCCCAGCTGTCCTGCATGTTTCTAACGTCCCAGACGTCCAAGACGTCCTAGATGTCCCATAGTCCCTAACGTCCCAGACGTCCTAGATGTCCTACATGTCCCTACCGTCCCAGACGTCCCAGACGTGCTAGATGTCTCAGATGTCCATAACGTCCCAGACGTCCCAGACGTCCCAGACGTCCTAGATGTCCTATATGTCCCTAACGTCCCAGACGTCCCAGATGTCCCATATGTCCCTAACGTCCTAGACGTCCCAGATGTCCCACATGTCCCTAACGTCTCAGACGTCCCAGATGTCCCATATGTGCCTAACGTCCCAGACGTCCCAGATGTCCCATATGTCCCATATGTCCCTAACGTCCCAGGCGTCCTAGATGTCCCACATGTCCTTAACGTCCCAGACGTCCCAGACGTCCTAGATGTCCTATATGTCACTAACGTCCCAAACGTATTGAATGTCCCAAATGTCCCTAACGTTCCAGACGTCCCAGCTGTCTCGTATGTTCCTAACATCCCAGACGTCCAAGACGTCCTAGATGTCCCGTATGTCCCTAACGTCCAAGACGTCCCAGACGTTTTAGATGCCCCATATATTCCTAACGTCCCAGACGTCAATGATGTCCCATATGCCCTTAACGTCTCAAACGCCCTGGATACCCTATATGTCCCTAACGTCCCAAACGTCCCAGATGTCTCATATGTGCCTAACGTCCCAGACGTACCAGACGCCCTAGATGTCCCATATATCCCTAACGTCCCAGACGTCCCAGACGTCCTAGATGTCCCACACGTCCCTAACGTCCCAGACGTCTTAGATGTTCCAAATGTCCCTAACCTCCTAGACGTCCCACGCGTCCTAGATGTTTTATATTTCCCTAACGTCCCATACGTCCTAGACGTCCCATATGTCCCTAACGTCCCAGACGTCCCAGATGTCCCATATGTCCCTAACGTCCCAGACGTCCCAGATGTCCCATATGTCCCTAACGTTCCAGACGTGCCAGATGTCCCATATGTACCATATGTCCCTGACGTCCTAGGCGTCCTAGATGTCCCATATGTCCATAACGTCCCAGACGTCCCAGACGTATTAGATGTCCCATATGTCCCTAACGTCCCAGACGTATTAAATGTCGCATATGTCCTTAACGTCCCAGACGTCCCAGCTGTCCCGTATGTTCCTAACGTACCAGACGTCCTAGATGTCCCATATGTCCCTAACGTCCCAGACGTCCCAGATGTCCCATATGTCCTTAACGTCCCAGACGTCCTAGATACCCTATGTGTCCCTAATATCCCAGACGTCCCAGATGTCCCATATGTCCCCTAACGTCCCAGACGTGCTAGATGTTGCAGGTGTCCTTAACGTCCCAGACGTCCCAGACGTCCTAGATGTCCCATATGTCCCTAACGTCCCAGACGTCTTACATGTCCCTTATGTCCCTAACATCTCAGACGTCCCAGACGTCCCAAATGTCCCATATGTCTTTAACGTCTCAAACATCCTAGATACTCTATGTGTCCCTAACATCCCAGACGTCCCAGACGTCCCATATGACCCTAACGTCCCAGACGTCCCAGACGTCTTAGATGTCCCATATGTCCCTAACGTCCCAGACGTCTTACATGTCCCTTATGTCCCTAACATCTCAGACGTCCCAGACGTCCTAGATGTCCCATATGTCCTTAACGTCCCAGACCTCCTAGATATCCTATATGTCCCTAACGTCTCAGACGTCCCGGACGTCGTAGATGTCTCTTACGTCCGTAACCTCCCAGACGTCCTAGATGTCCCATATGTCCCTAACGACCCAGACGTTCCAGATGTCTCATATGTTCCATATGTTTCTAACGTCCCAGACGTCCTAGAATTCGCATGTCCCTAACGTCCCAGAAGTCCCATACGTCTTAGATGTCCCATATGTCCCTAACGTCCCAGACGTCCTAAATGTCTTATATGTCCTTAACGTTTCAGACGTCCCAGATGTCCCATGTGTCCCTAACGTCCCAGACGTCCCAGAAGTCCTAGATGTCCCATATGACCCTAACGTCCCAGACGTCCTAGATGTCTTATATGTCCCTAACGTCCCAGACGTCCCGTATGTCAATAACGTCTTAGATGTCACAGATGTCCCATATGTCCCAAACGTCCCAGAAATCTCAGATTTCCTATATGTTCCATATGTCCTTAACGTCCTAGACGTCCTAGATGTCCCATATGTCCCTAACGTCCCAGACGTCCCAGACGTCCTAGATGTCCTACATGTCCCTAACGTCCCAGACGTCCTAGGTGTCCCATATGTCCCTAACGTCCCAGAAGTTCCAGATGTCCATATGTCAATAACGTCCCAGACGTAACAAACGTCCCAGAAGTCCCAGATGTCCCATATGTCCCATATGTCCTTAACGTCCAAGGCGTCCTAGATGTCCCATATATCCCCAACGTCCCAGACGTCCGAGACGTTTTAAATGTCCCATATGTCCCTAACGTCCTAGACGTTCTAGTTGTCCCATATTTCCCTAACGTCCTAGACGTCCTAGATTCCTTATATGTCCCAAACGTCCCAGAAATCCCAGATGTCCCATATGTCCCATATGTCTTTAACGTCCTAGACGTCCTAGATGTCCCATATGTCCCTAACGTCCTAGACGTCCCAGATGATTCATATGTCTCTAACGTGCCAGACGTCCCAGACGTCCTAGATGTCCCATGTGTCCTAACGTCCCAGACGTCCCAGACGTCCTAGATGTCCCATATGTCCCTAACGTCCCAGACGTCTTACATGTCCCACATGTCCCTAACATCTCAGACGTCCAGACGTCCTAAATGTCTCAGATGTCCTTAACGTCCCAGACGTCTTAGATGTCCTATATGTCCCTAACGTCCCAGACGTCCCATATGTCCCTAACGTCACAGACGTCCCAGACGTCCTAGATGTCCCATATGTCCCTAACGACCCAGACGTTCCAGATGTCTCATATGTCCCATATGTCCCTAACGTCCCAGACGTCCTAGAATTCGCATATGTCCCTAACGTCACAGAAGTTCTAGTTGTCCCATATTTTCCTAACGTCCTAGACGTCCCAGGAGTCCTAGATGTCCCATATGTCCCTAACGTCCCAGACGTCCTAGATGTCTTATTTGTCCCTAACGTCCCAGACCTCCCATATGTCCCTAACGTTTTAGACGTCATAGATGTCCCATATGTCCCAAACGTCCCAGAAGTCCCAGATGTCCCATATGTCCCATATGTCCTTAACGTCCTAGACGTCCTAGATGTCCCATAAGTCCCTAACGTCCCAGACGTCCCAGACGTCCTAGATGTCCTACATGTCTCTAACGTCCCAGACGTCCTAGGTGTCCTACATATACCTATCGTCCCAGACGCTTTAGATGTCCTATATGTCCCTAACGTCTCAGACGTCCCAGACCTCCCATATGTCCCTAACGTCCCAGACGTCCCAGACGTCCTAGATGTCCAATATGTCCCTAACGTCCGAGACGTCCCAGATATTCCATATGCTCCTAACGTCCAAGACGTAATAGATGTCCTATACGTCCCTAACGTCCCAGACATCCCAGGTGACTTATACGTCCCTAACGTCCCAGACGTCCTAGATGTCCTATATGTCTCTAACGTCCCAGATGTCCCATTCGTCCCAAACGTCCCAGACGTCCCAGACGTCCTAGATGTCCAATATGTCCCTAACGTCCTAGACGTCCCAGATATTCCATATGCATCTAACGTCCAAGACGTCTTAGATGTCCTATACGTCCCTAACGTCCCAGACATCACAGATGTCCTATACCTCCCTAACGTCCCAGACGTCCTATATGTCCCACATGTCCCTAACGTCCCAGACGTCCCAGACGTCCTAGATGTCCTACATGTCCTTAACGTCCCAGACGTCCTAGGTGTCGAATATGTCCCTAACGTCCCAGATGTCTTAGATGTCCGATACGTCCCTAACGTCCCAGACGTCCTAGACGTCCTAGATGTTCCATATGTCCCTAACGTCCCAGACGACCTAAATGTCCCATATGTCCTTAACTTCCCAGACGTCCCAGATGTCCCACATGTCCCTAACGTCCCAGACGTTTTAGATGTCCTATATGTCCCTAACGTCCCAGACGTCCCAGATCTCCCATATGTCCCTAACGTCCCAGACGTCCCAGATGTCCCACATGTCCCTAACGTCCCAGACGTTTTAGATGTCCTATATGTCCCTAACGTCCCAGACGTCCCAGATCTCCCATATGTCCCTAACGTCCCAGACGTCCTAGATGTCCCATATATCCCTAACGTTCTAGACGTTTTAGATGTCCTACATGTCCCTAACGTCCCAGAAGTCCCAGATGTCCCATATGTCAATAACGTCCCAGACGTCCCAGACGTCCCATATGTCCCTAACGTCTCAGACGTCCCAGATGACCCATATGTCCCATATGTCCCTAACGTCCCAGACGTCCCAGATGTCCCATATGTCCATAACGTCTAAGACGTCCTAGATTCCTTATATGTCCCAAACGTCCCAGAAATCCCAGATGTCCCATATGTCTTTAACATCCCAGACGTCCTAGATGTCCCATATGTCCCTAACGTTCTAGACGTTTTAGATGTCCTACATGTCCCTAACGTCCCAGAAGTCCAGATGTCCCATATGTCAATAACGTCCCAGACGTCCCAGACGTCCCATATGTCCCTAACGTCCCAGACGTCCCAGATGACCCGTATGTCCCATATGTCCCTAACGTCCCAGACGTCCCAGATGTCCCATATGTCTATTACGTCTAAGACGTCCTAGATATCCTATATGTCCCTAACGTCTCAGACGTCCCGGACGTCGTAGATGTCTCTTACGTCCGTAACCTCCCAGACGTCCTAGATGTCCCATATGTCCCTAACGACCCAGACGTTTCAGATGTCTCATATGTTCCATATGTTTCTAACGTCCCAGACGTCCTAGAATTCGCATGTCCCTAACGTCCCAGAAGTCCCATACGTCTTAGATGTCCCATATGTCCCTAACGTCCCAGACGTCCTAGATGTCTTATATGTCCTTAACGTTTCAGACGTCCCAGATGTCCCATGTGTCCCTAACGTCCCAGACGTCCCAGACGTCTTGAATGTCCCATATGTCTCTAACGTCCCAGACGTTTCTAGATGTCCCATATGTCCATAACGTCCGAGACGTCTCAGACGTCCTATCTGTCCCATATGACCCTAACGTCCCAGACGTGCCAGATGTACCATATGTCCCTAACGTCCCAGACGTCCCAGGACGTCCTAGATGTCCCATATGACCCTAACGTCCAAGACGTCTTAGACGTCTTAGATGTCCCATATGACCCTAACGTCCCAGACGTGCCAGATGCCCCATATGTCCATAACGTCCCAGACGTCCCAGACGTCCTAGATGTCCCATATGTCCTTAACGTCCTATATGTCCTAGATGTTCCATGTGTCCCTAACGTCCCAGATGTCCCAGATGTCCCATATGTCAGTAACGTCCAAGGCGTCCTAGATGTCCCATATGTCCCCAACGTCCCAGACGTCCGAAACGTTTTAAATGTTTCATATGTCCCTAACGTCCTAGACGTTCTAGTTGTCCCATATTTCCCTAACGTCCTAGACGTCCCAGAAGTCCTAGATGTCCCATATGACCCTAACGTCCCAGACGTCCTAGATGTCTTATATGTCCCTAACGTCCCAGACGTCCCGTATGTCAATAACGTCTTAGATGTCACAGATGTCCCATATGTCCCAAACGTCCCAGAAATCTCAGATGTCCTATATGTTCCATATGTCCTTAACGTCCTAGACGTCCTAGATGTCCCATATGTCCCTAACGTCCCAGACGTCCCAGACGTCCTAGATGTCCTACATGTCCCTAACGTCCCAGACGTCCTGGGTGTCCCATATGTCCCTAACGTCCCAGAAGTCCCAGATGTCCCATATGTCAATAACGTCCCAGACGTAACAAACGTCCCAGAAGTCCCAGATGTCCCATATGTCCCATATGTCCTTAACGTCCAAGGCGTCCTAGATGTCCCATATATCCCCAACGTCCCAGACGTCCGAGACGTTTTAAATGTCCCATATGTCCCTAACGTCCTAGACGTTCTAGTTGTCCCATATTTCCCTAACGTCCTAGACGTCCTAGATTCCTTATATGTCCCAAACGTCCCAGAAATCCCAGATGTCCCATATGTCCCATATGTCTTTAACGTCCTAGACGTCCTAGATGTCCCATATGTCCCTAACGTCCTAGACGTCCCAGATGATTCATATGTCTCTAACGTGCCAGACGTCCCAGACGTCCCTAGATGTCCCATGTGTCCTAACGTCCCAGACGTCCCAGACGTCCTAGAAGTCCCATATGTCCCTAACGTCCCAGACGTCTTACATGTCCCATATGTCCCTAACATCTCAGACGTCCCAGACGTCCTAAATGTCTCAGATGTCCTTAACGTCCCAGACGTCTTAGATGTCCTATATGTCCCTAACGTCCCAGACGTCCCATATGTCCCTAACGTCACAGACGTCCCAGACGTCCTAGATGTCCCATATGTCCCTAACGACCCAGACGTTCCAGATGTCTCATATGTCCCATATGTCCCTAACGTCCCAGACGTCCTAGAATTCGCATATGTCCCTAACGTCCCAGAAGTTCTAGTTGTCCCATATTTTCCTAACGTCCTAGACGTCCAGGAGTCCTAGATGTCCCATATGTCCCTAACGTCCCAGACGTCCTAGATGTCTTATTTGTCCCTAACGTCCCAGACCTCCCATATGTCCCTAACGTTTTAGACGTCATAGATGTCCCATATGTCCCAAACGTCCCAGAAGTCCCAGATGTCCCATATGTCCTATATGTCCTTAACGTCCTAGACGTCCTAGATGTCCCATAAGTCCCTAACGTCCCAGACGTCCCAGACGTCCTAGATGTCCTACATGTCTCTAACGTCCCAGACGTCCTAGGTGTCCTACATATACCTATCGTCCCAGACGCTTTAGATGTCCTATATGTCCCTAACGTCTCAGACGTCCCAGACCTCCCATATGTCCCTAACGTCCCAGACGTCCCAGACGTCTTGAATGTCCCATATGTCTCTAACGTCCCAGACGTTCTAGATGTCCCATATGTCCATAACGTCCGAGACGTCTCAGACGTCCTATCTGTCCCATATGACCCTAACGTCCCAGACGTGCCAGATGTACCATATGTCCCTAACGTCCCAGACGTCCCAGACGTCCTAGATGTCCCATATGACCCTAACGTCCAAGACGTCTTAGACGTCTTAGATGTCCCATATGACCCTAACGTCCCAGACGTGCCAGATGCCCCATATGTCCATAACGTCCCAGACGTCCCAGACGTCCTAGATGTCCCATATGTCCTTAACGTCCTATATGTCCTAGATGTTCCATGTGTCCCTAACGTCCCAGATGTCCCAGATGTCCCATATGTCAGTAACGTCCAAGGCGTCCTAGATGTCCCATATGTCCCCAACGTCCCAGACGTCCGAAACGTTTTAAATGTTTCATATGTCCCTAACGTCCTAGACGTTCTAGTTGTCCCATATTTCCCTAACGTCCTAGACGTCCCAGAAGTCCTAGATGTCCCATATGACCCTAACGTCCCAGACGTCCTAGATGTCTTATATGTCCCTAACGTCCCAGACGTCCCGTATGTCAATAACGTCTTAGATGTCACAGATGTCCCATATGTCCCAAACGTCCCAGAAATCTCAGATGTCCTATATGTTCCATATGTCCTTAACGTCCTAGACGTCCTAGATGTCCCATATGTCCCTAACGTCCCAGACGTCCCAGACGTCCTAGATGTCCTACATGTCCCTAACGTCCCAGACGTCCTGGGTGTCCCATATGTCCCTAACGTCCCAGAAGTCCCAGATGTCCCATATGTCAATAACGTCCCAGACGTAACAAACGTCCCAGAAGTCCCAGATGTCCCATATGTCCCATATGTCCTTAACGTCCAAGGCGTCCTAGATGTCCCATATATCCCCAACGTCCCAGACGTCCGAGACGTTTTAAATGTCCCATATGTCCCTAACGTCCTAGACGTTCTAGTTGTCCCATATTTCCCTAACGTCCTAGACGTCCTAGATTCCTTATATGTCCCAAACGTCCCAGAAATCCCAGATGTCCCATATGTCCCATATGTCTTTAACGTCCTAGACGTCCTAGATGTCCCATATGTCCCTAACGTCCTAGACGTCCCAGATGATTCATATGTCTCTAACGTGCCAGACGTCCCAGACGTCCTAGATGTCCCATGTGTCCTAACGTCCCAGACGTCCCAGACGTCCTAGAAGTCCCATATGTCCCTAACGTCCCAGACGTCTTACATGTCCCATATGTCCCTAACATCTCAGACGTCCCAGACGTCCTAAATGTCTCAGATGTCCTTAACGTCCCAGACGTCTTAGATGTCCTATATGTCCCTAACGTCCCAGACGTCCCATATGTCCCTAACGTCACAGACGTCCCAGACGTCCTAGATGTCCCATATGTCCCTAACGACCCAGACGTTCCAGATGTCTCATATGTCCCATATGTCCCTAACGTCCCAGACGTCCTAGAATTCGCATATGTCCCTAACGTCCCAGAAGTTCTAGTTGTCCCATATTTTCCTAACGTCCTAGACGTCCCAGGAGTCCTAGATGTCCCATATGTCCCTAACGTCCCAGACGTCCTAGATGTCTTATTTGTCCCTAACGTCCCAGACCTCCCATATGTCCCTAACGTTTTAGACGTCATAGATGTCCCATATGTCCCAAACGTCCCAGAAGTCCCAGATGTCCCATATGTCCTATATGTCCTTAACGTCCTAGACGTCCTAGATGTCCCATAAGTCCCTAACGTCCCAGACGTCCCAGACGTCCTAGATGTCCTACATGTCTCTAACGTCCCAGACGTCCTAGGTGTCCTACATATACCTATCGTCCCAGACGCTTTAGATGTCCTATATGTCCCTAACGTCTCAGACGTCCCAGACCTCCCATATGTCCCTAACGTCCCAGACGTCCCAGACGTCCTAGATGTCCAATATGTCCCTAACGTCCGAGACGTCCCAGATATTCCATATGCTCCTAACGTCCAAGACGTAATAGATGTCCTATACGTCCCTAACGTCCCAGACATCCCAGGTGACTTATACGTCCCTAACGTCCCAGACGTCCTAGATGTCCTATATGTCTCTAACGTCCCAGATGTCCCATTCGTCCCAAACGTCCCAGACGTCCCAGACGTCCTAGATGTCCAATATGTCCCTAACGTCTTAGACGTCCCAGATATTCCATATGCATCTAACGTCCAAGACGTCTTAGATGTCCTATACGTCCCTAACGTCCCAGACATCACAGATGTCCTATACCTCCCTAACGTCCCAGACGTCCTATATGTCCCACATGTCCCTAACGTCCCAGACGTCCTAGATGTCCTACATGTCCTTAACGTCCCAGACGTCCTAGGTGTCGAATATGTCCCTAACGTCCCAGATGTCTTAGATGTCCGATACGTCCCTAACGTCCCAGACGTCCTAGACGTCCTAGATGTTCCATATGTCCCTAACGTCCCAGACGACCTAAATGTCCCATATGTCCTTAACTTCCCAGACGTCCCAGATGTCCCACATGTCCCTAACGTCCCAGACGTTTTAGATGTCCTATATGTCCCTAACGTCCCAGACGTCCCAGATCTCCCATATGTCCCTAACGTCCCAGACGTCCCAGATGTCCCAGATGTCCCTAACGTCCCAGACGTTTTAGATGTCCTATATGTCCCTAACGTCCCAGACGTCCCAGATCTCCCATATGTCCCTAACGTCCCAGACGTCCTAGATGTCCCATATATCCCTAACGTTCTAGACGTTTTAGATGTCCTACATGTCCCTAACGTCCCAGAAGTCCCAGATGTCCCATATGTCAATAACGTCCCAGACGTCCCAGACGTCCCATATGTCCCTAACGTCCCAGACGTCCCAGATGACCCATATGTCCCATATGTCCCTAACGTCCCAGACGTCCCAGATGTCCCATATGTCCATAACGTCTAAGACGTCCTAGATTCCTTATATGTCCCAAACGTCCCAGAAATCCCAGATGTCCCATATGTCTTTAACATCCCAGACGTCCTAGATGTCCCATATGTCCCTAACGTTCTAGACGTTTTAGATGTCCTACATGTCCCTAACGTCCCAGACGTCCCAGACGTCTTGAATGTCCCATATGTCTCTAACGTCCCAGACGTTCTAGATGTCCCATATGTCCATAACGTCCGAGACGTCTCAGACGTCCTATCTGTCCCATATGACCCTAACGTCCCAGACGTGCCAGATGTACCATATGTCCCTAACGTCCCAGACGTCCCAGACGTCCTAGATGTCCCATATGACCCTAACGTCCAAGACGTCTTAGACGTCTTAGATGTCCCATATGACCCTAACGTCCCAGACGTGCCAGATGCCCCATATGTCCATAACGTCCCAGACGTCCCAGACGTCCTAGATGTCCCATATGTCCTTAACGTCCTATATGTCCTAGATGTTCCATGTGTCCCTAACGTCCCAGATGTCCCAGATGTCCCATATGTCAGTAACGTCCAAGGCGTCCTAGATGTCCCATATGTCCCCAACGTCCCAGACGTCCGAAACGTTTTAAATGTTTCATATGTCCCTAACGTCCTAGACGTTCTAGTTGTCCCATATTTCCCTAACGTCCTAGACGTCCCAGAAGTCCTAGATGTCCCATATGACCCTAACGTCCCAGACGTCCTAGATGTCTTATATGTCCCTAACGTCCCAGACGTCCCGTATGTCAATAACGTCTTAGATGTCACAGATGTCCCATATGTCCCAAACGTCCCAGAAATCTCAGATGTCCTATATGTTCCATATGTCCTTAACGTCCTAGACGTCCTAGATGTCCCATATGTCCCTAACGTCCCAGACGTCCCAGACGTCCTAGATGTCCTACATGTCCCTAACGTCCCAGACGTCCTGGGTGTCCCATATGTCCCTAACGTCCCAGAAGTCCCAGATGTCCCATATGTCAATAACGTCCCAGACGTAACAAACGTCCCAGAAGTCCCAGATGTCCCATATGTCCCATATGTCCTTAACGTCCAAGGCGTCCTAGATGTCCCATATATCCCCAACGTCCCAGACGTCCGAGACGTTTTAAATGTCCCATATGTCCCTAACGTCCTAGACGTTCTAGTTGTCCCATATTTCCCTAACGTCCTAGACGTCCTAGATTCCTTATATGTCCCAAACGTCCCAGAAATCCCAGATGTCCCATATGTCCCATATGTCTTTAACGTCCTAGACGTCCTAGATGTCCCATATGTCCCTAACGTCCTAGACGTCCCAGATGATTCATATGTCTCTAACGTGCCAGACGTCCCAGACGTCCTAGATGTCCCATGTGTCCTAACGTCCCAGACGTCCCAGACGTCCTAGATGTCCCATATGTCCCTAACGTCCCAGACGTCTTACATGTCCCATATGTCCCTAACATCTCAGACGTCCCAGACGTCCTAAATGTCTCAGATGTCCTTAACGTCCCAGACGTCTTAGATGTCCTATATGTCCCTAACGTCCCAGACGTCCCATATGTCCCTAACGTCACAGACGTCCCAGACGTCCTAGATGTCCCATATGTCCCTAACGACCCAGACGTTCCAGATGTCTCATATGTCCCATATGTCCCTAACGTCCCAGACGTCCTAGAATTCGCATATGTCCCTAACGTCCCAGAAGTTCTAGTTGTCCCATATTTTCCTAACGTCCTAGACGTCCCAGGAGTCCTAGATGTCCCATATGTCCCTAACGTCCCAGACGTCCTAGATGTCTTATTTGTCCCTAACGTCCCAGACCTCCCATATGTCCCTAACGTTTTAGACGTCATAGATGTCCCATATGTCCCAAACGTCCCAGAAGTCCCAGATGTCCCATATGTCCTATATGTCCTTAACGTCCTAGACGTCCTAGATGTCCCATAAGTCCCTAACGTCCCAGACGTCCCAGACGTCCTAGATGTCCTACATGTCTCTAACGTCCCAGACGTCCTAGGTGTCCTACATATACCTATCGTCCCAGACGCTTTAGATGTCCTATATGTCCCTAACGTCTCAGACGTCCCAGACCTCCCATATGTCCCTAACGTCCCAGACGTCCCAGACGTCCTAGATGTCCAATATGTCCCTAACGTCCGAGACGTCCCAGATATTCCATATGCTCCTAACGTCCAAGACGTAATAGATGTCCTATACGTCCCTAACGTCCCAGACATCCCAGGTGACTTATACGTCCCTAACGTCCCAGACGTCCTAGATGTCCTATATGTCTCTAACGTCCCAGATGTCCCATTCGTCCCAAACGTCCCAGACGTCCCAGACGTCCTAGATGTCCAATATGTCCCTAACGTCTTAGACGTCCCAGATATTCCATATGCATCTAACGTCCAAGACGTCTTAGATGTCCTATACGTCCCTAACGTCCCAGACATCACAGATGTCCTATACCTCCCTAACGTCCCAGACGTCCTATATGTCCCACATGTCCCTAACGTCCCAGACGTCCTAGATGTCCTACATGTCCTTAACGTCCCAGACGTCCTAGGTGTCGAATATGTCCCTAACGTCCCAGATGTCTTAGATGTCCGATACGTCCCTAACGTCCCAGACGTCCTAGACGTCCTAGATGTTCCATATGTCCCTAACGTCCCAGACGACCTAAATGTCCCATATGTCCTTAACTTCCCAGACGTCCCAGATGTCCCACATGTCCCTAACGTCCCAGACGTTTTAGATGTCCTATATGTCCCTAACGTCCCAGACGTCCCAGATCTCCCATATGTCCCTAACGTCCCAGACGTCCCAGATGTCCCAGATGTCCCTAACGTCCCAGACGTTTTAGATGTCCTATATGTCCCTAACGTCCCAGACGTCCCAGATCTCCCATATGTCCCTAACGTCCCAGACGTCCTAGATGTCCCATATATCCCTAACGTTCTAGACGTTTTAGATGTCCTACATGTCCCTAACGTCCCAGAAGTCCCAGATGTCCCATATGTCAATAACGTCCCAGACGTCCCAGACGTCCCATATGTCCCTAACGTCCCAGACGTCCCAGATGACCCATATGTCCCATATGGCCCTAACGTCCCAGACGTCCCAGATGTCCCATATGTCCATAACGTCTAAGACGTCCTAGATTCCTTATATGTCCCAAACGTCCCAGAAATCCCAGATGTCCCATATGTCTTTAACATCCCAGACGTCCTAGATGTCCCATATGTCCCTAACGTTCTAGACGTTTTAGATGTCCTACATGTCCCTAACGTCCCAGAAGTCCCAGATGTCCCATATGTCAATAACGTCCCAGACGTCCCAGACGTCCCATATGTCCCTAACGTCCCAGACGTCCCAGATGACCCATATGTCCCATATGTCCCTAACGTCCCAGACGTCCCAGATGTCCCATATGTCCATAACGTCTAAGACGTCCTAGATGTCTCATATGTCCCTAGAGTCCAAGACCTCCGAAAAGTCTTAAATGTCCCATATGTCCTTAACGTCCCAGACGTCCCAGCTGTCCTGCATGTTTCTAACGTCCCAGACGTCCAAGACGTCCTAGATGTCCCATATGTCCCTAACGTCCCAGACGTCCTAGATGTCCTACATGTCCCTACCGTCCCAGACGTCCCAGACGTGCTAGATGTCTCAGATGTCCTTAACGTCCCAGACGTCCCAGACGTCTTAGATGTCCTATATGTCCCTAACGTCCCAGACGTCCCAGATGTCCCATATGTCCCTAACGTCCTAGACGTCCCAGAAGTCCCACTTGTCCCTAACGTCTCAGACGTCCCAGATGTCCCATATGTGCCTAACGTCCCAGACGTCCCAGATGTCCCATATGTCCCATATGTCCCTAACGTCCCAGGCGTCCTAGATGTCCCACATGTCCTTAACGTCCCAGACGTCCCAGACGTCCTAGATGTCCTATATGTCACTAACGTCCCAGACGTATTGAATGTCCCAAATGTCCCTAACGTTCCAGACGTCCCAGCTGTCTCGTATGTTCCTAACATCCCAGACGTCCAAGACGTCCTAGATGTCCCGTATGTCCCTAACGTCCAAGACGTCCCAGACGTTTTAGATGCCCCATATATTCCTAACGTCCCAGACGTCAATGTTGTCCCATATGCCCTTAACGTCTCAAACGCCCTGGATACCCTATATGTCCCTAACGTCCCAAACGTCCCAGATGTCCCATATATCCCTAACGTCCCAGACGTCCCAGACGTCCTAGATGTCACACATGTCCCTAACGTCCCAGACGTCTTAGATGTTCCAAATGTCCCTAACCTCCTAGACGTCCCACGCGTCCTAGATGTTTTATATTTCCCTAACGTCCCAGACGTCCTAGACGTCCCATATGTCCCTAACGACCCAGACGTCCCAGATGTCCCATATGTCCCTAACGTCCCAGACGTCCCAGATGTCCCATATGTCCCTAACGTTCCAGACGTGCCAGATGTCCCATATGTACCATATGTCCCTTACGTCCTAGGCGTCCTAGATGTCCCATATGTCCATAACGTCCCAGACGTCCCAGACGTATTAGATGTCCTATATGTCCCTAACGTCCCAGACGTATTAAATGTCGCATATGTCCTTAACGTCCCAGACGTCCCAGCTGTCCCGTATGTTCCTAACGTACCAGACCTCCTAGATGTCCCATTTGTCCCTAACGTCCCAGACGTCCCAGATGTCCCATATGTCCTTAACGTCTCAGACGTCCTAGATACCCTATGTGTCCCTAATATCCCAGACGTCCCAGATGTCCCATATGTCCCTAACGTCCCAGACGTGCTAGATGTTGCAGGTGTCCTTAACGTCCCAGACGTCCCAGACGTCCTAGATGTCCCATATGTCCCTAACGTCCCAGACGTCTTACATGTCCTTTATGTCAATAACATCTCAGACGTCCCAGACGTCCCAAATGTCCCATATGTCTTTAACGTCTCAGACGTCCTAGATACCCTATGTGTCCCTAACAACCCAGACGTCCCAGATGTCCCATATGACCCTAACGTCCCAGACGTCCCAGACGTCTTAGATGTCCCATATGTCCCTAACGTCCCAGACGTCTTACATGTCCCTTATGTCACTAACATCTCAGACGTCCCAGACGTCCTAGATGTCCCATATGTCCTTAACGTCCCAGACGTCCTAGATATCCTATATGTCCCTAACGTCTCAGACGTCCCGGACGTCGTAGATGGCCCATACGTCCGTAACCTCCCAGACGTCCTAGATGTCCCATATGTCCCTAACGACCCAGACGTTCCAGATGTCTCATATGTTCCATATGTTTCTAACGTCCCAGCCGTCCTAGAATTCGCATGTCCCTAACGTCCCAGAAGTCCCATACGTCTTAGATGTCCCATATGTCCCTAACGTCCCAGACGTGCTAGATGTCTTATATGTCCTTAACGTTTCAGACGTCCCAGATGTCCCATGTGTCCCTAACGTCCCAGACGTCCCAGACGTCTTGAATGTCCCATATGTCTCTAACGTCCCAGACGTTCTAGATGTCCCATATGTCCATAACGTCCGAGACGTCTCAGACGTCCTAGCTGTCCCATATGACCCTAACGTCCCAGACGTGCCAGATGTACCATATGTCCCTAACGTCCCAGACGTCCCAGACGTCCTAGATGTCCCATATGACCCTAACGTCCAAGACGTCTTAGACGTCTTAGATGTCCCATATGACCCTAACGTCCCAGACGTGCCAGATGCCCCATATGTCCATAACGTCCCAGACGTCCCAGACGTCCTAGATGTCCCATATGTCCATAACGTCCTAGATGTCCTAGATGTTCCATGTGTCCCTAACGTCCCAGATGTCCCAGATGTCCCATATGTCAGTAACGTCCAAGGCGTCCTAGATGTCCCATATGTCCCCAACGTCCCAGACGTCCGAAACGTTTTAAATGTTTCATATGTCCTAAACGTCCTAGACGTTCTAGTTGTCCCATATTTCCCTAACGTCCTAGACGTCCCAGAAGTCCTAGATGTCCCATATGACCCTAACGTCCCAGACGTACTAGATGTCTTATATGTCCCTAACGTCCCAGACGTCCCATATGTCAATAAGGTCTTAGATGTCATAGATGTCCCATATGTCCCAAACGTCCCAGAAATCTCAGATTTCCTATATGTTCCATATGTCCTTAACGTCCTAGACGTCCTAGATGTCCCATATGTCCCTAACGTCCCAGACGTCCCAGACGTCCTAGATGTCCTACATGTCCCTAACGTGCCAGACGTCCTAGGTGTCCCATATGTCCCTAACGTCCCAGAAGTCCCAGATGTCCCATATGTCAATAACGTCCCAGACGTAACTAACGTCCCAGAAGTCCCAGATGTCCCATATGTCCCATATGTCCTTAACGTCCAAGGCGTCCTAGATGTCCCATATATCCCCAACGTCCCAGACGTCCGAGACGTTTTAAATGTCCCATATGTCCCTAACGTCCTAGACGTTCTAGTTGTCCCATATTTCCCTAACGTCCTAGACGTCCTAGATTCCTTATATGTCCCAAACGTCCCAGAAATCCCAGATGTCCCATATGTCCCATATGTCTTTAACGTCCTAGACGTCCTAGATGTTCCATATGTCCCTAACGTCCTAGACGTCCCAGATGTTTCATATGTCTCTAACGTGCCAGACGTCCCAGACGTCCTAGATGTCCCATGTGTCCTAACGTCCCAGACGTCCCAGACGTCCTAGATGTCCCATATGTCCCTAACGTCCCAGACCACTTACATATCCCATATGTCCCTAACATCTCAGACGTCCCAGACGTCCTAAATGTCTCAGATGTCCTTAACGTCCCAGACGTCTTAGATGTCCTATATGTCCCTAACGTCCCAGACGTCCCATATGTCCCTAACGTCACAGACGTCCCAGACGTCCTAGATGTCTCATATGTCCCTAACGACCCAGACGTTCCAGATGTCTCATATGTCCCATATGTCCCTAACGTCCCAGACGTCCTAGAATTCGCATATGTCCCTAACGTCCCAGAAGTTCTAGTTGTCCCATATTTTCCTAACGTCCTAGACGTCCCAGGAGTCCTAGATGTCCCATATGTCCCTAACGTCCCAGACGTCCTAGATGTCCTACATGTCTCTAACGTCCCAGACGTCCTGGGTGTCCCACATATACCTATCGTCCCAGACGCTTTAGATGTCCTATATGTCCCTAACGTCTCAGACGTCCCAGACCTCCCATATGTCCCTAACGTCCCAGACGCCCCAGACGTCCTAGATGTCCAATATGTCCCTAACGTCCGAGACGTCCCAGATATTCCATATGCTCCTAACGTCCAAGACGTAATAGATGTCCTATACGTCCCTAACGTCCCAGACATCCCAGGTGACTTATACGTCCCTAACATCCCAGACGTCCTAGATGTCCTATATGTCTCTAACGTCCCAGATGTCCCATTCGTCCCAAACGTCCCAGACGTCCCAGACGTCCTAGATGTCCAATATGTCCCTAACGTCCTAGACGTCCCAGATATTCCATATGCATCTAACGTCCAAGACGTCTTAGATGTCCTATACGTCCCTAACGTCCCAGACATCACAGATGTCCTATACCTCCCTAACGTCCCAGACGTCCTATATGTCCCACATGTCCCTAACGTCCCAGACGTCCCAGACGTCCTAGATGTCCTACAAGTCCTTAACGTCCCAGACGTCCTAGGTGTCGAATATGTCCCTAACGTCCCAGATGTCTTAGATGTCCGATACGTCCCTAACGTCCCAGACGTCCTAGACGTCCTAGATGTTCCATATGTCCCTAACGTCCCAGACGACCTAAATGTCCCATATGTCCTTAACTTCCCAGACGTCCCAGATGTCCCACATGTCCCTAACGTCCCAGACGTTTTAGATGTCCTATATGTCCCTAACGTTTCAGACGTCCCAGATCTCCATATGTCCCTAACGTCCAGACGTCCCAGATGTCCCATATGTCACATATGTCTTTACCGTTCCAGACATCCTAAATGTCCCACATGTCCCTAACGTCCCAGACGTCCTAGATGTCCCATATGTCCCTAACGTCCCAGACGTCCCAGATGTCTCATATGTCAAATATGTCTCTAACGTCCCAGACATCCTAGATGTCCCACATGTCCCTAACGTCCTAGACGTCCTAGATGTCCCATATGTTCCTAACGTCCTAGACGTAATAAAAGTCCCATATGTCCCTAACGTCCCAGACGTCATAGATGTCCCATATGTCCCTTACGTCGCAGACGTCCCAGATGTCCCAGATGTCCCATATGTCCCTAACGTCCCAGACGTCCTAGATGTCCCATATGTTCCTAACGTTCTAGACGTTCTAGATGTCCTAGATGTCCCTAACGTCCCAGAAGTCCCAGATGTCCCATATGTCAATAACGTCCCAGACGTCCCACACGTCCCATATGACCCTAACGTTCCAGACGTCCCAGATGAACCATATGTCCCATATGTCTCTAACGTCCCAGACGTCCCAGATGTCCCATATGTCCATACCGTCTAAGACGCCCTAGATGTCCCTAGAATCCAAGACGTCCGAGAAGTCTTAAATGTCCCATATGTCCCTAACGTCCCAGACGTCCCAGCTGTCCTGTATGTTCCTAACGTCCCAGACGTCCAAGACTTCCTAGATGTCCCATATGGCCCTAACGTCCCAGACGTCCTAGATGTCCTACATGTCCCTAACGTCGCTGACGTCCCAGACGTGCTAGATGTCTCAGATGTCCTTAACGTCCCAGACGTCCCAGACGTCCTAGATGTCCTATATGTCCCTAACGTCCCAGACGTCTTACATGTCCCATTAGTCCCTAATATCTCAGACGTCCCAGACGTCCTAGATGTCCCATATGTCCCTAACGTCCTAGACGTCCCAGATGTCCCATATGTCCCTAACGTCTCAGACGTCCCAGATGTCCCATATGTGCCTAACGTCCCAGACGTCTTACATGTCCCATTAGTCCCTAACATCTCAGACGTCCCAGGCGTCCTAGATGTCCCATATGTCCCTAACGTCCTAGACGTCCCAGATGTCCCATATGTCCCTAACGTCCCAGACGTTCCAGATGTCCCATATGTCCCATATGTTCCTAACGTCTCAGGAGTCCTAGATGTCCCACATGTCTTTAACGTCCCAGACGTCCCAGACGTCCTAGATGTTCTATATGTCACTAACGTCCCAGACGTATTAAATATCCCATATGTCCCTAACGTTCCAGACGTCCCAGACGTCGTAGATGTCCATATGTCCGTAACCTTTCAGACGTCCTAGATGTCCCATATGTCCCTAACGACCCAGACAATCCAGGTGTCTCATATGTCCCATATGTCCCTAACGTCCCAGACGTCCTAGAATTCGCATATGTCCCTAACGTCCCAGAAGTCCCAGACGTCGTAGATGTCCCATATGTCCGTAACCTTTCAGACGTCCTAGATGTCCCATATGTACCTAACGACCCAGACAATCCAGATGTCTCATATGTCCCATATGTCCCTTACGTCCCAGACGTCCTAGAATTCGCATATGTCCCTAACGTCCCAGAAGTCCTAGATGTCCCATATGTCCCTAACGTCCCAGACGTCCCAGACGTCCTAGATGTTCTATATGTCACTAACGTCCCAGACGTATTAAATGTCCAATATGTCCCTAACGTTCCAGACGTCCCAGACGTCGTAGATGTCCCATATGTCCGTAACCTTTCAGACGTCCTAGATGTCCCATATGTCCCTAACGACCCAGACAATTTAGATGTCTCATATGTCCCATATGTCCCTAACGTCCCAGACGTCCTAGAATTCGCATATGCCCCTAACGTCCTAGAAGTCCCAGACGTCGTAGATGTCCCATATGTTGCAAGGGAAGATAGAGGGTCGGCCTTACCTTTTGGCGAAAGTTGTACTAGATATTTTGCCGGCTGGTAACTATCGGCCTAATGGGCTAACTAGTCGCGAGGGTCGAGACGTCCTAGATGTCCCATATGTCCCTTACGTCCCTGCCGTCCCAGATGTCCCATATGTCCCTAACGTCCCAGACGTCCTAGATGTCCTATATGCACCTAACGTCCCAGACGTCCCAGATGTCCCATATGTCCCTAACGTCCCAGACGTGCCAGATATCCCATATGTGCCTAACGTCCCAGACGTCCCAGACGTCCCAAATGTCCCACATGTCCCTAACGTCCCAGGCGTGCTAGATGTCCCATATGTCCTTAACGTCCCAGACGTCCCAGACGTCCTAGATGTTCCATATGTCCCTAACGTCCCAGACGCAATAAATGTCCCATATGTCCCTAACATTCCAGACGTCTCAGCTGTCTCGTATATTCCTAACGTCCCAGACGTCCAAGACGTCCTAGATGTCCCATATGTCCCTAACGTCCCACACGTCCTAGATGTCCCATATGTCCCTAACGTCCCAGACGTATTAAATGTCGCATATGTCCTTAACGTCCCAGACGTCCCAGCTGTCCCGTATGTTCCTAACGTACCAGACCTCCTAGATGTCCCATATGTCCCTAACGTCCCAGACGTCTTAGATGTCCCATATGTCCTTAACGTGTCAGACGTCCTAGATACCCTATGTGTCCCTAACATCCCAGACGTCCCAGACGTTCCATATGTCGCTAACATCCCCTAACGTCCCAGACGTCCTAGACGTCCAATATGTCCCTAACGTCCCAGCCGTCCCAGACGTTCTAGATGTTCCATGTGTCCTAACGTCCCAGACGTCCTAGATGTCCCATATGTCCCTTACGTCCCTGCCGTCCCAGATGTCCCATATGTCCCTTACGTCCCTGCCGTCCCAGATGTCCCATATGTCCCTAACGTCCCAGACGTCCTAGATGTCCTATATGCACCTAACGTCCCAAACGTCCCATATGTCCCTAACGTTCCAGACGTCCCAGACGTCCCAAATGTCCCACATGTCCCTAACGTCCCAGGCGTCCTAGATGTCCCATATGTCCTTAACGTCCCAGACGTCCCAGACGTCCTAGATGTTGCACATGTCCCTAACGTCCCAGCCGCAATAAATGTCCCATATGTCCCTAACGTTCTAGACGTCTCAGCTGTCCCGTATGTTCCTAACGTCCCAGACGACCAAGACGTCCTAGATGTCCCATATGTCCCTAATGTCCCACACGACCTAGATGTCCCACATGTCCCTAACGTCCCAGACGTCTCAGACGTGCTAGATGTCCCATTTTTCCCTAACGTCCCAGACGTCTTACATGTCCCATATGTACCTAACATCTCAGACGTCCCAGACGTCCTAGATTTCCCATATGTCTCTAACGTCCCAGACGTCCTAGATGTCCTATATGTCCCTAACGTCCCAGACGTCCCATATTTCCCTAACGTCCCAGACGTCCCAGACGTGCTGGATTTCTCAGATGTCCTTAACGTCCCAGACGTCCTAGATGTCCCATATGTCCCTAACGTCCCAGACGTTTTACATGTCCCATATGTCCCTAACATCTCAGACGTCCCAGACGTCCTAGATGTCCCATATGACCCTAACGTCCCAGACGTCCCAGATGTGCTATATGTCCCTAACGCCCCAGACGTCCGAGATGTTTCATATACCCCTAACGTCCCAGACGTCTTACATGTTCCATATGTCCCTAACATCTCAGACGTCCCAGACGTCCTAGATGTCCCATATGACCCTATCGTCCCAGACGTCCCATATGCTTTTTACGTCTCAGACGTCCTAGATACCCTATATGTCCCTAACGTCCCAGATGTCTCATATGTCCCTAACGTCCCAGACGTCCCAGACGCACTAGATTTCCCATATATCCCTAACGTCCCAGACGTCCCAGACGTCCTAGATGTCCCACATGTCCCTAACGTCCCAGACGTCTTAGATGTCCCATATGTCCCTAACGTCACAGACGTCCCAGGCGTCCTAGATGTTTCATATGTCCCTAACGTCCCAGACGTCCTAGACGTCCTAAATGTTCCATGTGTCCTAACGTCCCAGACGTTCCAGATGTTTCGTATGTCCCTAACGTCCCAGACGTCCCAGACGTCCTAGAAGTTCCATGTGTCCTAACGTCCCAGACGTCCTAGATGTCCCATATGTCCCTTACGTCCCTGCCGTAGCAGATGTCCCATATGTCCCTAACGTCCCAGACGTCCTAGATGTCCTATATGCACCTAACGTCCCAGACGTCCCAGATGTCCCATATGTCCCTAACGTCCCAGACGTGCCAGATATCCCATATGTGCCTAACGTCCCAGACGTCCCAGACGTCCCAAATGTCCCACATGTCCCTAACGTCCCAGGCGTGCTAGATGTCCCATATGTCCTTAACGTCCCAGACGTCCCAGACGTCCTAGATGTTCCATATGTCCCTAACGTCCCAGACGCAATAAATGTCCCATATGTCCCTAACATTCCAGACGCCTCAGCTGTCTCGTATATTCCTAACGTCCCAGACGTCCAAGACGTCCTAGATGTCCCATATGTCCCTAACGTCCCACACGTCCTAGATGTCCCATATGTCCCTAACGTCCCAGACGTGCTAGATGTCTCAGGTGTCCTTAACGTCCCAGACGTCCCAGACGTCCTAGATGTCCCATATGTCCCTAACGTCCCACACGTCCTAGATGTCCCATATGTCCCTAACGTCCCAGACGTCTTAGATGTCCCATATGTTCTTAACGTGTCAGACGTCCTAGATACCCTATGTGTCCCTAACATCCCAGACGTCCCAGACGTTCCATATGTCCCTAACATCCCCTAACGTCCCAGACGTCCTAGACGTCCAATATGTCCCTAATGTCCCAGACGTCCTAGGTGTCCCACATATACCTATCGTCCCAGACGCTTTAGATGTCCTATATGTCCCTAACGTCTCAGACGTCCCAGACATCCCATATGTCCCTAACGTCCCAGACGTCCCAGACGTCCTAGATGTCCAATATGTACCTAACGTCCGAGACGTCCCAGATATTCCATATGCTCCTAACGTCCAAGACGTAATAGATGTCCTATACGTCCCTAAAGTCCCAGACATCCCAGGTGACTTATACGTCCCTAACGTCCCAGACGTCCTAGATGTCTTATATGTCTCTAACGTCCCAGATGTCCCATTCGTCCCAAACGTCCCAGACGTCCCAGACGTCCTAGATGTCCAATATGTCCCTAACGTCCTAGACGTCCCAGATATTCCATATGCATCTAACGTCCAACACGTCCTAGATGTCCTATACGTCCCTAAAGTCCCAGACATCACAGATGTCCTATACCTCCCTAACGTCCCAGACGTCCTATATGTCCCACATGTCCCTAACGTCCCAGACGTCCCAGACGTCCTAGATGTCCTACATGTCCTTAACGTCCCAGACGTCCTAGGTGTCGAATATGTCCCTAACGTCCCAGATGTCTTAGATGTCCGATACGTCCCTAACGTCCCAGACGTCCTAGACGTCCTAGATGTTCCATATGTCCCTAACGTCCCAGACGACCTAAATGTCCCATATGTCCTTAACTTCCCAGACGTCCCAGATGTCCCACATGTCCCTAACGTCCCAGACGTTTTAGATGTCCTATATGTTCTTAACGTCCCAGACGTCCCAGATCTCCCATATGTCCCTAACGTCCCAAACGTCCCAGATGTCCCATATGTCACATATGTCTTTTCCGTCCCAGACATCCTAAATGTCCTACATGTCCCTAACGTCCCAGACGTCCTAGATGTCCCATATGTCCCTAACGTCCCAGACGACCTAAATGTCCCATATGTCCTTAACTTCCCAGACGTCCCAGATGTCCCACATGTCCGTAACGTCCCAGACGTTTTAGATGTCCTATATGTCCCTAACGTTTCAGACGTCCCAGATCTCCCATATGTCCCTAACGTCCCAGACGTCCCAGATGTCCCATATGTCACATATGTCTTTACCGTCCCAGACATCCTAAATGTCCCACATGTCCCTAACGTCCCAGACGGCCTAGATGTCCCATATGTCCCTAACGTCCCAGACGTCCCAGATGTCTCATATGTCAAATATGTCTCTAACGTCCCAGACATCCTAGATGTCCCACATGTCCCTAACGTCCCAGACGTCCTAGATGTCCCATATGTTCCTAACGTCCTAGACGTAATAAAAGTCCCATATGTCCCTAACGTCCCAGACGTCATAGATGTCCCATATGTCCCTTACGTCGCAGACGTCCCAGACGTCCCAGATGTCCCATATGTCCCTAACGTCCCAGACGTCCTAGATGTCCCATATGTTCCTAACGTTCTAGACGTTCTAGATGTCCTACATGTCCCTAACGTCCCAGAAGTCCCAGATGTCCCATATGTCAATAACGTCCCAGACGTCCCAGACGTCCCATATGACCCTAACGTCCCAGACGTCCCAGATGACCCATATGTCCCATATGTCTCTAACGTCCCAGACGTCCCAGATGTCTCATATGTCCATACCGTCTAAGACGCCCTAGATGTCCCATATGTCCCTAGAGTCCAAGACGTCCGAGAAGTCTTAAATGTCCCATATGTCCCTAACGTCCCAGACGTCCCAGCTGTCCTGTATGTTCCTAACGTCCCAGACGTCCAAGACTTCCTAGATGTCCCATATGTCCCTAACGTCCCAGACGTCCTAGATGTCCTACATGTCCCTAACGTCCCTGACGTCCCAGACGTGCTAGATGTCTCAGATGTCCTTAACGTCCCAGACGTCCCAGACGTCCTAGATGTCCTATATGTCCCTAACGTCCCAGACGTCTTACATGTCCCATTAGTCCCTAATATCTCAGACGTCCCAGACGTCCTAGATGTCCCATATGTCCCTAACGTCCTAGACGTCCCAGATGTCCCATATGTCCCTAACGTCTCAGACGTCCCAGATGTCCCATATGTGCCTAACGTCCCAGACGTCTTACATGTCCCATTAGTCCCTAACATCTCAGACGTCCCAGGCGTCCTAGATGTCCCATATGTCCCTAACGTCCTAGACGTCCCAGATGTCCCATATGTCCCTAACGTCCCAGACGTTCCAGATGTCCCATATGTCCCATATGTCCCTAACGTCTCAGGAGTCCTAGATGTCCCACATGTCCTTAACGTCCCAGACGTCCCAGACGTCCTAGATGTTCTATATGTCACTAACGTCCCAGACGTATTAAATGTCCCATATGTCCCTAACGTTCCAGACGTCCCAGACGTCGTAGATGTCCATATGTCCGTAACCTTTCAGACGTCCTAGATGTCCCATATGTCCCTAACGACCCAGACAATCCAGATGTCTCATATGTCCCTAACGTCCCAGACGTCCTAGAATTCGCATATGTCCTTAACGTCCCAGAAGTCCTAGATGTCCCATATGTCCCTAACGTCCCAGACGTCCCAGACGTCCTAGATGTTCTATATGTCGGTAACGTCCCAGACGTATTAAATGTCCCATATTTCCCTAACGTTCCAGACGTCTGGGACGTCGTAGATGTCCCATATGTCCGTAACCTTTCAGACGTCCTAGATGTCCCATATGTCCCTAACGACCCAGACAATCTAGATGTCTCATATGTCCCATATGTCCCTAACGTCCCAGACGTCCTAGAATTCGCATATGTCCCTAACGTCCTAGAAGTCCCAGACGTCGTAGATGTCCCATATGTTGTAAGGGAAGATAGAGGGTCGGCCTTACCTTTTGGCGAAAGTTGTACTAGATATTTTGCCGGCTGGTAACTATCGGCCTAATGGGCTAACTAGTCGCGAGGGTCGGGGTTCCAACTATGCTGAAAGAGAATTAAAAAGAAATAGGAGAGGGCGCCAGGTCTTCGACTCAGATCCAATTCCTTGTGCCGGACCTTACACAAGGTCGAAGATAAAAACCAGCAAGATGAACAAAATAGCAACGACCAATAAAAATATCACAGCTTTATTAATAGATTCAGTACTATAGTGCATCACACAAAATAACACAAGAGCAAAGCAAACACGAACAGGCAAATCATCAAACAAAATCAAACATTATACGAACAAATCGAAATCGCAGCAATAAACAAATAACAAAATACAAACCAGTACATCAACAATAAACACGTTAAAATCGGCAAAGGCACTGCATCAATACATTTCATATAAATCAATCAAAGGCTAAAAGTAGGACATCCTGGGCTATAATCTATCACGAATAAAGAAAATAAGTTGCTACCCAATTGGCAACACAAGTACAATGATTCGCACGCATACTGTGAGGCAGAGTGCTGCGAAAACTAGAGCTATGCAAGCAAAAATGCTAACTACAACCCCAAATGTTAGCTTACAATTTAAATGTGACATCAAGATTTCAAAGGCTCGAAGCCCGCTGTTACGGTTGTATGACCATACAGGGCGTGGCGGTTTCTGTTTTAAACTCATCAAGTTCTTATATGACTAATCAAAGCAACGGCTTGAATTATGCTCCTCACAAAAGCTACAATAACAAATAGCCCAAAACGATTTACGAGTATCCGAAATTTGAGCATTAAACTACCGTGAGCTGTTCACTAGTTACAACCCTACACCCTAATGACATTTGATGTTCGCAAGGCTAACCCCTGCAATTAAGTTTGTCAAAATGCAGTGGCCAAAGTTGTGTAAAAATACGGCTAGCCTGTAATCTAGGTAAGCAAAATATGCCCTAATGCAAGTTACACACAAATAATCCTACAATGCAAGTACTACTATATGAAATGCCTACAATTAGCTAAGCGGTTGTTACGCTAGTACACATATACACACCTTGTCAAGTTACAAACGATTCACACATGCTGCTTTCCAGGGCCGAACACAGGCCAACAGCTTCTCCGAAGCACCTGGTGCGCCAAGGTCATACGGAGCAGGGGCCGACTTCCGACAGCATAGCGAGCGTCGCAGTGAGAGTGGCGAGTAGGCTATGCCAGTACCAAATGCCTCAATACACATAGTACCCAAACGATGTAAGCGAACCAATTCCAATTAACAAAGCATTTTCCTGGGTGGATCCAGAAATCAATGGCAAATACGATCCATTTCCAGATTTTTAAAGCAGATTTTTAAACCAGATTTTTAAAGGCTAAAAATACAAATTTTCCCAAATAGATTACGGCATTCAAAAGAGGGAAACGTAGGCAAACACCATGTACGAACCTTAAGATGTTGTGCAGCCAACTCGTTAAGCCAAGCGTGCGAAGTGTGAACGTCCCTAGAAATCCGTCTGTGACGAAACGAATGCCGGAGACACCAATACCAATCTCCGGAACATTCCAGCAGGGGATGCAGAGCCTCTAAATCCTTCCAACTATAAAGATGGCTTCCAAAAGCCGCGAGACTAGCTCCCATAGGAAGCAATTCCAACTTTCACAACGCAAGACTTGCCAGGAAAATGACCGAAAAATGCTCCAAACCAGCCCAATTCAGCTTATCAAAAATTCCCAAAAATTGGAAAGTTGGCCAATGTAAAAACTAAAGAATGCAGAGTGCTCTGAACTGATAACAGCAGTGTAGCATTAAGTTTGAAATTAAAGGTAGATGTTAAAAAAGTTGCATATCCCAAGTAAAGTATTGTATTTTTAGGAAAATAAAGCAAATAACCAAATCTGACTAATTTATTTCAATCAATAAATAAGAAAGTGTCAAAATGAGCGTAACAATGTCCGTAACCTTTCAGACGTCCTAGATGTCCCATATGTCCCTAACGACCCAGACAATCCAGATGTCTCATATGTCCCATATGTCCCTAACGTCCCAGACGTCCTAGAATTCGCATAAGTTCCTAACGTCCCAGAAGTCCTAGATGTCCCATATGTCCCTAACGTCCCAGACGTCCTAGATGTCTTATATGTCCCTAACGTCCCAGACGTCCCATATGTACCTAACGTCCCAGACGTCCCAGACGTCGTAGATGTCCCATATGTCCGTAACCTTTCAGACGTCCTAGATGTCCCATATGTCCCTAACGACCCAGACAATCCAGATGTCTCATATGTTTCTAACATCCCAGACGTCCATGACGTCCTATATGTCCCTAACGTCCCAGACGTCCCATATGTCCCTAACGTCCCAGACGTCCCAGACGTCGTAGATGTCCCATATGTCCGTAACCTTTCAGACGTCCTAGATGTCCCATATGTCCCTAACGACCCAGACAATCCAGATGTCTCATATGTCCCATATGTCCCTAACGTCCCAGACGTCCTAGAATTCGCATATGTCCCTAACGTCCCAGAAGTCCTAGATGTCCCACATGCCCTAACGTCCCAGACGTCCTAGATGTCTTATATGTCCCTAACGTCGCAGACGTCCCATATGTCCCTAACGTCTTAGACGTCATAAATGTCCCATATGTCCCAAACGTCCCAGAAGTCCCAGTTGTCCCATATGTCCCATATGTCCTTAACGTCCTAGACGTCCTAGATGTCCCATATGTCCCTAACGTCCCAGACGCCCCAGACGTCCTAGATGTCCTACATGTCCCTAACGTCCCAGACGTCCTAGGTGTCCCATATGTCCCTAACGTCCCAGACGTCCCAGACGTTCTAGATGTTCCATATGTCCCTAACGTCCCAGACGTCTTAGATGTCCCATATGTCCTTACCTTCCCAGACGTCCCAGATGTCCCACATGTACCTAACGTCCCAGACGCCTTAGATGTCCTATATGTCCCTAACGTCCCAGACGTCCCAGATCTCTTATATGTCCCTAACGTCCCAGACGTCCCAGACGTCCTAGATGTCCAATATGTCCCTAACGTCCCAGACGTCCCAGATATTCCATATGCCCCTAACGTCCAAGACGTCCTAGATGTCCTATACGTCCCTAACGTCCCAGACATCCCAGGTGACCTATACGTCCCTAACGTCCCAGACGTCCTAGATGTCCTATATGTCTCAAACGTCCCAGATGTACCATTCGTCTCAAACATCCCAGACGTCCTAGATGTCCTATACGTCCCTAACGTCCCAGACATCCCAGATGTCCTATACGTCCCTAACGTCCCAGACGTCCTAGATGTCCCATATGTCCCTAACGTCCCAGACGTCCCAGACGTCCTGGATGTCCCATATGTCCCTAACGTCCCAGACGTCCTACATGTCCCATATGTCCCTAACATCTCAGACGTCCCAGACGTCCTAGATGTTCCATATGACTCTAACGTCCCAGATGTCCTAGATGTCCTATATGTCCCTAACGTCCCAGACGTCCCATATGTCCCTAACGTCCCAGACGTTTCAGACGTCGTAGATGTCCCATATGTCCCTAACGTCCCAGACGTCTTACATGTCCCTTATGTTCCTAACATCTCAGACGTCCCAGACGTCCCATATGTCCCATATGTCCTTAACGTCCTAGACGTCCTAGATGTCCCATATGTCCCTAACGTCCCAGACGCCCCAGACGTCCTAGATGTCCTACATGTCCCAAACGTCCCAGACGTCCTAGGTGTCCCATATGTCCCTAACGTCCCAGACGTCCCAGACGTTTTAGATGTTCCATATGTCCCTAACGTCCCAGACGTCTTAGATGTCCCATATGTCCTTACCTTCCCAGACGTCCCAGATGTCCCACATGTACCAAACGTCCCAGACGCCTTAGATGTCCTATATGTCCCTAACGTCCCAGACGTCCCAGATCTCTTATATGTCCCTAACGTCCCAGACGTCGCAGACGTCCTAGATGTCCAATATGTCCCTAACGTCCCAGACGTCCCAGATATTCCATATGCCCCTAACGTCCAAGACGTCCTAGATGTCCTATACGTCCCTAACGTCCCAGACATCCCAGGTGACCTATACGTCCCTAACGTCCCAGACGTCCTAGATGTCCTATATGTCTCAAACGTCCCAGATGTACCATTCGTCTCAAACGTCCCAGACGTCCCAGACGTCCTAGATGTCCTATACGTCCCTAATGTCCCAGACATCCCAGATGTCCTATACGTCCCTAACGTCCCAGACGTCCTAGATGTCCCATATGTCCCTAACGTCCCAGACGTCCCAGACGTCCTGGATGTCCCATATGTCCCTAACGTCCCAGACGTCCTACATGTCCCATATGTCCCTAACATCTCAGACGTCCCAGACGTCCTAGATGTCCTACATGTCCTTAACGTCCCAGACGTCCTAGGTGTCGAATATGTCCCTAACGTCCCAGACGTCCCAGATGTCCCATATGTCCCTAACGTCCCAGACGTCCCAGATGTCCCATATGTCCCTAACGTTCCAGACGTGCCAGATGTCCCATATGTACCATATGTCCCTGACGTCCTAGGCTTCCTAGATGTCCCATATGTCCATAACGTCCCAGACGTCCCAGACGTATTAGATGTCCCATATGTCCCTAACGTCCCAGACGTATTAAATGTCGCATATGTCCTTAACGTCCCAGACGTCCCAGCTGTCCCGTATGTTCCTAACGTACCAGACCTCGTAGATGTCCCATATGTCCCTAACGTCCCAGACGTCCCAGATGTCCCATATGTCCTTAACGTCTCAGACGTCCTAGATACCCTATGTGTCCCTAATATCCCAGACGTCCCAGATGTCCCATATGTCCCTAACGTCCCAGACGTGCTAGATGTTGCAGGTGTCCTTAACGTCCCAGACGTCCCAGACGTCCTAGATGTCCCATATGTCCCTAACGTCCCAGACGTCTTACATGTCCCTTATGTCCCTAACATCTCAGACGTCCCAGACGTCCCAAATGTCCCATATGTCTTTAACGTCTCAGACGTCCTAGATACCCTATGTGTCCCTAACATCCCAGACGTCCCAGATGTCCCATATGACCATAACGTCCCAGACGTCCCAGACGTCTTAGATGTCCCATATGTCCCTAACGTCCCAGACGTCTTACATGTCCCTTATGTCACTAACATCTCAGACGTCCCAGACGTCCTAGATGTCCCATATGTCCTTAACGTCCCAGACGTCCTAGATATCCTATATGTCCCTAACGTCTCAGACGTCCCGGACGTCGTAGATGTCCCATACGTCCGTAACCTCCCAGACGTCCTAGATGTCCCATATGTCCCTAACGACCCAGACGTTCCAGATGTCTCATATGTTCCATATGTTTCTAACGTCCCAGACGTCCTAGAATTCGCATGTCCATAACGTCCCAGAAGTCCCATACGTCTTAGATGTCCCATATGTCCCTAACGTCCCAGACGTGCTATATGTCTTATATGTCCTTAACGTTTCAGACGTCCCAGATGTCCCATGTGTCCCTAACGTCCCAGACGTCCCAGACGTTTTGAATGTCCCATATGTCTCTAACGTCCCAGACGTTCTAGATGTCCCATATGTCCATAACGTCCGAGACGTCTCAGACGTCCTAGCTGTCCCATATGACCCTAACGTCCCAGACGTGCCAGATGTACCATATGTCCCTAACGTCCCAGACGTCCCAGACGTCCTAGATGTCCCATATGACCCTAACGTCCAAGACGTCTTAGACGTCTTAGATGTCCCATATGACCCTAACGTCCCAGACGTGCCAGATGCCCCATATGTCCATAACGTCCCAGACGTCCCAGACGTCCTAGATGTCCCATATGTCCTTAACGTCCTAGATGTCCTAGATGTTTCATGTGTCCCTAACGTCCCAGATGTCCCAGATGTCCCATATGTCAGTAACGTCCAAGGCGTCCTAGATGTCCCATATGTCCCCAACGTCCCAGACGTCCGAAACGTTTTAAATGTTTCTTATGATTGGAAGAACAGCTGCCAAAATAAAATGTAAATCTTGCAATAAGGCGTATCATGGGAGCTGTTTAGGCTTATCGCAATCTGATGTAACATCTTTAATCAATAAGGGATCTTGGACGTGTAAATCCTGTTCTTCAACGGAACCAACTTTATCCGAAATTATGGAAAAACTAAATAGTGTCTTAAACGAACTTGCTTCTGTTACGGAGTCAGTGAACTTATGCCATGCTAAGATTGATGATACCAATAAGCTATTATCAGACCAACAATCACGTTTAACGGAATGCCTGAATAAAATCGACAACTTGGAAACAAGAAACAAAGAGCTTCAAACTGATAATCTTATACTGAGGGATAAAGTCAATGATCTGGAGCAGTATTCCAGAAGCAACTGTGTGGAAATACATGGTATTCCCGAAACCAAGGGCGAAAATACCCTAACAGTAGTAAAATCAGTGGGATTTGCTGTTGGTTTTAAGGTAGAAAATCAAATGGTAGACGCGGTACATCGCTTGGGCAAAAACACCAATGATCCAGGCAAGCCCAAGGGAATTATCCTGAAATTTGTGCGGCGAATGGATAAAGAAGAGTTTCTGCGATTGAAGAGAATAAAACGGGACCTCAGGGTAAGAGATTTATCATTTAAGGAGCTGCCAGGACAAGATAATAATGTATATGTTAATGAATCGCTTACCCAACAAAATAGAATCCTGTATTCCAAAGCACGAGAATTCAAGCGCGAGAATAAAATCAAATACCTCTGGTGTCGAAACGGAAAGATCTTTATGAGAGCAACAGACGAGAGCAAAGTGTTTATAATAAAATCCATCGGCGATCTGCAAGATGTCCACTAATATGACAGAAATAAACATCTACTATCAGAATGTACGCGGACTAAGATCTAAAACTACTCAATTTTCAAATGGTGTTCTCTCCGAAAATTTCGACATCATAATTCTGACTGAAACGTGGCTGAATTCAAGTGTTATGGATAATGAGTTATTCGATGACCGTTATGTTGTATTTCGCCGGGACAGAGACTTAAAAAGTGTGGGCAAGTGCGATGGAGGAGGAGTTTTAGTAGCCGTTAAAAACAAATATGTGTGTGTTAGACTAAATGACTTTGAAAGCAACCTCGAAGATCTTTGGTTACAAGTTAAACTTGGTGCGGACGTTTTTTATGTATGTGCTATATATTTTCCACCGTCTTCAGTGTCAGCTGATTATATGAAGTTATACAATACGTATGAATCAAATTTGGACATAATTCAAAACAAGCTACTACTCGTTGGGGACTTTAACTTGGGCCATTTATATCCTAATATGATTATTGGAAATAACACAGTTCATAATGATTATTTAAATTTTATTAATTTTTTCAATTTTACACAATTTAACAATATTAATAATTCACTGGGAAGAATCTTGGATTTTGTTTTATCAAATGTCTATGTCTCTGTTGTTAGTTCTAGTAATTCTTTTGTTCAAGAAGATACGTTACATCCAGCTCTTGAATGCTCCTTACAGTGTGCCAGAGCAAAATCGGACTTCACTTTTGGAGGTGAGCAGTATAACTATAAAAAAGGTAATTTCTTAGAACTTTACTATAGATTGCGGAATACTGATTGGACTGTTTTAAATAACTTTTCTGATATTAATTTAGCTGTTGATAAATTTTATGAACTTTTTGAATTAGCTCTTAGTGCTTCCATTCCTAAAACTAAACCATTAAAACATAAATATCCTTCTTGGTTTACGATCAGCATCATTAAAGACATTAAAAGAAAAAATAGACTGCACAAAAAACGTAAAAAAAACCAATTCAATAACGAACTCTACCAAGAGTATACTGAGCTAAGAAAAAAGGTCAAAAAGGATATTTATAGATCATATAAAAATTTCTGTAAATCTGCCGAAGAGTCTATTTTGATTGAACCTGAAACGTTTTGGTCGTTTATTAAAAGTAAACAAGCATCTAAAACAGTTGCTGACAATATGCATTTTAACGGCAGATATTTTAATAATAACTTAGAAACAGCAAATGCTTTTGCAGATAATTTCCACTCTATATATACCAGCAGTGACGCAGATTTGAACTCCGAGGAGGAAGTCAACGGGAATATGTTTAATATTGACTATATAACGGAGGATGATACAGCCTCAGCTCTACGTTCTATGAAACCTAAAAGAGCTGTTGGTTCTGATGGAATTCCGATATATATATACAAGGCGTGCTCAGAGTTTTTGGCGGCTCCTTTGACAAGATTATTCAATCTCTCTTTGCAAACCCTCACCTATCCTGCAAAATGGAAAATCAGTAAAGTCTGCCCAGTTTATAAAAGTGGGGACAAAACCAATATAATAAATTATAGACCTATCTCCATTATTCAATCAATATCTAAAATTTTTGAAACTGTTTTATACAAAAAAACGTTTTCTTATGTAGAACATCAAATTTCGAACACACAGCATGGCTTTATGCCCAATAGATCAACCGTTACAAATTTATATTCATTTACACAGCAGATATCGAAAGCCTTGGACGATAATTTACAGGTAGATGTTATATATACTGACTTCGCCAAGGCTTTCGATAAAGTTGATCACAAAATTTTAATCAAGAAATTGAAAGCTGTCGGATTTTCTTCTCGACTAAGTCAATTTTTCAGATCGTATCTTAAAGACAGAAAACAGTATGTGGTCTATAAGAGTTGCGTGTCAAAGGAGTACAATGCCTCATCAGGTGTCCCTCAAGGTGCCAATTTAGGACCTTTATTGTTTCTGATATTTATCAATGATTTGCCCAACATTATTGAACACTCTCAGCACGCCTTGTTTGCTGATGATCTTAAAATATGGAGGGTTGTCGAGACTACTGATGACTGTCAGTATTTACAAAATGATTTGGATAATATCTATAATTGGAGCGAAGAAAATCATTTACAGTTCAATATTCAGAAATGCTCTTCTGTAACATTTACTAGAAAGAAAAAAATTATAAGCTTTCCGTATTGTATGAATAACGCCTCACTTTTAGTTAATAAAGAAGCGGTGGACCTAGGTATTATATATGACAGTTCACTTACGTTTTCTAATCACATAAATTTTTTAGTAAATAAATCTTTTAAGATGTTGGGTTTTCTTATACGTAATAGTTTTAACTTTAGATATACTTCAACTTTAACAAAGCTCTATAATACGTATGTTCGCTCGAGGTTGGAGTACTCCTCCGTTATATGGTCGCCAACATACAGTTCATATAAATTAAAACTTGAGAGAGTTCAAAAACGTTTCATAAAGTTCTTACATTACAAATCAACTGGAACATATCCTTTACTTACTCCTTCGTATTCTGAGCTGCTAGATATTTATAAATTTCAAACATTAGAAAAACGCCGCTACATTGCTGGTTTGATTTTTTTACATCATATAATTCATTATAAAATTAACTGTTGTCCATCAATTCTGAGTCAACTGAATTTCTTTGTTCCACGAACAACTTCGCGTTATCGCCCTTACTTTTATTTGGAAAAACCGAGAACCAATATTTTAAGTCACTCTCCTCTATATACTGCTTGTGAAATAGCTAATGCTATTGCTGATGAAATTGACATTTTTTATGGAAAAGCAAAAACCTTCAAATCGAACTGTTCTCGCGCACTGTATGGAGCCAAATCTATTGGTTTGAATTTCTAGTTTTTAAGTATTAATATTTAATTTTCAATATTTATTTTTTTTTAATTTGTAATTTAAATTTAGTTCTTCTACATTTCACTAATTTCACTACTTATTACGCTTATACGTTTATACTTAGGCGCATTTGCGGTTTCACTTATTGTTGGTATTTTTGTTGTTGCATTATGCTGTGACCTAGTTCTAGAGCCTGTGCTCTGTTGGTTGCAGCTTAAACAAATAAATAAATAAATTGGTTTGGATCACTTTTTGCAAGGCATGTGTGATAAAAGTGCCGTTTTTGCATATTTTGTATCATGTTACGACTGATAGTATCACACATGCAAATCTAAATCTTAACTAAATTGGCCGTCTATTCCTAATAGTCGGTTCTAGAGATCCTAAGAATGATCAATACTCTGAAAACACTCTCATCAAAACCAAGTTAGCAAGATTGGTTCCCATAACCTCTTTGTTCGACATATGTCAAATATCTAATTTGGATCAAAAATGTATGTCAAATCAGGATGTTTGCCCAACTCTTAGTAAACTATATACAGGATCTCTAGACCTGACCAAACTGCAGATTTTTTGTTTCGTCCAATTCCTTATAGTTAAATAAAGAGAGAACATTGTTACGTCACAACAAATAGGTAATGTGTAGACCTTACCAGATTGTAACGGTGTTTGTTTTATAATTTCCACCTATATCAATCAACGCATTAGAATTACACTAGACAACAAATATTCATAATTTTTTATTTTTCTTTAAAAACTATGTACAATTTTTGTTTCTTTTATAGTCCTTCTTCTCGCATGTCAGGTTTTGGAAAATTAAATTATTGAAAAGTAAATGAAATAATGTTAATTGGGTACCTATGTACATTACATAAAACTGTATGCTATCGTCTTGTTTGGATTATTTATACACGTACGGGACATTATGAAATAAAAAGAAATTCGGCTATCACAATCTGATTTACATTAAATCGAAAGAGCCGGTGTAGCTCCCACATAGCCAGAAATCGGCCAATTCTTAATTTGATTGGTTCCAGAGCAAAAATGGGCTTGGTTTAAGTGCTCTGACGAAGGAAACATGAAAGGACATGTTCAGACATGACCACTCAATGTTCGGCAGAACAATATTTTTTGTACTATCTTTATTACATAAAAGTAACTTTGAAATTGTGTAAAATGTAATGCGTTTTTTTGAAAAACCTAATTAAGAACATTTCTCAAAATTCTGATGTGATGGAGAAAATTCGAAATCAGATTCAGAATCAGCATGACAAAAGACATAAATTACACGTATTGATTTATAAGAAACCCAAACTGTGTTGACCAGTGCTATTAGCTTTCTAGTCCATAGCATAGGTGACCTTATTCTAATTATAAAACATACGGTACTTCCCACCCAAGAAAAGCGCCCTTTCGTGCTTTCCAAGAATGCTTGGACACTCAGCATCACTCCGTTTCGCTAATACAATGAAATATTATGAACAAGTTATTTATCAAAAAAAAAGTCCAAAAAAAAGTTTTTTTTGCTGACGACCATACCTCAGAAGTTGATGTTGCCTTCATTTTCGGAGGACTTATTGTATGGAAACGGTCCAAGACTTCAGGAAGGTTATTGGCGACCGGAATCGTGTACACATACGAACATACATACCCCGCACAGCAAGTTTAGGCACCCCCCCCCCCCCATTACGAGTGATGGATCTAGTGGGCTGGGGTCTTCACCAAAAGATCCGCAGACCCGAGACCGAGATTTGGTATAGTGAGTTAATTAGTCAGTTGGCACGAATTTTAGAGATATTTGACTCAGAGTGGTTTTCGATATGAGGGAATTTCAATACTTCGTACACTCCGTGTCGAAGTAATACGTTTGCATTTTAAAAGCTGCATGTAATACAGCAGTGGTGACAAACCAACTTAAATGTTACACAACTGTTGGAGCAGGTTCACTGATTGCGCATATAACATATACCTACATTCACTGCTTTGGGCTCATCACTGGTCCAGTGGACAATTGCAGCAATCAGCAGAACACCACAGGCCCATTGCGAGAGCTTGCTTGTTTCACTACTATAGCATTTTTCGTTAAAATTATCCGCTAGGATTTGTCTAATTTAAGACACTTCTGCCACCCTACACGGTGGCAGCTTTTATAAAGAATTATCAAAATCGGCCTGATGCAAGGCTCATACTAGGTGTTAACCGAAAAAGCTACACGACGAGGTCACAGCATAATTATGCTGTGACGAGGTGGCAGTGTGGCTGTAAGTACAGACCGTATTCTACGTTCATATGTTACTACACACAATAATATGTGTAATTATTTGTTCACTAGCAGTCCAGTGAGACAAATGTCTCATTTAAAAGAACAAAAAAGACCGGTTTTCAAATAGAACGCGTATTAAATGAAAACTGTACCCAGACCTGGAAGGTGTCAAAGTGGTTGCCTAACCGATCGACGTTTGAAGGCGCAGAGGGCATCGGAACATTCTGGAAGCTGTCAAAGTGGTTGCCTAACCGATCGACGTTTTAAGGCGCAGAGGGTCGCAGCTCCGTTTGGCTGCTGAAACAGTTTTTATTTAATACGCGTTCTATTTAAAAACGGCCTTTTTTGTGATTTCTCGAAAACCGGAAGTGTCACGTAACTGAAATTCGGTTCCTGACCTGACATGACCATTCCAAACATATAACTTTTATAACTTTTTTCTCTATCTCTTACGGTTTGGCTGCTGAAACAGCGTCCCGGACAGACAAAACGGCGTCCCAAACAGACAAAACTGCGTCCCAGACAGACACGTCTATTAGATTGTATTACTGTAGCATATTGACATGAATTTACTAGCGCACCACGTAGGTGGTCTTATTAAAATTAAAATAATTATTACATTTTTAAGATTGAATTGTACTTAAAAAATTCACATACGAAAGTATTTGCAACGTCTTTAATATAGAAAGCGCGCTGCAATGAAAACAACTTTCGCTGTATCGAATTATGGTTAAAGTCTTCAAAATTATCTACAAAATAGGTAAACATACCTTAATGCTGCTAAGAATACTGAAACACTTAGCAATGCGAATTTCATGAATTTGGAAATTAAGAAAAACGTTGCAGCCAGTGGGATTCGAACTCGCTGCTGCGATCCTTACTGTTGCGTTATAAATGAAGCAGTGGCGTTCCAATTTTGGGCGAAATGCACCCGATCGGTGCCGATGAAATGGTAATGCAGAGACTCAGGTACATCACGTGTTTAATATAGGGATTGATAAAATGTTCTGCTGACTACATAATAAAATTTACTTCTTTTATTAGAATTGCGTTTTATAATTTTGTTTTCTGTCCTTATTTGTGTTTTATTTTGTTATTTTAACATTTAGTTTGTTTCTTTTTGAAACTTTTGAATTAAAAATGTTCGATTTATTTTTGAATATTTACCTGTTTGTTTTAAATACATCACATTATATATCCGGAGATAAATGTAGAAATCATACAGTAACATTAGTATTTTTGTCATATATATTGTTAGCATACTGAGGGGCGCAAAAATGTTGGCTGGCGTACAATAATAGTTTGCCTAGTTAAGGTCCTGTCGAGAGTAAAACAACGCCTGGTCCAGTTGGCAATTAGATCGCAGCCATCCGTGCATTATAGAGGACGTTAAGCCGTCGGTCTTTGTTGTCATTTTTGTGGAAGTCGTTGGGCTGCACCAGAGGCGCTAGCACAATAGAAAACGCTTCCTCCCGAATTCCGCAAGGGCCGCTAATGCAGCAGAAACACATTCGTTCTAAAAAACTAATTGAAAAACGAAGAGAATTTAACTTGGAGACCCATATCGCATTTGTAGATTTCTAAAAGGTTTTCTACTGCTTAGATAAACAGAAACTTATAAAATAGTGAAAGAAAGAAGATTCCCTAATCATCTAATAGAAATGATAAGATCATTTTACAGGTTACCTAAAATTGTACGGAACATGCCATGCAATAAATACTTTGGTATCTAGTAGCTATGGTAGCTCCTTGTTGCCGAGCTTCATTTATCGATTGTTAATATGATTTATTCAGTAAATGTGATTCAAGGTCGGTACTATCTCTTCGTTTTAAGTTATATCCATATATTCTTACGATTTTTTTTAAATAATTATATCTTACATCCATCACAAAAGAAACGTATGCAGCACCAATCTCTCTTAAAAGTATTATTCATTTCCAATTTCTAGTTGCATTATGTTTGAGATTGACATTAAAAATCTGGTGTGATACACGCACACAACTTCCTTTTACAGTGATCTTATAATTAGCCAAAAATTTGATTTTAATTTTTAAGCATTTGTCAAAAATTTTCAAAAATTACCAATTCCACAAAAACGGTACAAAACAGAGCGTTAGTTCAAGAGAAACATTTTCACATATAATCTCATAAGAGCATTAATTCTTTCCGGAAATTTTTGGAGTGCATTCCAACAACGTCGTATTAATTTGTCCGAGCGGGACGCGAGGGCAAATTAGGACGTTGTTGGAATGCACGAAAACTAATTTCCGGATATGAATTAATGCTCGAATGCAGATTCGGTAAGAAAATCGTAACGACACAAACCCTCACAGTTAGGTTGGTCTACCTACAAAAAATTTCCAAGAAATTTTTGTTGTTGTCTTGGTTACGGATCGTGAACTAATTTTTCTATTGGTCATTAATGAGTGTCGTACGATTTTCTCTAAAATTTTGAGCTGAATTCGAAAATGTAATAATATACCGGGTGTTCTATTTAAAATAGGAGTTAATAAAAAAATTGAAAAAAAAAACAAAAGAAACCCATTTTAGAGGTACCTATTCAACTGGAAAATCACTTCAATATATATTAAAATTGTGATAAAATGTGAAAGTTTTTAAAAAATTCGAAAAAAAATGAAAATTTCTTCAAAAGCTTGCTGTTACATCTAGATAGTACACAAAACTTATGGATGAAGTTTCACCGCCATATCTCTTTTCGATTTTGAGATATTCTGTTCACACACACACACACACACACAGACAGACACACAGACACAGACATACCAATGAACAAAAACATGTTTCTTTTGGGGTCAGGGGACTCTAAAACGTAGAGATCTGTTGAAAACTCGATTTCGAATTTTTGGAAGGAAAAATAATATTGAGTATATCCAATCAAAAAAAGTTAAGGCTATCGCTATATTGTATGCCATATTTATCACTTTACTATTAAAATAAAATACGATTAAGTTTGAAGGTTGTTGAAATGAAATATCTACAAGACTAGCTATAGCCCGTGGCGCATGCCGCATTTAAAGTTTAGCGCGTTAGTGTGAGATGTGCGCAGATCTGTCTGCCACGAATGCCACCCGAACTTACATAAGGAGGAGGCCTCGGAAAATCGATTTGTAGGGGTGCATTTGGGCTCATTCAACAAGGCAATAATAAATTCTCATTATTATTATATTACATGTACTTCAGTTCGTAGTTTTAAAAACCACCAATAGGCATAATAAATAATTGTTTTCTGTGATAATATCGCTATTAAAAGTAATGGGAAGTTCGTTTACAACAATACGTAAATAGTAAACTGTTGAATGTATTCTTCGTACTTTTTCCGGTTTAACACGCGCTATTGCAATTGTCAATTGCCATCCTTAATTTTTTGCGCCTCAGGTACTCTTTAAAAAATTATAGTGCAGGGGGATATGCCAGAACTATAAACGTGGATAAAGCAATACTGTTTATTCTAATTTTTACAAAGTTTCCTGGGTTAATATTTACATAGTTGATGATAATTTATTATACAAGAGAACTGTGTACATCACCTCAAGACAATCATGCTCAATACAATTGGCACTCTTTACGCAAACAAAACTCAATCTCTTGTATTCATTGACTGCATAAGTATGAAGTATCTTGATGATTCCAAAGTAATTTCGGATAGAATTCGTCGTTATAAGTTGAGAATTTAAGAAATCCAGGTTAAATCTATATTCCCTCATACAAAACTCAAAAATATGAAAGTATCCTCAACAAACAAACTTTCCCAATATAATTATATATCTACCTTCTTTCGATCAATTTATATTAGATCCCCTGCTCTACATTCTACATTCTTTATACAAATGTATGTTGTTCTTGCCTATTTAAGTTAATTTAGTTTTTATATTATTCCATTTGGAGAAATTCAGCTGTTGCAATAATAATGGAGTCTTTTGCATTTCTAAACTTCTATTATATGGGTTTTTAAATCTACAAAAACGATTATCTAGAAAACCGACTTGCTTGTTCGTCTCACAGTGTATTATTCTGCAGCCTACAAATTCTTAGGGCAAAATATACATTACACAGAAAGTGTGAAGTTTTATTCTGCGTGGATCGTTAGCCCTCATATCTGGTTTAAAATGCTTTAAAATTTAAATTTAAATTTAATGTTTAATACCGAAGGATTCTACTACGATACCCTCGCAAATGTATGCGCATGCGAGTCATTAAATTCTTATAGCAATTAATGTTTCATTTCACTGAAAGCCTGTGGGATAACGTAAAAGCAAGCCCGATGATAACTACAGAAATCATTGCTCTTAAATTATAATGCTTTTACGTGCCTTGGAGATTCTGTTCCCAAACATATTCTCACATCAAATGCCTTACATTACTTTGGCTTTCATATAACAGCATAGATAAGTGATTAAACACTATTCCAAAACAATTAATATTTAACGTGTGTATGTATTCACTGTATTTAAAATAAGGGTTACGGTATATCTTAATAATATTTTGAAGTATCAGTTAATTAACCTTAATCAATCAACTTTATATTAACTTAAAGTTTAGAAACCTTATTGGAAGCTATGTACATGTATCAAAATGTAAATTGTTTAAATTTCTAGAAAATTCTTAATTTACAGTGAGCTTGCCTATCAGCATTCAATATAATACTAGGAAGTTGCCAGTTCTTGTTTCAGATTTAATATCTAAGGCGTAAGTCTATAAATAAACATTCAACACATTTTCAACATATTTCCTGCTGTACTCCACAGCAGAATTCAACCAGCTTCTAAAACTTTGTAATGTAAACCTCAAAACAGATTTCATTTATATTTTCATGTGGCTAATATTTCAACAATAAATTAGTTCGGCTATTTTTACTTCCCTCGTCTGAAAGACGAAGGAAGTATTGTAATCACGAAAAAATCACCTTCCGAGATTTTTTCAGATCTTCACGTCTCAAAGTCACTAGATGACGAAAAAGAGGTTTTCTCAATTCCGTCAGTCTGTCTGTCTGTCTGTCTGCCTGTCTGTCTGCCTGTCCGTCTGTCTGTCTGTCTGTCTGTTGGCAGTATAGCTCAAAAACTATTTGTAGTAGGAAGATGATATTTTGCATACCGCATGAAACCGGTACAATTTCATACAAATATATACAGGGTGAGCACCTTAAAAAATAAAATTTTGTTTATTTTTGTTTTAATTTTGAATAAAAGGAAGTAATAACTTTCACATAGGTCAGGCTTTACTTTTACCGAAAATAAGATTCAACCGATACAGGTTAATGTCACAAAAGAGTAAAAATGTTTCAACCATTACACAGCGCTCTTCATGACACGCGCGCCGGACCTTTCCCGGAGAGTATCAGGTACCTTAGACGCCGACTGCTTTGGTCGTATAGTCCTACTTAGAATTTTGCCGAGACTAAGGAGTTCCAACCATAGCAACTAATCTTTTACATGCTACACATCGTAGTAACATGGGACGCACTACTTTACATCACTTCCGAATGATGGCATTTTGTAGAGGTTTTCATCAGATTTTTTTTTATTTTTAAAAACCCCACCGGGATCGGGCATCGAACTATCAACCCTTAGATCAGTAGCTAGAATGCCTAACTACTGAGCTTCGGAGCCCGGCATCAGTCATTTTGTACCAGTCATTGATCGTTTTTCGTAGAATGTGCACCTAATGATTAATATCAGCCTATCGTACTAAAATTTCTGTTTAGAATAATAATTACTACTGCTGCGTTATAAAGTAAGTCGAATTTTAAAAAACTTTAGGATATTGAACTGCTCTTATGTCAATGTCAATGTCAAATTTGATAAGTATGACGTATTATAGGAACCCGCGTGCATTTCTTAGATAACATGCTAAGATGAGCAGTTGAAGGTCCACAGCCTTCCTTGTCCAAAAATATTTATAATCGCATTCTACCTTCATTCCATCGTAAACATCCATTGCTTTCGACCTCCGGTAAATTCACCTCCAGCAATTCATTGTCAGCAAATCACCGCCTAAGCAATTCACCGTCAGCAGTTCAGCGCTTAAGCAATGCATAGCCAGTAATTCATCACCAAATATTTGGAAATTTATCTCGGCTATTAAAGAGAGCAAAGTTTAAAGGAACTACACATTGAGCAGTACTTAAGTGAAGAAAAACCTCCAATACCTAAGTAAAAAGTACCGCGACTGTGTTCAACGGCTGCAAAGAGTAGTAGGTACATAATATCACAATGGGGACGTAAATATTTTCGATTCCTTACATGAATCCATCATAAAATCGCGTTCTAAATGTAAACCGATTTGAGTATTGGTTCAGAATAAAAAAAAGTAAAAAAACCCTAAAAATTAAAAAAGAGGGAGACGTAGTAAGACGACCTTCACGTCTCCTGGATAACGCCAACAGACATTTTTCAAATAATAAATTACCAGCTAAAAATCGATGAATTGCTGCCGATGAATTGCTGGCGGTGAATTTTCTTAGACTCGCTGCTTTAATGTTTAATGAAATATCAAATATGCTAATTTGTCTATCTATTGTTACATTTAACGGTAAACAGTAAAAATTCAAGCTCCCATATTTTATTGAATGTTGCCAGCCAATACAATGTATCTATATGTCAATATTGACAAGTGGGAATTACATTTGACAAATAGTGAAACACAATTCCGTGGTGAAAAGGCAAAAGAGCATAAGTCAAAAATGATTGTTTTCCAAGAATGTCAAAAAACAATTTTGCTGAATATTTAGAAACAAAATTTAACTCTTTTCGGTGGTAATCAAAAGAATCAAGTCAATTTATTGACTAGAACATACTTTTCTATTAATTCTAAGACTATTTGTACTCGAAAATAAATAAATTCAGGACATAATGCTCGATCACATTTCTTTTTATACATTTTATAAAATAGCAAAAGGGTATAAGTTAACATATAGTTTCTTGCAATTTCTCAGAAAAATTGATACATGGTGAAAAACAATCGGAAAACACTGTATTACAAGGTAAATTCATTTTATATATAAAAAATAAAAGAAGGTATGCTATGAACTTTATAGAGGCTCATAATTATACAACCCAAAAGTGTTTACTTCCCTCGTCTGATAGACGAAAAAATCTGCTGATGGCTTTACTCAGAACTTTCCTCGCAAATGGATGTTATGGCAGTAATAGTATATTACATACCGAGGTGGAAAGTCTTTCATTACTGTCGAGAGATTAAGCAGTTAACCGAGACGCGAAGCGTCGAGGTTAACTTTATCCCGAGAAAATCGAAAATCTTTCCCGGCTAGCTGAGAAAGTAAAGTAAACAATGACTCGCTTTCCTACTGTTTTGAAGGTTAGAAACGTACCTATTATTAACCAATTGTGAGTAAACATTTTTTTCTGCTCACTGTATAGAAAGTCAGCTTTTGAGCCCTCACTTTAGGAAACAAAACTGTCAATTTCCAACCAGCTGGAGGCAATATTTCTTACCTCCCACATTTGAACTTATGTCACCATAGGTACCACACCAAAGCTTTACAATGTTATGTCGATTTGGAAATTAGATAAAATGTCACTGCAGAAATCTAGAATCACTATGATCTGTTCACTCCTTATTTTCAGTAGGGGCGGCTGTGATTGGTGGTTTGTAATGTTGGCTGCAATGATTGTTATCGTGTAAAAATCTAATATAAAACCTCAAAATGACAAACCGTAGTAATGAATAATGAAACAGTGTTGTGAAGTGGTCTAGTTATTTTAATAGGACTTTTTGAAAGTTTGTAGTTACTTTCTTCCTTCACCTGTCGTTTGGTAATTAATATGAAAATGTCTAAAACAATTCATTGCAAAACAAAGCTTCATGTAAAACGTACCTTGGATGCGATTCATAACAATAGTCATAACGTGCCGATCGCCACAGTAATATGGTAAGTGGCCTTAATTTTTGAGGTTATGATTTTTCATATTTAGACAAACCCCCAATATTAATATTTATGTATACTTGCAGATCTCTGAACGTGCTATTTCACAATTATCAGTTAAAAAATGTTTAGAAAAATCCTGTCCTAAAGACAAGAAACAACAAAATATTGGTTTTGTGGATATCTGAAACTAATTTCTATATAAATTGTTCATGAGATCCATATTTTAGATGTAGTTAATAAATTGGACGAACAAGTAAGCTACTTAAAATAAACTATCATTTTACAGTCTTTCCAAAACCGTAAGTGTATTCCTCCCTAAAACGCGGAAATGATCTCAAGCATCTAATTCAAATATTTTATAATAATTACAACTAGTAAAAGTAATGCGTTAAAGGAGAACTGTAAGTCTATTATTTAAAAAATTTTAGTCCACGCTATTTTCTTTGTATTAATTTATTAACGCATAGTTTCTACAACAGAGTACGGCTTATAAATAAGTTTACTACATATTCTATGCTATTCCTAAGCTTTAAAACATGAAATATTTAAAACAAATATATTTGGAGATATCCAATTCAATAAGCAGAAATGACAACAGATTGTTAGAAGACGATCGCTTGAAGGATCTATTCTCATAAATGAAACATTTAAACTCTGAACAAGATGTTCATAGCGGTAAATGTTGTGGTATGTTAGTTTTTATAAAATAACTTGTTTATTCTGTTTTTCAACAGGAGCAAGCTTTTGGACCGTGTTCTAACTTCACAAAACGACAAGGACTAAAGGATTTTCCAATAAGAAGCCCCATTTTAATTATAAAAATTTATATTGTCCAATATAGACCAAATAAAGTCAATTTTCTTTCCTTGTAAACAATATACAGTGCGTCCGAGGATTAATGTTGCAAAAGGTGCGATGGGCTAAAAATTTTTGAATTTTATTTTAAGATAGGGGGATTAGGTCCTGCTTGGTTTGAAGAGAATTTTAAAAATATTTTCAGCTTTAAAAAAACAAGTCGGCCTTGACAGTGAAGCGAAAATTATTTTCTCTTCAGGTAAACTACCCGTTTTGCTCATGATACGGTAAATTTTTACTAAAAAATCTGTTCAAAATGAGAAATTATGGCCCTATACAAAATTTCAGGAAACTCTACCTACTTATATTAAACCGTCATTTTTAATAATAAATTTTTTCCGTGTTTATAATAAATTTTCATTATTTCTATACGTTGTTGGAGCGTGTATCGTTCCATTTTCTTAAATCGTATTGTTTTTACTGACAAATGTCAAGGATTCAAGGCTTGCTCTTCAAGAGATCAAAAATGCTGCAAAATTTAAACTGGGTCTTCTTAATGGAAAACCCTATATTTATCCTTCTTGTCATGATTTTTAGATATATAAATATTTATTGCTCCGTTTGTAATCTTAATTGCTGGTCACCGGCGAGCACTCCCAATTTTGGTTATAGATTTTTGGTTCTATCGGTAATTCTCCTTAACGTACCTTCATCAACATCAACCTTCGTCTAGAACTGAGGTCGACTGGGGCACTTTCCCATGTCAGTCCTTTAGGTTCTTGTTAGAGTGTCTTTTCTTGAATTTCGTAGTAAGAGCCGCGTCATATAGGACAGTTAATTGAACCAGGAGCCAACATTATAATAAGTAACCGTATGCCACTTCCCTGATTCTTTCGAAGCCTGGATGTTGGAGGTTACTTCTGTTCTTTGCCGCAAGATTGTACTTTGAAGCTTTAATGTCTTTCTCACACACATTTTTAACAAAATCTGTGAAAGAGTTAATTTTTCTTTAATATTTCACTTGGGCCAAAAGAAAACCTCGCACCCCACACTAAGTTTTTCATCTTAATAAATTTATTAATATAGCCCATATCATCTTACATGTCTACGGTAGGTACCGCGCATATTGCGATTATTATAATTATTTCTCTTTGCTGTACTAACTGAAAGTGTTGCGATATTGCTAATCTGATGTTGATACTGTCAATAAGTACTGTTTATTTGATTATAATTGACGTGTTCTTTCGTTACTAAAATACATGTACAGTTTTTGAGTATATTCAAAAGCTTACAATAATAAGAAGGTACTAAAAGCTCTTTTTCTATCTTATTGTTGAAATTTCAGTTTCCAATGAGTGAGTAGCAACTAAGCCGGCCCTAAGTTACACTGTAATGTTTTCATACAGTAGACGTATACTACACCTCTATGGAAATGACAACATCCTTGTAAATAGTAGAATATAATCTAGATTTGACTAGGAAGCAGATTTCAATTGCTCTTCAATATTTATATGTTTAATCAATTGAATCTATGTCCATGACATTTTGGTGACCCTGGCGAGACTTTAACACGAAACCTTCTGATGACACCTACACCAAGACCAAACAAAAGCCCCTTTAAAATTTTACAACACATAACTTCAGGTTTAGTTAACCACGTTTTTACTTTTTGTTTTTCTATTTTTTGTTCGATTGCTTACAGTTCTTTTTTATTTTCAATTTTCCAGTGCAGAATTGCCGCAGTTCGATACTTTTCTTTCCACTACTACTCGAGTATACCTTCTGATGCATTCTCCTATTCTTTTCCCATTACATGTTGTTGAAATTATGGTGAGAATTTTTGAATCTATATGGCAGTCCTTTGTATGGGGGGGGGGGATAGTAATGGGGGTTGACATAAAATACAACTCTATGGAAATGACAAAAACTTCTAAATCACAGAATTAAAATTTAGATTCAAGTAGTAAGTCGAATTTAATTACTCTTCAATTGTTATATGACTAATCAATTGAAATCAACGTCCATGACTAATCGAGACATTGTTTTGGGAGCGAGGGAGAGAGTAATGGAAGTTGGTATAAACTACAATTCTATGAAAACCATTGAAACTTCTAAATAATAGAATTAAATTTATATTGAAGTAGTAAGTCGAGTTTAATTGCTCTTCAATCGTTACATGTCTAATCAATTAAAATCAATCAATCTCCATGACAGCACTTTATTCTTTAGTTATTTTAATATATTATTTATTATTTTACATTCATTAGAAACATACAGTTTATGTGTACCTCCTTTCAGCCTAAATTTCGTCATATCGTGAATCTCTAGAATGATCTTATGAGATTTGCCGCGGTAAATCTAGATATGGCGACATCATTTTGCAGTTTCCAGTTTTTTTATAACGATTAGACAAATGTTCGGTATTCGTTTTCCTGTGACTGCTCTCCAGCGTTCTGTTATGAACTATAGGTACGCATCAAAATATTCGCTGTAAAACATATGCTACATTCGCAACGACTTTTGAAGCTGTTAAAGTAAATGAATAATAACTTAATTAATTAATTTTAACTACAAAAAAGCACAGAAATTTGTATAGCTATTGCAATTCCAACAAGATTTTATTACATTTGTATAATTATGTTAGAAAAGGTAGTGTTCTTACTATACAGTTTATCCAGCAGTGTGACAGCTATGCCATTCAGTAAAGACGTAAGAAACACTAACGAATCCGTAACTCGATGTAACGAGCACTACGGATTAGAGTCCAACGTCTGCTTATCAGTGCGTTGAAATAAAGTGCTTGTAGGCTGCTTTTTGTCTAAATGACAATTAAGTCGAGGACATCTTCGTGATCCGTTGCTAAGCTAAATTTAAAATATTGAACTGGAAGCTTTGGAGAAGTTCCGGCTCATTAATAACGTGAGAACCACAACGAAATGAAATTTTATAACTTTCGCGCAGCCTTGATTAATAAAATTTGATGTTGCTAACAAGTGTTACATAACTGATTTTTTATTATACCTGCATCAGAATCGCCATTTAAAACACGCCTGAGCGTGCGAATACAGGCGATTAAAGCTCGCCGAGCTTTAAAGGTTGTCAAGGAAACGACTGAATGCAACAACGGACATGGACGCGACAAAACGTAAATAATTGTCGTAACTATAGTAGCAATATTATTATGCCCTCTCGATTTATCACCAAAAAATTATTTCTAAGTTTTTTAGTGCGTAATTTATTTCCAGTATTGGAGGTATAATAAAAAATAGCGTAAAGTATTCGTGGATGACTGGTCTTTAAAACACTTGCTCTATTTCGAGCACTCCGGCTACGCCGTCGTGCTCGAAAACTCGCGCGTGCTTTAAAGACCTTGTTATCCACTCATACTTTAATATACTATTGTATAGACACCTTTGCGACAACAACAGGTTATTTACTATATCGGTGTAAAACATAAACCATTACATGTAGGATCAGTATAGTATCAGACACTAGTAGTATGTTTAATAAAGTAAATATTTATACAAAAAATCTGTAAAGGGCTTTACGCAGAACTTCTCTCGTCGACATTGTGACACTAAATAATTTAAAAGTTAGGAGTACAAATATCTTCACGTTTCTAATAAATTAAATACATTTTCAATTTAAAAAAAAAAAGTATCCCGCTGGGGTTTGAACTCGTCACATCTGCTGCTCTGTAGAATGCTCGATCCTGACCGAGGTTCCGCAAAGGATTAAGACCGGCGAATTCCATCTGCGCTATCGCGTCTCTTCGGGAAAGGTGGTTGAAACATTTTTACCCTTTTGTGACATTATCCTTTATTGTTTGAGTCTTATTTTTGGCAAATGTAAAGCCTGACCTATGTGAAAGTTATTACTTCCTTCTATTTCAACAAAATTTTATTTTTTTAAGGTGCTCACCCTGTATAGATTTGTATGAAATTGCACCGGTTCATGCGAGGTAGATATATAATATGTATGCAAAATATGGTCTTCGTCCGACAAATAGTTTTTGAGCTATACTGCCTATACTTTCAGACGAGGGAAGTAAAAAATGAGAAAATTGAAGATGTTATTGCGGAAATATAAAGCGGGACACTATAATTTTCTGATTGTCGATGCTATCCGAAGCTACTTATAGTGCCATTAACCAGTCCTTTTTGGTTCATAGGCATGTGGTAGATAGGATTCATAAACAATTAAGAAGGTACAATTGCAATACTCAAATAGTGAAAATTGGCTTACATGACTTGTCCCGGTTTGTATTTCCGCGACTGTACTTATATAACACATGAATTAGTACTGTAATTTTATAAAATAAAATAGTCTCGAAATTAGAGTTTAAAACTGTGTTGCGTCCCCTTTAGCAGCAATAACAGCTTGATTCGTTTCGCCATGGTAAATAAAGGATCAGGTACGAAATTATATGTTACACACTTAATTTACTTTAAAGGCGTTATTTGATTAAACTAAACAAGTGTTTAAACAAACACTTTCTTGGCATAAATACAACGTATTACAAGGAGAGACTATATTTTTTGACAATAGAAGAGGATCTTAATATGTTCGGATAACGAACACTTCAGTAACAGTACGAATGCATTTTATGTGTTTGGGGCTCGTACATAATAAAATTTTCAAGGGTAATATACAGTGTGTCGAAGATTGATGTTACAAGAAGTGAGATGGACTAAAAATTGTTGAATTTTATTTTAAGATTGTGGGATTAGGTCCTGCTTGGTCTGAATAGAATTTTAAGAATATTTCAGTTTTTGAAAAAACAAGTCGGTCTTGACAGTAAAGCGAAAACTATTTTCTTTTCAGGTAAACTACCCTTTCTGTTTATGATACGGCAACATTTTACCAAAAAAAGTTGTTCAGAATGATAAATTATGGCCCTATACAAAATTTCAGGAAGATCTACCTCTTTAGATTAAACCGTTATTTTTAGATTCAACAAAATAAATTGTAGTTTCTTTTCAGGTAAACTACTTTTTTGGTTTATAATACGGCAAAATTTTACTAAAAAACGTGTTCAGAATAGAAAATAATGGCCCTATACAAAATTTCAGGAAGTTCTACTTAGATCAATCCGTAATTTTTAATAAATACAATTTTAACGGTTCAATCTAAGTAGGTAGATCTTCCTGAAATTTTGTATAGTGCCATAATTTACCATTTTTGAACAACTTTTCTTGGTAAAATGTTGCCTTATCATGAACAGAAAGGATAGTTTACCTGAAAAGAAGATAGTTTTCGATTCACTGTCAGGGCCGACTATTGTTTTTTCAAAAACTGAAAATATCCTTAAAATCCTCTTCAGACCAAGCAGGACCTAATTCCACAATTTTAAAATAAAATTCAACATTTTTAGTCCATCTCACCTCTTGTAACATCAATCCTGGGACAAACTGTCCGTTTATTATTGATATCTTTTTTTATGAAATGTCATGAATATCAGTTCCAACGACGAAAATACAGCAAATCCCGAGTCGTATTTTCCAAAGATTGGGTTTGTTATGAGTTGATATTTACAAAAGATATCGAACCTTAAGCGTGCACGAATTATATTGAGGAAGAGAATATAATTAGTAGGTTACATACATATTTGATAGAAATGGACAAAAATGTGACAGACGTCTTTTTGTGGTTTAAGTAGTTACAGATATACCTGTACCACAGTGGCAATACACCAGTGTGGTGTGATCACATATTAATAACAAAAATAACAATGAGTTTACATTGTTGAATATGTCATATTAAAGTAGAAATTTATTCATTAAAGGTGACACATTATTTTTTACACTGAGTAATATATTCCAAAGGATGCAATGATCTAACTAAAACATAAATATTTTTAGTAAGGACTTAACTAGGATTTTTAATACAACACTGACAAATTTTCGAGGTTAATTCCACTCATTATAATAAGAGAAAAAGTTCTAATTAAACAGGAGCTGAAAACGCTCCTTTAGACAAAGTGTGAGATTGGAAACTATAGTATAATCAAAAATTATTTTTATCTAGTATGGCTATGGTATGATTCCTAATATATGAATGCAACTATATGTAAAGCTTGACTTTTAAGTATAAAGGTAGTAATATTCCTAAATCAGGAAATGTTCCGTAACCATACTAAATGAACATAATTTCTGATCATACTTTGTTTATTTTGAAGCTTTATTATCTAAAATATATTTACAAACACACCAAAATTTTCTGTAATTTTAAATAATATAGATACGAGACATGCATTATGATGTTTGAAATAATTTAGTACAAGTCCCTACATATTCTGGAAAAATAACTCTGAACTAAGCTTAGGAAGCTATTGTACTAACTATATCATTGCATTGATAACCAAAAGATACACTTAAAATTAACTAACTAGTGTGTTCAATTTTTGTTACACCAATATTAAGCAACGCTTACCATTAATGAAAATTCCCGACAACAACTCCAGAATCCATTAAACAACGCGGAGTGAGTGAGCTACCACGAAACAGGCGGAAAGCAATAACGATTGTCCAAAGAATAGAAATGAAATAATATCAGCTAATAGCAAATAATAACTCATTAATATAATGTTCAAATAACAATCATGGAGAAAAGCATAAAATACGTATAATATGAACAGCTTGAGCACAGTGCCAAAATTAGCTCAGTTAAGATAAACAACTCACTCATAATGAATAAAACTTACGCCTGGCCCACAAATGCAAAACGGACCTAGAAAGAGCGTATTCCAGGTGAATTTCGCAAGTAATGCTATCGATAGGGTTTTATCAAGCGTGATGATTTCACCTAAACATTAGTTTTTATCGGTTAAATTCCAACTTTAACCTTCGCTATAATCGCCGATGAATTCGGGCAATAAAGGTTATAAAATCGGCGTCGTCTGCTATGCTTATTACAATTGATAATATTACATAGTAGACTGAAAGATTTAAGCATCTCACAATAAAGCAAACAGTACGATCTTTTGGCAGCCACAAAATAAAGATATGTCCAAACACCCTGCCAAACAGCTTTAACAAGCTGGCGTAAACCGACGTACCCAAAGAATTCCATTGTAGATTTGCCAGCCGTGTCACTAAACAACCATAGTCGGAACCCTAGAGATCTGGCGACCACTGGCTGCTTACCGGTGCGAGCAGTTATTTTGAGCAATAAATTCCAAAATGTGCAGGAGAACCAAAGGGCATCTGGACGTCGTTGAACAGGAAGAACAATTAAGTAATAAACTAAAAAGGCCTAACAAGAAAGAAAGGAAAGAGGCCTGAAACAATAACAAGGAATTATCCCCCGCAGAGCTAATCGCGGAAATAGCTTACCTTCAGTTATTTAGCCATCTATGGTCATTTGGCCATTTTGCTTCAGAACAGAAACGACGGATGGGATTCTCACATAACGCGAGCACGTCAAGCAGCTTTTAAAACGAAAATTAGGAGACGCGACTTCTGTCAACAGAAAACGCGGTCCGAGAAGATTAGCTCTCGGCTCCATTCGGTGTCAAAAGCACACATTTTTTATTTAAAGCTTCCTAAGCCAAATCTCAGTTCTGGTCTTGAGTAACTACTATTAATATAGAGCTAGCTACGTCGCTATAACTCAAACTTAATGTACGTAGCACTAGACTCGTATTTTAAGCTCCTATATAGAACGATTTATGAAATTACGGTATATGTATCGACTAATTTATTAATATGGGCCAAATTTGGGTTCTCTATCACATTAACTTCAATTACGTGAATCACAATGCACTTTAGAAGTGCTAACTTCGAATTTAAAGCGCTTTGACCGCCAATTTCCCTTTTGCAGGGTATAATTTTCAATAAACGATTGTATTATTGCGATCTCCTGAAAGCTCAGACTGGGAATAAATCCTTTCAATGAATCCAGTGCGAATTTAATGGGCTTCAATTATGCATATTTCACCTCGAAAATATTACCCAGCATTGTGCTTGATATCCAAGGCTGAATCCTACTGGGTTTTGTTAAAGGTTATCTTTTATTAAATTTCGTCAAACGCATCAAAATACCGGGGTTAAAATATTCAAAGTATCATCGTATATGCACGTTTGCTTCCACTGTTTGTACTTTGTTAATAATATTGTGTGTATTTTTTTAGGTACGTAAGCGGTGCATATCATTAAAATATTTTGAATTATGCAAGGTGGCCCAAAACGGTGTGACCAATGAAACTAACTTTTATTTAATGGAATGCGCTATACGTAGCTAGCTTAAAAGTTTTTAATTGAAATACTAATTATTTTAATATACAGTTGCACTGGTCTAATGTTAACTTTCTTGAAGGTATTAACAATGTTATGCAAAAAAATGTTGAACTTCACTTGGCTGCAGTAGGTAATAGAAAACAACTGAATGAAAAAAAACCTTTGCAAAGAATTGTTTTCCGTGAGTTATCGTTCGAGTATCGAACGGTAGCTCTGGGTATTAATATACAAGATGCTCAACATTTGAAAATGTATTAAGTTTGATGTTTTTTAATAGGTATGTTTTTGTTTTTATAGTTTTGACACAGACTGACGCAAAGCCTAACCTGCTAGCCTCGAATTTGACATAGACTTTCAGTGCCACCAACATAAATAAATGGCGCCAAACAAATGACCATTCAAAAACATTTGATCATTTATGAAGGCACTGTATTATTATATATGATTAAATTGGATCGAATGTATATCGGTTCTTTCTAAAGCCTTGTGTTAATTAATATGATTGAAACTATCCCTCTACCTTGAAAAGAGTTTTATTACAGAGCTAATCAATGTTATGCCCTTGCAATTCAAAGTTAATTTTTACCTTTTTTAATAATGAGATGTTAATATTGCCCTTTCATTGGCTTGTGGTGTTCCCAGACATATTAACGTTTAAGGAATTTGTTAACGTTTTAACAGGAGCTTTCCCTACGTGTTTGTTTATATCGTACCGATAAAAAACTAAACATACTGTATAAGTACGGTTCAATAAGTGCATACAACCGAATCACAACACCATAAAGGATACACTAACAGCACTGGACAACCGATGGGGCCGTCAATATCCGCTGAAGACTGAAATAAGAGCTGGTCGGAGATCCGCTGGTCCAATATCGTCTACAACTCAAAGTTTGGGGCCACAACTATGGAAGTCGATGCCAATGCCCAAGGAGCTGGCTGTGTGTCCTTAATTGGGAGACTACACACACAGAAAATAGAGTACTGCACACGTGAAAGCTACGAGTTCACATACAAAAGATGCGGACAAATAAAATCGGGCAGTGCATATGCTATATGGAGGGTCCCGCGCAAGCTGCACGTCAGAGAAACCTTTGAAGAAGGTGTTAAAATTCTTGAAGCCTTCATATACTAGCAGAACGGTTGCACTCCGTGATATCAAACAGTGCAGGGCGCAATAAAACATACGTTTATGGTATAGAACTCCGTGGAAAAAAGTATCCCTTTGAAGATAATTCTCACATATCTTGTTTTTTAAGTTACATTATTTGTCTTTGGTGACGTAGTTTGTAATTTGCTCTGTTTAACTGTCACTTACGTGAGAATAAAGAGTGTCAATTATTTCTGGTGTTTGGTATTCAGTTTAATTGCCGGAATTCTGATTCAGAGCAACTTATAACGCCTTCTTCAAAGAAATTCATCGAGACCAGTTTCAACAGGGGAGATTTTGGATATATGCAGCGGATGCACCAACCAGCGGCGCACGGTTACAGTTTGCAGCAGGTCATCAACCAATGGCGAAAAGTGAGAAAAAGTTAGAGTGTTTTTATATATGCTATATGCTCCTTTTTGTCCGCAAATTATTTTATTGTAATTGTTGAGCTCTACAATCATATCAAACTGGCAAGAATAGGAACTGGAAAGGTTAATAATTAAAACAAAAGTTTTCCTCTCCTACATCTGCCAGAGGCTGTCCATCTGAATAATCTTTGTGAGTCATCTATTCTCCTCCACACGTAGTAGGTGCCCGAACCATGTGACGCCTCTTCTTACTATTTTATCTACTACGGTTTCTTCGGCCTGCATGCGTCTTCTTATTTCTAGGTTGCTAACATAGTCTAATCTCGAAACAAGACCACTTCTCAGGTAATCCATTTCCACTGTCATTAATTTCTTTTTTTTTGCGGCGTCTATTGTCCATACCTTTGACTTTGATATATTTATATCGAACCAAGCTGGATTTAAACACCCTAGTTTTTACTCATTTCAATTCTACACTTAATTTCAGCCCAAGCGATATTTAATTATCACGGTACCCAATTATTTAGGTATTCCGAAATTCAAAATTATTAGCTTTTTGCTCCGATTTTCTGACGTCAGGTGTGTGTACTGATAGTATGTGTACTGTGTACTCAATGGCATTGACAATCTGTTCGTATTTGGATCTGATGAGCATCCCTAACCCTGAGCTTGCGATTCCGATCTTGTCTCGTCTGCTGTGTATTAATATGTAGCTTTGGTATTTTAACGGATCTGCATTTTTTTTTTAATTTATGATATGACGTAAGTGTTTATTTTGTGTCTCTCTATTTCTAGTATTGCTCTCTGGGGGTCTGAGGCTTTCTTTCGATATCTCTGTCCACGATCTTTTTTCTATACCAGATAGATTGCTAATCACCAGAAAACCTGCACTAGAAATTTATTTTCATAAACTTTTAGCATAATAATGTTTACCTATAATAAAGTGGTCTACAAAACTATATAAACCTTAAATTTGGAGCCCATTTATCACATTTGACTGGTTTTGGCACGAAAGGCTATTAATATCGAGAAAGACGAGTATGAAATCACGAACAATGAAACTTGCTGCAGTGGTTTAAATATGAGTTTTATTTTTAAAAATAATACAAAAAGAATTCTTGAATCGTTGCTGACAGCTAGATCAATTTAACCACACCCTAACCTTTCGCGTTCCCCACTTTTGCTGAAGTGATTGTCGTCAGTGCAAATTCTTTCTCCACTGATTGTTCAAAAGTTCATTATATGAAATTCCGTCGATGCTTTATAATGCTAAAATAGAACGAAGTCCCTTTTGTAACCTTACGAAAATTGAATCCCCCCCAAACTACTTCTCCGCATTGAATCAAAAGTTTTCTCTGTAAGTTTATTACCGTTCCTCGGAGTTAAAAAATAGAAATTCCGGTTCTCGGCCCAACCGTTTCGCATATTCTATTCTAATATTCCGGGCATCTTCCAGCTTTCAAAGAAATTGTTGCGAAAATACAGATACAGTAAGAGGCGAACTCGTAACCTTTTTATGTAAAAGTAAAGAATATATTAAAAACGTATGGAAGCATTTTAGAGCTACCCCGAAGCGAATTCGAATATGAGTTTATGTGACATTGGTCGCTGTCGAGCAACGCATTTGCGTTCGCAAAGAATATGAAACATAACATTTACATTTGGCGTTCCTGCCGCTGCAAAAACAAAATGCGAAAAATGAGATAGGTTAAAGATCCCACTTAAAAAACCATTAGTCAATTTCAGGCTCTATCCTTTGTGAAATGTCCGTTGGAGCATTCAATATACATAAAAGGACTCGCTATAAAGAGGTGATCACTTAATTGCTGCTACGTGGAGTGGTTGCTTTTATTTTTATTTACTGTTAGTTAGTTGGTTGGTTGAAAACTAATTTTTTGCACGATAATACGATTTTACTTAGTTACCGAGTATGTTGCTAAATCAGTAAGTTATGGTTACCGTTCTAGAACGGTAAGTAAAAATTCAGGTTAGCGGGTTAGGTTTTGCTTCAGTTTTGACACAGACTGTCGCAATACCTGACTTGCTAACCTGGAATTTGACAAAGACTTACAGTGCCAGCATTCTGTGGTATAATGTCACATTTTACTGACGTTTGAATAAAAATACATTTCTATCGTGCAAAAAACGTCACGAAAGTTAAGGAATTACCGATCTCAGACGATAATTGCAGTCGTCACTTCCCCCCTCCTCCAAACAATTGTCTTCGATCGATAAAATGTCCTTACCGTTCTTAATACTTAATATAAAGTACTTTTTTTTCTATAATAATTTTCAAGGTCACTAGAGGATAAGTTGCATTCCTGCAGGGTCCCTAGTTTTAATGATGTTGGTACATAGATTTTTAGTTCTTTTTTCCACTAAAAAAATTATTGTCATTTTGACAGATATGTCATAATTTAATATCGCTTGCTTCATTTTTGCATTTAAAATATTTCTTGGTTTTTTTTTTATCCGATTTTATTGATGATGATGATGATTCCATGTTAAAAAGAAAAATTTGTCACGAGTTGAAACTTTGACATTCAAAATTGACATAACCATAATTTTGAAAAAGTTCTACCAACACGAGGTATAAAAATTTCCTAGCGTTTTAATCACATATCTACCAACATTGTAACACTTGGACAGTTATTATAGAAAAAAAACGTACTTTACTATAGATTTAGATTCAGTACTAAACTTAAGTGTAACCTGTTAACCGAGTTTTTATTTTTACTAAAAATATATGCATTACTTTCTATTAACTAGATTAACATAATTATCGGAAAATTGCTGAAGATATGGTATATGTAGCCCACCCTTGTTTCACAACCATCCGCTAACTAAAGCATTGTGTAGCTGTATCACCCTCAAGTAACCTACCTTCAGAAAGCTCACATAATTCCGACTAGCTCAATTCTCGGCTGCTATACGGGTAGAATAAATATGGGAATTTTATTTCACTTTTTCATAAAGGTTCTAGGTTTACAAAAAAAAAACAAAATTTTGGGCCCCAGCTATTTTAATAAACTACGAAGAATAATAACTAGCATATACAGGGTTCCCCATATTAGACCACCCATTATATCATTCGAATAAAATTCTTCTAATTCGAGTAAAGAAAGCTTTTATAACACCAATGTACAAGTAATTCTGTTGGATTTATTATTGACTTAAACGTTTTTTTTTTAAATTTTTGAAAATTACGTCTTCTAAGTGCCCTCCATCAACTTGAATACACCTTTCAATTCTGGATGCAACATTGTGTATCACCCAGAGAAGCAAATCTTCATCTATTCCTGCGATTTCTTCTCGAATGCGGTCTTTCGGCTCTTCAATGGTTGAAGGATGTCTTGCAAAGACCTATGCCTTCAAATATCCCCACAAAAAAAAATCGGGTGCCGTTAGGCCGCTTCGTCGGTCATTAACAAATTGTGTATTGATTCTCGATAGCGATTTAGAAATTCATAATAAAAATTAACCTCGCTTCCTTATCTCGATTGCTAAGGTGATGTGCCATTTGGTACTTGTAAGGATGAAATTTTAAATCGTTATGAAGGATCCTGTGAAGGGTTTCCTTGTATATTCCTAAAGAAAGTGACTACCGACTGGGTAGCACTTCTTGTAAAAGCAGCTTTCACTCGTTCAATATTATGACAGTGGAAATTATTTCATTGTTTTGAGACATTCGCCTACTCCATAAAATGTAATCCCAACGCCTACTGAACTTGACCTACAAAAGAAAAAATAATCACATACTTCGTTTAGATTTAAATCGCATATCAAAATGGGTAGTCTAATATGGGGAACCCTGTATAGCACACCACAACTAAACTAAGAGAATAATATGTACAGTAATAAATATATACAAATGTATAAATTTTAGGGGATTGAAATTATATAATCAATTTAAATAAAATGGCTATACATTTGAATAATATGATTATTTAGACTATTAGATTTCACTTTACTCACACTAAAATTTTGAACGAATAGATCCTGTAGTAAAATTATTGAGCTCTTTAATTTTCAATAATGGGCGAACAGAGTTGGTACAATAAATATCATTAAAAATCAAAGGCTGTTTGCACCTTATAGATTAAAAACCTAAATAAACTTGCATCTATATATATATATATATATATATATATATATACAGGGTGTCCCAAAAAGAATGGGACACCGATTAGTCATAGATTCCTTACGTTATAATAAATCGATTAAACGTACGAGTAATATACCTTCAGTAAGACGTTATAGGGCCTTGAAGTTAATTTTTTTATTTTTTATATTTTTGTTAATTTTCACAAATGTAGAGATAGAAGAAATAGTTATTTTCATGACAAGCGTCGAAAGTAGCAAGTATCGTGCGAGTGTTGATTAGACAAACGAGGGCGTAGCGAAGCGAAGCCCGAGTGGATCTAAAACACGAGCACAGATATTTGCACTTTCGGGCGAGTTATGAACACTATTTTTTAGACAACCACTCAAAGTAAATTCTATTTTTAAGAATTGTTTTTATTTCGTTTGCAAAATTGATCGTTATATTATTATTGGTACAATTATAAAAAATTAGAGCTTGTTGGAAGCAGAGCAACGAATAAAGCAAAAGCGTCTGGAATATTTGAATCACGGTCTGCTTAGGCCGTGATGAAACCGTGATGTGAATAACTTTGTGCCGTTACGATATGACTAGCACGATATAATATCGTGCTAGTGTATGAAATTGTCAACTTTCTGTAGTAGGCTGCTGTCGCGATAATGTTACTTTCATACGTGGTCGTCTAAAAATAATATTTTGTACTCTGTTACATTCTGAGATTGAAAACTTTTCATGTTTATGTTTTAGCCACCTGCACTTGTTCTTTTATAGCTACTATTGTCGTAATAAATGACTGACAATTGTCCAGTAGGTTGGTGTAGTGGACAGAGCATCAGGTTTGCATTAAGCGAATCCTCAGTTCGATTCCATAGGCAGGTGGATCTTTTCCGCAGTCAATTGGATTAGTAGTAGACCTGGTGATCATTTGCATTAGGGATACAATTAACGACGCTCTTCCTACAATACTGGTAATAGACAAAGGTAAACTGACCACGCGCAACACATGTTACACGCACAAGATATCTTTGACTATTTCCCTTACACACTTTAAGCCAATCAAATCTTTTAAATTTCTAAGATGTATCCAATCGGATCCCAATTATGCGATAATTAAATTATTGATAATTTTCACTAGTTCAAATTAACTCGTCGCGGCGTTTAATTAGGGATGCGCATGAATGGATTAACGTAGTTTCCACCGTACTTACTATTTATCAAAACCACTGCCAAATTAGCCAAATTAGCGAGGAAGGAAAACCATCTTAACTTTCGTTTGAGAAATAGCCTGCAAAATATGACTCAGAAGTTATCAAATTCTACCACCAACACATTAACTGAATAAAATAAAATTTTAAAAAATTTCTGAACAATGTATATAAATATAAGATATAAATGTAAACTTCAAATAACTAGCTAATAGCAAATGATTTATATAAATTTTTCTTAAATAATTAAAATTAAATAATTTCAAAATGTAAACTCACAATGTCAACACTGAAGAAGGCTTAAATAAAGCTGAATATATATTGTTTGGAAAATTGTAAATTTTTATTTCTACAAAATTAATTGGCTGCTGAAATTACCTAATAAGTTTTAAATTATTTTAAGATATTGTTGTATGGTGTACTCTTGTAATCCCTTCAAATGTACATAGATATTTACTCCGTGAAACCACGCCAATGAAGGTCATCGGCAAAATTTGGGCCAGTACTAAGTGACGCATCTGATCGTAACACAAACCGATAAATCATTCAGCTGTGTAAACAAAGACCTGCAGGAGGCCTAGATTGATACCTTTGTTTAGTTGTAATGTACTCGTACAATGAGAATAAAATGTTACTGTTACATTCTAGTTAATGCCCGCTTTTCAGTCATCAACATAATAGTCAGGAAACAGGGATCATAAATTCGATCATAGGATGTACACTCGAAGATATAGTTTTAAAAAAGTACACTATCTGGAATTATCTTGTTGGTCTAAATGTGAAGGGTCCTGTTCTTTTTGCTATTGCAAAAGAAAACACACAAAAATATTTCGGATTTTTTTTTATTGCTGAAAATTGACGAATTTTATGCGAACATCGCATTTACAAGTTTAGTTTTGAATTTTCGAGATTCAGATGATGTCAAACTAATCTCAAAATTACTTTTAACAAATGCTACAAAAATTGTTTAAACAAAGCCTACCGGGAATGCCCGGTATAAATTTCAGTATCGAAGTATTTTGAAAACTATTGCACATAAATGTATACTTCCCGCTTATGAAATGTGTAAAAATAAATGAAAACATTTTTAGCGCTCTGATTTATTGTTGTAAAAAATACGATTTATTTGAAGCTGCGTGATTTGGTTGATACACGTATCGCGCATCGCCGGTCACTGATTTGTATACTTCTTTTTTAGCATTTTAAGTTTAAGTCTCGCTTTTATGGACTATATAAATTTGGTTTTTGACCAATGTGAAGTCTGCAGAATCAAAAATAGGAAATAGATTTTACTACAATTTTGTATAAGTATCTATATGTGCTAGGTTTTCGAAAAGTAATTGCATTCGGGTTTTCCCTCTTTTTAGCTTGCTTCTTAGTAATATTTAGTATTATATGCTAGGATCAGTATAAATCGTTTCTTTACATAAAATCTTTATACTAACAAATACGCCTCGTTTTTACTTAGCTAAACCAACCTTACTATTAAGTAACTTAAAGGACTGAGCAATTGCGGCATTTTTAACTATTGAAACTGAAAATTTTTACAAAAATTGAATATCACACTAGAACGTTAGCTTAATGTTGCTGCAACTCTCAAGCCGTATATCTCAGCGTATGTGGCAAGAGTAACGTAAATAGATTTTAAAGACTATTAGATATGGACACAAACTAGTAACATACTTGAATAACATTTTACCGGTAATGATCTCCAGATATAATTTAACTAAAATGAATAAATAAAAATTCTTCAAACGCTCTTACGGAAATATTAAAATGTGAGCCACTAATAATAAATAAAACAATTGTAAAATCATAAATTTACTTTTACATATTCTTTAATTATGCATGAACATTAAATATGCAAAACTTCGGGCATTAATACAAGATGTAATTAAGTTAACCAATCTGGTATAGTGGAAAGACACAAAGGTTTTATTATCAGTAGCGAAAATAGTAAATATATTTAAGCAAGGAGTTTGTAAAATAGCAGAAATTCATTACATCTAAATGTAAATCTAATACTTATAACTAACATCAGGGTCGGAACACATTAATCACTTTTCTCGCGTATCGATGGCGGCGCTAATATCGACTTAGATTAAATTTGGCAAAAAATTGCTTCACGTTAACTTATCTTCCACTCGCGGATACTAACAGCTCCTTGATCAGCTACCATAAAACATGCTAGGCTATTAAATGTCAAAGCGTCAAGTATTTTCCAGTAATCTGGAAGCTCAAACGACTAGCAGATAACTCAGAATTTAATTTCGGCACAGAGTAGGCCAGTGTACAACATTACGCCTAATGATTTTAGCATCCTCCTTCGTCCATCTAAATCCTTTATGAGGCCCGAAATGCGTGATTTGGAGCACTTGATCCTCGTCATTGGTATCTGACCTAAATTAGCCACAAATTTTACCTGAGGTTAGAAACATCAAAGATCGCAGGCTCTATAGAAACCACCAATCTAATAGAAAGGGACTTTTGACAAAGTGTTCTCGCAAGCACGCGGCAAAGGTACTAATTATGAAAAAATAAATATCCTTTATACAAATCGTAGGACAGCGTTGGAAACGTTGCTAATTGCCCGCATGAAAGTGATATTAATTATCAGAGTGCAAATGATAAAGTGTAAAATGCCTGCGATCGCATTTAATTGGTCAGTCTGAAAAAATCTTTAAAGGGCTTTACTCAGAACTTCCCCCGCACGTGGAAGTTGTGACAGTAAAAATGTTGACAAAATGAAAGGAAAATTGGAGTAAAAATATCTAAAGCAATATTGAAATAATAAAAGCAAACACTTAATAATTGGAATTACATCTATTTGTAAATAAGAAAACACATTGCAAGCAGTGGTATTTAAACTCAGCTCAATTTCAGCGCCTGCGAAAGCGATTTTAACGCAGCTCTGCTCGATGCGGCTGGATTATAAACAATACGCTTACGTTATATATGTTGGACTCCATTCTCGTCAAGTAAAGCCTGAGTTATGAACAAATTATTACTTTTGTCTATTCCTCAGTTAAAGCAAAAATAGACAACATTTTGTTTTTTTAAGATGCTCACCCTGTATATGTTTGACACAAAGTATATTCCGCTTCGTCTCAGGTGGACATATAATAGGTATGCCAGATATTCACTTCCTCGAACAAATAGCTTTTGAGCTATACCGCCAATAGACGGGCAGACGGACAGACGGCCAGACAGGCAGAAAGACAGACACACAGATAAACAGACCGACAGACAGACAGACGTAATTAAGAAAACGTGTTGGGGACACTTAAACGTGAAGATTTGAAATATCTCGGAAGATGAGTTCTTCACGATTGCAAGGTTTTCTTCGTCTTTTATACGTGAGAGTAATAGTTGATTTAATAAACTCAAACGCTTAAAATAAAACAATACACTAAAAATGTTTGTAGCAACTGTTTACTGATAGAGCAGAAATAAAGTAGCCAAAAACCAAAACTGTTGAATCCTATAAAAAGCACATACTTTGTAATAAACTGGATTATCATATATAATGCAACTAGTGGGTTCTTGATTATCAAATAATCATTTCTGTTTACACGAGATATATTGTTTGGCAAGGATACGCGTGATTGCCTAAAACAATATATCGAGTGGAAACTTAAATGATTTGATCATCAAGAAGACACGAGTTGCATTCGGCTAGATTATATCAATCACGAGTCAATAAACAACGTTTGAACAGTTTATTTATAAATATTAAAAGTACAGTTAATGTGGTTGTTATGACAATTGTACTGACAGCAGAAAACGCGATGTTTGTGAAGGCATGTGACTATCACTTATTACTCAGGAAGGTATATGATTATCACAGTTGCTATGTACATTATCAAAAGTTAGTACATACGTAACTATGCATTTTGCCGTTTTTTATTGATTGATGTTAGAGGGAGTGAGATAATCGAGCAATTATGAAGTCCTTACATATAAAACGGTCAAGGAGATGATGATCAATGATCTTACTGTGAAAAATTGGATTGAATGCTTCAATAGAAGTAAATTTCCATTGGAAGTGCAAGAGACCGGGAAGGCCAATTTTTGTGTATACCACCAAAAATATCGATGCAGTTCTCGACATAATATTATCAGACCGTCGATTTTGGCTGAAACGAATATGTGAGATACTGCAGAATTTATAAGAACGTGAGCACGTCGATTTGGGAACGAAAAAAACTTCTGCAAAATGGATCCTGAAATGCTTGTGCAAATGTGATCAGAAGTGGACAAGAGTAGAAGCAAGTGGAAGCCTCGCACTAAATCAATATTCGTTTTGAAGTAAACGTTGAGTTCTTGATCGGTGATGCTACCTTGCTGCCATGTAAAAACAGTAAAGTAAAAGTGAAGTCTATCGTTAACGACGCGACGTACAGGGTGATGTGGTCAGCACCATGTCTTCAACGACTGCCTTTCCCTACCTCCATAACCGCTGTTTCGGTATCCAATTTGTACAGTGACTGTGTAGACTGTCTGCCGGTTGCCAGGTGTGGGTATTGAACCCCGTATCGCGGTACTGCAGCCGAGCTCCCTAACTCCAGGAAGTATGAAACTTAAACTTCGTTTATTCTAAAAACACCGATGAGGAATTTTAAGATAAGTTCCTTTAACACCCGGTAAAATTATTGTTCCATTTAAGTTGTTTATTGCAATACTAGTTATTAAAAGTAATATAAGATGCAATAGCATAGTAGAGCATAAAATAGATTCAACAATTCTTGCTTGTTCAAAACGTCCAGCGGTTTAAAGAGTGCGTAACTTCTTCATCGAAGTGTTTCGCCTAGTCAGAGCTTTTGTACACTTCTACGACCCAGAAACAAAACAGCAATCGATGCATCTTGCATCAATTTTTTCGGATAGCCGTGGAATAAAAATGATTGCATCTGGATAAAGGTAAAAACTGAACAATATTATGCTACATTTATTGACAATCTTGATATTGTTGGCCAAAGCCACTTTTTCCAGGACATGGTGCCTGTAATAAATCGCACAATGCTATCAATACAATTCCTAATCTACGGTTCGAATTATTCGAAATCTCCCCGTATACAGCAGATCTGGTTTTCTCGGACTATTATCTCTGCTCTCAAATCAAAAAGAGTTTGTAAGAACGTAAATGTTTTTCTAATGAAAAGGTAATAGAAGCTGTGGAAGCCTGCTTTACAGAACAAAAGAAACCGTTTTTTAAGATTTAGGGGAGACTATTTTAAAGAATAAAATATTTTGAGTTTCAAATGTTAGTAGTAGAATGAGAACACGTATATCACTACACCTTGGTAGGTCCGCTGTAACAATAATTTAGCTATAAGAGAAAAATAGGTAAAACAGTAGACACAATACTAGCAAATAGCAGAACTCAAAAAAATATATGTCTTACTAGTACATTATTTGTTGTTTATGCCGGTGATACGCAATATATAAACAAGTGAATAACAACCGGGCATTACAATTCATAACGATAAGCAGTTATCGTTAACCACAAATCACGTATCTTGATCCGTCGTTACGTACACAGTAATGGTTGATCATCCAATTTTTGATCCATTATTTAACTGAGACATAACATTTTTTATGCACCACGGGCATTATTTGATATTTATGCTCTCGGGCGTAAACATCTTTATAATGCTTTTTTGGTACATAAATAACTATTATGTGTTAGCACACAAGTTGCAAACTGTAATTATTGAAAGGTTAGCATCAAATCACAGCAAAAACACATCAAGTGAAACCTTGCAATCTTTGTCTATAATCGTGGACAAAGTCGCTAAATTCATAGTGTTACATCAGACTCGGTTTATTACAAAGTGTGTTTACAAGGAATGTTATTTAAGAAATTAAGAAAACGTATCAAAACTAAGTAAGTATGAATTTATTGTGAAAGTACATGTAGTAGAACTTCAAAATATTCGAATTTTAAACAACAGTTAACTAGCAACACACTTGGAATGGGCTTAAAGTTGGTCAAAGGTAAATCACGATACAATAGGCTTCAGCGATAACGGAACACTAAACATATACCGCACACTTCAATTACAACCAAAAAGGAAAAAATATATACAGCATCGACGTTTTATCGTGGCAGGGTGTCTCGTGCTGTAAGTGTCATAGTGGGAAAAGCTATCAAATCGTAAATCCTTCTAGAGGCCGGCCGTGTGCTAACGCAGAGGGGTTTCACGAAGACAAAGTAATAGAATAATTACAAAAAACTTGTTTTTAAATCCACCGTGAAACAAACAATTATAAGAAATTAGTTGTGTGAGATTCGTTTCAAAAATGAAAAAGGCAAACGTATTCCAAATTCACTAAATTCTTGAAAACGAATCACACCTGTGCATGTTCGATGAAAAGCGACCCAAAAACCGAAAATCTGAAAAAGTGTAACGGTCGATTAAAAACTTGAAGAATCTGAAAATATGACACTACAATACTAATAGAATAAATAGAGTAACACCTTTTCGAATGTTATGGCACAATATAATTTGTGTTACAATTATTTCTTTGTCAGGTCATTATTTTATAATTCATTGTTTCTCTACTATAAAGTGTTTGCTTTAGATTTGAACATTTATTAAATTAATCAAAAGCAAATAACGCAAAAATTTGGTGCAATAACAAAATCGAATGTGCTTACTGTACAGGGTGATTTATAACGGGCTAACCAAACTTCAACAGTTTGTTGGGAAGGTCATTTTGAGTAAAAAATCTCATATAAACATAGGTCGTATTCCATTCAGTTACCTAACTACAAGAGATCAAAGTTTTATTAATGTCGTAGTGAATTCACAATATCAATAAATTCTTAATATCAAGTTGACAGAGATTAAACAGCATAGCACAATCGTTTTCAATAATGATAATTGTATCATTTAAATTAGTTATTTGTTGTACTTGCATCAAAAGATAGAAAGAGCTTGAATCAAGTAAATTAATTGTTTCAAAATGGAAGTTTTTAGTACAGCTGAATATCCAGACATCGTTTTTGTTTATGGATTGCAATGGCACTACTCGCCGTGCGACTATCGAATACCAACGTATATACCAAAATAGGCGATAGCCTTCTAGAAGAGTATTCAGTCGTACATTTCAAAGACTACGAGAGACCGGGACAACAACTGTAGGTAATAATGGTGGTGTTTATGCTGGTAGATGCGACAATCAGCACTCAACGCATCTCAACACAACTACATCTTTTCCAAAACTTTGTATGGCGGACACTACATCGTCAGGAACGTTATCCATGCCAATTTCAGCGAGTGCAAGCACTGCAGCCAAGAGATTATGGTCCGCGTCTGGAGTTTCGCCACTGGCTGTTATAACAAGCTAATGATGACCCATATTTCATTACCAAACTGCTATGGTCTTATGAGGCCCATTTCACAAAATACGGAATAAATACGATGCACACCTTCAGTTTTTGGTCTTTCGAAAATCCACATGCCATCATTCAATCTCGATTTCAGCAACGTTTTAGTGTGAATGTTTGGGCTGGTATTTTCAACCAGAAATTACTTGAAATCAAGGTTTTGGATGATCGCTTTATGAGGTGTTGGAAGACACTCCACTTCATATTCGATAACGCATGTGGTATCAACATGATGGTACACCACCCCATTATGGAAGAAGAGCAACTACGTGGTTAAACGTGAACTATCCTAGTCGATGGATTGGTCGTGGTTGTCCCATTGTTTGGCCGTGAAGACCTCCCGATTTAAATCCTTTGGAATATTATCTTTGGGGACATTTAAAGCAGCTGGTGTAGAGTGCTAAAATAAACACTCGTCGACAATTACTAAAGAATTAACAATACATCAAATGAAGTTCGTAATTATAATGGTATAATTTTTCGTGTATACGACTCGCTGATTCGACGGTGCCAGGCTTACATTCGAGCTCAATAAGCACATTTTGAGCATTTGTTGTAACAAATAATTATTTTTATACAAATTTCATCTATTTTGTTTGTTTAATCGCTGTCTACGCTTATGAATGTTCTGCGACGTTAATAAAACTTTGATCTCTAGTAGTTAGGTAACTAAATGGAATACGACCTATGTTTATCTAACATTTTCTACTCAAAATGGCCTCCCCAACAAACTGTTCAAGTTTGGTTCGCCCGTTAGAAACTTTGTATACAGGGTGTCCCAAAAAGAATGGGATACCTATTAGTCATAGATTCCTTAGTTTATAATTAATTGGTTAATCCTAATATACCTCAGTACAAAGTCCCTCCAGTAAGAAGTTATAGGGCCTTAAAGTTCAATGTTAATTTTTTAATTTTTATGATAATTTTACAAATATACAGATATCAATTTCAATGTAGGTACACTTGATTACTATTATGTACTGCACTAATACAAAAATTTTCATAAACTATATTCTTAATTGTAAGAGGCACTTTGCCTACCTGTGAAAACTTCTTTTAGCTCTAACTTTGTTATCTGTTACATTTTTTTAAATTTTAGGTTGTTATTTGAAAGAGAATAGAAAAGCGTAAAAATAAATTGCTCATAGTTCATAAGCGTAAAAGCAACCGTTTATCTTAAAATGCCCATCAAAAATTTTTGGTTGTCATTAAGACGTGTAATTATCAAGTAGCCATGATCACAAAAACAATGGATAGTAATTGTAATCTAGTAAACCACAATAACAAATCAATAAAATTAATGACTTTATTGACATACAAATTTTTTCTTTTGTGCTTACGAAAATACTGCGACATAAATTCTCCAATGCTGAAATGTCCATTATCTCACGGCATTTTCGTAAGTATGCATAAAAGATTGTTTTTTATGTTATCAACGTCATTAATTGATTTATTATTGTTGTTTGCTAAATCACAAATCACTACCCATTGTTTTTGTGATCATGGCTACTTGATAACTGCATGTCTCAATGACAATCAAAAGCTTTTGATAGGTATTTTAAGGTAAACGGTTGCTTTTATACTTATTAACTTAGAGCACTTTATTTTCACGCTTTTTAATCCTCTTTCGGATGATAATCTAAAATTTGAAAAATATTTACAGATAACAAAGTTAAAAGTAAAAGAAGTTCTCAAAGGTAGGTAAAGTGCCTCTTACAGTTGAGTCTAGTTTATGAAAATGTTTGTATTAGTGCAGTACATAATAGGAAGATTTCAATGGTGGTACACTTGGTACCAACATTGAAATCGTTATCTTCACATTTTTAAAAATCATCATAAAAACAAAAACTAAAAAATCTGTAAAAGGCTTTACCCAGAACTTCCCTCGTCGATATTGTAACACTAAATAATTTAAAAAATGAAATTAAGCTAGGAGTAAAAAAATATCTTCATGTTTCTAATAAATTAAATAAATTTTCAAAAAAAAAATCCGTTACCGGAGGTATTTGAATCGCGGCGCTTGCGACTGCGAACAAATTCCTATTATTGTTATTTTGACTTCTTTAGTAAACTGGATGTCAAGTGTTATTATTAGTTCTGACCATCTATCCCGATTTGTAATTTTATTTACCGTCTCTTGCTTAATCATACATCCTATCCCAGCTGCTGCGCACTCTATTAGAGAATAATACTGGTCTAGGAAAATTTATCGAAAACCATTTAAAGAAATACAATTCATCGAATACAATTAATCGAAACGCAATTCATCGAAACCACAATTCATCGAAAGGACAATTAATCGAAATGCAATATATCGAAATACAATTTATCGAATCAACAATTCATAGAACAGAAAATTCGAAATAGCGCATTATAGGAACTCTATCAATTTTTTTTAAGGATAATAACATATTAATTATTTTATTTGTTTTGAGTTTAATTATACCGAACAACTCTTAGGAATTGCAGCATACCGCTAGCGTGCTTAAGTCAACAGCCATTTTACGTCAGGCGTGTTATGTTTACTTTTAGATAAGTATTCTTAATATTTCTATATTTTAACGCCATATCAAATTTCGTTGGTCAGCGTGTCTATTTTCACAAGAATAATGAGCAGGAATACGAATAGTAAATAATGAGCATTACAGAAACAAAATAATGGTCATTCTTGAAATATAAAAATTGCTTCCGACCTTTATAGGGGGTATTGGATTTCTTCGGTATAATTAAACTCAAAACAAATGGAAAAACGAAATACATTATTCTCAAAAAACCTGTTGAAATCCCTACATAGGCCAGTTTCTGGGGAATGAAAAGTAACACAAATAATGCAGAAATGTTGCAAGAATGATTTTTGACACAAGAAATATTGCTACAATAAAAATCAAATACGTTGATTAGTAAAAATAATAAATTCAAAAATGTTGTGATAACTTTTCTAATTCCTTAAAATGTATGTCCTTTGTGGTCAAAGGAAATTTTACCTCCTCTTTAAAATTCTATTCTCTTAAAATGAATTATATGTGACATGAAATGTTGTTAAAAATGCAACTATTAATAAAGCTTTGTTTTATTGCTTTTAATTAAAAGATTTTTTTTGCAAAATAACAAAATAAAAATAACGCGTTGAAAAAATACTCAATATATCATAATTATTTTCTCCTGTTAACTTATTGTACATTGAAAGGTTAAAAATAAAATTTCTAAAGGAAAATATTTAGTGGGAGAGATGATTGTAGAGTATCAATTGATTCTAAGGAAGGGACAGATTATTTTGTTAGGCCACCTGCTTCTATGTGCAGCGAACCAGAACCCTTTCCACCTACTCTGCTTCCTCCCCTTTGTTTACTCCCTCTTGTTGCCTCTCAATTAGAGGCCTCTGGGAGAGCTTTGCTTGATCCAAATTATTCCCTTGAATCAAACCCCAACCTTGAAAATCTAATGCAGACATTTGCAAACAAACTTGAACGGCTTCAGCTAAATGGACCAACTGCCAAGCTATGGGTTCAATATTTTCATAAGACAACACTGATGAAGCAATCAATTCAAGCTGAGAGGAGCGGAGGAGTTGCATATCAATTGTGTGAAGAAGATGTTGCCCTATTTCCACGCCAGTGGCCATTTTCTTTATGAACCACTTTTTGTATTTATTGGGTTTTCTCAGAGAGAAACCGAAAAACGCCCAATTTTAGGTCACGTTTTCGCTCCTAGGAACCGACACTGACCTCCACGGAAGGGGAAAATCTAGGATAGTAATATTGGGCCATAACTTAAGAGATTAAAACAATAAAACCTTTACCATGAATTATTTCCGAATTGGATTACCCAGCAACTGGCCAAACAATGCGAAATTTCGATAAATTTTATTTCGATTAATTACTATTTCGATGAACTGTGTTTAGATGAATTGTTTTTGATGAATTTTCCGGTAACGGATCTAATTCTATTTCTCTATTTCCCTTTTGCTTTATCGCTGGTAGTAGGTACTAATATATCTAATTTAGCCCGATTGAATTCATAATTTACCTCTATTTCTTTCCCTTTCAGACTTCTTGTGTTCCATTTTCCTATTTTCCACATTTTTATTTTGTTTGACATATCATTTATAGTTTTAATACCTATTCGTGATTCGTGATTCATTATCAGGTCATTATTTTTCATTCATCGCCTCTACTATAAAGCTTTTACTGTAGAATTGAACATTTATTAAATTTATCACAAGCACTGCAAGTTGAAAGAACTAAGACCGGAAAATTGATGCAATAACAATAATCAAATGTACTTATTTTATAAGTAAATATTGCATAATAATTACAAGCGATTATAGAGCAATCCAAAAGTTAAAGAAAAAATTTAAATAAATGAAATGGTGTTTTAAAAAATGCAACAGATACAAAATAACTAACACTTGCTTTTGGCAAATGAATGTTCAACTTTAAAATCAAACGCTTTAATGCATGCTGTGATGCAGCTGCTATAACATCAGCTACTAATATTGTTGTATTGCTATTATAAAATAAACTCACAGTAGACATAGATAAAGAAACTTTACTTGAAGTTGACGCAAATAATAAATTTCTAATCAATCAGTAATACCTTTTTAAGTACGAACAATACAAAAGGTTACATGGGATATAGAAAAAGCAAACAGAATTCGGTCGGAAAACTCACACAGCTGTTAGCAATTTACCACTACGTTTGATAATGTAATAATCAACTAGAATATCCAAATCATTTAACAGAATGCCTAATTAATAACTCTGTACAGGGGTACCCAACTAGTAATTGACTTACAGAACTGTTGCATCAAGCTACGCATCACTACGAACGTCGTACGACAGAAGTACAATGTCTCATCTATATTCTTGAATATAATAATGCCGATATTCTACCGCTTACGCAAATGGAAAACTTATAGCTCTATTGGAATTTGTATAAACAGAGAACCATATATTTACTGGTTACTGGTTGCCCATGATCTAGCTATTTTCCAGAATACGGATACTCCAGAGAAGATAAACTAAGACTTTGAGAGATGGAACAAGATTGTATTAATGAAGATTGAACATAAAGAAAATGTACCGCTAACAAATACTAAGTGCCAACAGATAATATATTAAAGTTATTGTACTACATAGAGCATTAAAAAATAAATAAAATTTCTTGCAACATCACAATATCTTAAACAACGAGGTTGTGCCACTTAAAAAGGCAGACCCACCACTTACTTCTCCATTCATCAAATGATTGGTAACACTGTAGAAGCTATCGACGAAGAGCAAAATTTAAAATAATAGATCTACAAAAGATGCAAGTGGTAAAGTTTTAATTTATTTCGTTCTCACACCTTAGAATTGTTCTTTCCAGCAATTTCCAAGTCGTCCAATATTCAGTCTTAGGTGTACCTACAGGTTCATAACTCAACACTCATTTCGGGATATGAGGTTGTCTGTTTTGTGGAGTTGCTGTTGCCGATTCGTTCTATTCTGTTATGTGTTTGTTTCAACAGACAACGATTTTCTACATTTCGAAGTGGAAGCAAAATAAATGCACATTATTTGATGAAAGACCAATGTTCTTCAACTGATAGGTTAATTTCTTTAATTTTCACACACCCGCAATTTCTGCAACATCTACAATTTCTTTAATACCAAAATTCAAAACTATAAACGAAATATTAAATAACGAGTCAAGCAAATAATCTAAGTTTTTTATATCTGTATTGAGTAATTTTCTTCCCTACAGTTGCTATTAACTCATTAATTAATGTAATTTAGCCATTTATTATTTATTATTAGTATTATAACTACCTTCATGTAGCCACAATACATCCCAACAGGGGATTACGTTTAAATTATAGCCCATTTTTCTGTAGGAAACTGGTAATGTGTGATTTTTGTGATCGTAATTTGCAATTTAAACTTAAAAAGTCACACTTTCTTGAATAAAGTGATAATATTATAATATAGGTGGCTCAGCAATAATCGGCAATACTTTTATGCATAGATTTACTCACTGAAAGGAATAATACAAAAATACAAAGAAAGGGCAAAACTAAACTGAAAACTGCGACATAAAGGAGCTAAACAGCCGAAAAGGATTAGCATTTATTTCGGATAAATGGTATTTGGGCATTAGTTCGCCCGAAATAACATATAAGAGCGTCTCTAAATATGTGATCAGGATAGGAAGTTGCAGGAAAGCGTCCTAAAAACAATTTTGGTTGCCTTTTAAATCGCTATAATTAAATTCTAAACGAAAGAAAAGTATGTAATCATTTCCAATTTAATCTTTCTTTTCAGAATAGACACTCTAATTTTTTTGTACGTTGATGATTTGTGCTTGCAGTTACCGAATCTAAGACGTCTCGGCGTTGTTCAGCTATCCGTACGCATGGGAATTGTGAAATAAATATGTAAAACTCTATGTCACGCACACGACTCCCTCAAAGGAATTCTTCCTAGCATTACGGCTGCGTTCTCACGATTCACCAAGCTTCTTGAAAGTAAATATAACCTTCAGTTCCCGTCACAACTTTTCTTTGGTGGTGAGTGTTTTGTAGTAGAGAGCCCGTGGCTAAGTAACTAACAAGAACTACGAATTTCAGAAAAAATTTTTAATCTCACAATTCGAATATATTCTAAAATACATTGTCTTAAATTAATGTTACAATAAATGTAACTATACGTATTAGAATCCATACAGGCACAGGTATTTTAATAATTAAAAATATCGATTACGATGCTTATACTTATTGTTGCTTATCTAACTGCACGTAGTTAGTTATGTTTAAACTTAAATTTTTTTGTTTGTCAATACCCCAATATATTAAATATAAAATGTCCTCTAATTATTGTAAAGAAATGAATATATTTTGACTACATTTGAAATTATGAATAAAATATTTTTCGTACGTAAAAATATGATAATGTAAGTGCGTTGGGCAATTGCTCTCCATATACCAGGATACAAAAAAATTGTCTCAAAATTTTACTATCACCTTCACCCTATTTATTGTTCTCAGTCACTGAATAACAGCACGAAATATAGAATTTGCACAATATAGAATTGCAACTGTGTTAAAATATTACACGAGGATAAAAACTCTGAAGATGGCTACCTAAAATGCTAAATGAAGTGGTTGGAGAGCACTTCATTTAAATGTATTTAGAATTTCTGCTGCCATTTATAAAGATGGATACATGTTATATTCGTTAAGAATAAAAAGTAAGTACTTCAAAAAACAAAATAACAAGGAGACGAAATATTCACCACCAGCATACCTACTCATAACAGGAGGCGCAAAAGTCATCACCCTATCGGAAGATATTCTCATGTTTGCCAATGGCGTCTTATGTCATCGCGACTTTGACATTTGTGAAGTAAACAGAAGTAGAATACGCATAGACCAACCATGGATCGCTATACTCTTCAAAAACGCGAAATAATTGTGTCAATGTTTTTGACTAATAATCGGTCAGTGGTTTTGGCTCAACGTTAATTCGTCGTCGACTCCCTGGTCGTGTGGCTCAACCTTCGAACAAGATGTTTGAAGGGCTCAACACAGAACAGTTGCAGACGTGGCCAAACTCAGAGTAATTGTTCGATCGAGAATATCGCTTCTGTGGCTGCAGACGTCCAAGAGAACCCTCAAACATCAACCAGATTACGGACCACGTCACGCAATTCGGCATTAGTAGACGGTCTTTACAGCAAATTTTGATGAAAGATTTGAAAATGTTTCCGTACAAAGTGCAATTGCACACACAGCACGAGCTACAATAGATTTTCTGAAGCAAGCTTTTCCCGACCGTTTAATCTCTCGTTTTGGAGATTTGCACTGGCCCGCAAGATCGCCCAATTTGACCGTTCCAGACTTCTTTCTTTGGGGCTTTCCGAAGTCACGGATCTGTACGAACAAGCCACAGACCTTGGAGGCCCTAAAAGAGAACATCTGTCTAGAAGTGGAGACTTTCCCACAGGAAACTTTGAGAAAAGTAATAGAAAATGCTGTGAAACGAGCCCAAATGTGCATCAACTCTGGCGGCGGCCACTTAACCGATATTATTTTCGGGACTTAATGGAAAAAAATTCAACGTCTAAATAAACATAATCAACAAACAGAACCAAATTTTTATTTACAAACAAAGTTGCTGTCTCAGAAAATCGCGTGAGGACTTTTACGCCACTTAGTACATGTAAGATTATGGTTCCAGCAGGACAGATAAAATAAGAATAATCAATTTTTTCTTATTTTTAAGATAGTATTATATACCAGGAAGAGGGAGTCAGCGATCGTAGTACAAATGTATTGTATGTTATCGCGTCATCGTTTCGTAAATGTAGCTGTTTACGAAAATCTTAGCGTGACAATTTTGGAAAATTAGAGCGACTGTCGAACATACTCGACTTTTCAAAGTGCAGCTTATAAATCTGATCTTCCGATCCCGTCTCGTTTTCGTGCAGTAGCATTTCATATGGTTCTCCGATCGGATATATAGGGTGGCACGGCCGCCTGATGAATTTTAGTAGACAACAACTGTTGATAATGGATCCGAAAAGAAATAAATAAAATGTCATTTAAAATTGTCAAACTAGCTGTTTGTAATTGTTTGTCCATTATTATAATCGAACGAATATAAACTCAGTATCTCGAACGGTCTTACTGAGCAACGTATTTCTATTTAAGGTCAGTATGGTGCAGTATACAGTTATCTACGAAGCATGCATGGACACATATTTATGCAAATGAGTACTTACAAACACGTCTGCTATCTTTCATAAAAATCACATTCATCCTGTTCTTTTCTCCCCTGATTTAAAGATGTCCCACTATGCCAAAACAAATTGTGATGGTTTCATAAAAGAAATACGTTTGTTTAAAAATAAGTCTAGTTCTAGATCTACTAAATAAATTATTGAAGGAAACTACAGGGTTACGTACAAAAATTCAATAACATCACTTGTAAAACGTACCGTAAGAAAATAAATATTGTGGGAAACTGCAGCGTAAATTACAGGATTTTTATAGAAACAGGTCTAATGTCACTATAAATAGATATTATTCAATAGTTTTCCATACTCACTCTGTATATGAAATGTTCATTATGATCATGCCAGGGACCATTTTACATGTACCTGTTAATATTTGTAATATACATATCTCTACCTATACAGGGTGTCAAAAAATAAAAATTAAATATTAAATAACTGAAAAAAAGAGTCTTAACCAACAGAGATGCGAAAACGCCTGCTTCAAAGGATACTACCTCTTAAAGTTAGGGATAAAATATGTTTTGCCTTTTATAAATTAAGTACCTGAAGAGACCAATTTTGAAAACAATTGCTAGTAATAAAATATAACATTTCAATGGGGCCGCATTTCTCTGGTAGTTTTAGTGTGCAGTATATTTGTACATAATTATAGTATGTAACGGCTTTAACTGGCTCCTTCTGTCCGCCAGTAAAAACCCTTTTACCATGCTGGTAATGTTAAATACTATTACTTTAGTTCCATGTTATTTTAGTTAACAGTGTTAAAATATACAGATGATTTACTGAGATATTAGGGAAAGCAGCCGTGTCATACTGTATCCAATTTGAGATCAATTACGTAGAAGGAATATTTACTGAATTGTTTATCAGTTGCATTTTCTACCTCATCGAAACTGAAATCAAATTCATAACCTTTGACAGTATTTTTGGTTAAAACTTCTGCAACATGCCATTTATCGGATATTAAAATGCAGTCGATTTAATTTCTGCTGTATTGAGTATAGTTCCTGCAATCTCGCTTGAAAATAGTATTCAACACCGCAAAACTAATATCGAGATAGGTTTGTAACAAACGTACACTGTTTGTATTATGTTGTCTGATAACGAGCTCATAGTAGTTAATATAGGACAATCAGAGGCGACACGACATAACCAACTTTGGTATTTCTCTTTGTGTACAGAAGTACAGAAAATACATAAATTCTAGAGTTTTATGCTCGAACAATAAGCACCAAGCTACTGTTTAGTACAAGTTTGTCATTTTCATACTGCAATTCGTACATCAAATCTATATACTACAGCCGAAACGCTTGCATCGATTTTATTAAATTTTATATCTAACTCATACAATTTTCATATGGGCTTTCAAAGCTACTATTATTGTAACGAATTATTGATAATTTAATTTATGTCCAGTTCATCAAAATTACACTTCGGTGTCAGTAAACAACTCCTGTTTTATCGTGCTAACATATAAAAGCGTTTCGTCTACTTTATAGTACACGGTTGAGTTCAGAGATGGGAAAATTACCTTAAAAAGTAATTAATTACCAATTATCAATTACCGCCCAATAAAGTAATTGAATTACCAGATTTTCAATTACTGAAATAACATAGTAATTCAATTATCTCTTACTTGGTAATTGTAATTGCACAACATAAATTACTTCTTCAATTACTTTCACTAAAAGTTGTTGTATATTTGTATTTTGCAGTATTTAGATAGCCATGTGCTAATACATGGTTTTAAAAAAGTAAATTATCTTTAATAGATAATGATTATGAACCAATATTATATAATCGAGCTATTTATTGTCAATTGTTATGGAACAAATTAAATTACTTATATTATATCGTACTTTACTCTGTAAGCTGTACTTACCGCAGACATGTTTTTCGCTTCTTACACAATAATTATGAGCAAGCTACAATTCTATATCCTGCACAGCCTACACTACAGAAGACATGTGCATTTCATCTACAAACATACGCGTCTGCACAAATATCTCTTTGCTCGTGCACAAAACTAACTGATATCTGAATAGCCAGGAAATCATAAATTGTACTTATATTGCTCCAGGAATGGCCTATTGCGGTTTGCTTAACATGTAACTTAATAAGGCCTTATCTTATTTTCGGCGTTCTGAAGATTTAATACCCAATCAACATCAGTAATTTAGTAATTTCATTACCAGAACGTAATTCAATTATCACGAATAATTTCAATTACCACAAATAATTCAAATACTTCTAAAGTAATTTAAATACTTTAGAGTAATTTAATTACTCTAAAGTAATTGAGTAATCGAATGTAGTAATTAATTACTTTCAAAATTTAATTGTCAAGTATTTTTTAAGAAAAACGGCAGTTACCGATTACAATTACAGTGTTTTTAAAAGTAATTCAATTCCAAAACAAATCAACAAAAAAATTAGTTACTACTTTAATTACAATGTAATTAATTATTGCTCAGCTCTGGTTGAGTTTGAAATTTTACAAATTTTATCGAAGTTTTAATTCTTAGGGACCTTTTAGAAGAGATCTGCGCTATCAAGGAGGCTTTGATGCTGTAAGGAATGTGGTGAATTTTCGATTTCGAAAAAAAATATTTATCAACTGTAGTAGGTCAAACTTAGGTTTTTCATATTTATATTGAACACTTCTCTAAGCTGATTTACTTTCCCTACACATGAACAATCATTGGAGGATTGTTATTTATTGTAGCAGATGCGAGACCTTGTTAATATTGTCTTCATAAACCAAATAAAGCCTAATTACCTTTTTTGGATAAACATGTTATGGAATTGCGTAATTTAGGATATCGGTTTAACGATCGTTTTTACTTCTACTTATTTATGATCTACACTTGCAATCCTTCCATGTGTGGCAAAACATATTTCCCGGAAATCTTGACGGTAAACTCCTCGAATAACTGCTGATACCTACACTTTACATTGCGTTTTATATCGAACAACCTACTACTGCTTGAAACTCATATTGCTAACTTTTATCTTCTGAGATGTTTACCTTCTAAATAGCCTGGCTTTTCTTATCTCCAAAGTCGTTCCTAGGACCGTGAAAGTAATTTTATGTTCGTAAAAATAACTTATTATTTCGAAATTAAGTATTATTATATTACGGCACTCCGTATTTGTTGATCTATAACTTTGGTAAACTGTTTATGTAATAATTAATTATTAATTTAGCGTCTTGCTTTTATTGTTGGTGCATATTGGTACGTAACTTTATTTAGTGTTTATATTTTAGTATTTTCCGTCCACTACGATTTGGTTTGCTGAAATTGAATCAAGGAATAGCTATTTAATTTATCGGTTTTTTACTTCCCTCGTCTGAAAGACGGAAGAGACTGGATAGCGCAGTCGGAATTTCGCTACAGTTAGATCCGCTGCGGATATGCGGTTAGGTTCGAGCGTGTGCAGAACTGCAGATTTGGCGAGTTCAAACCCCAGCGGGATACATTTTTTTTATTTGAAAATATATTTAATTTATTAGAAACGTGAAGATATTTTTACTACTAACTTAATTTGATTTTTAAATCATATAGTGTCACAATGTCGACGAGGGAAGTTTTGAGTAAAGCTCTTTCCAGATTTTTTTTAGTTAGATTTTTATTCCATTACAGCTGACGCCCATTCTATATTTGGTTAGTTTTACTTTGAAGTTGAATATTTATATTCTCTATTCGTTATTTTTATCTTCATCGGTGTTGTTATAGACTATTAACAACATTACATATTACATACACAATGCGGTAATGAATAGATATTACCGCACCCAGTGCGGTAATGGATATTACCGCACTTTTTTTATATCAAAAATACATTGAACCATTGAAGATAAAATATTGAACAATACACGTTTGCTTATAGCACTTAACGAGACTCGTTTTTTTTATTAGACATTTACCAGTTCAACAAATTGATTGTTATTCATGGTAGCGTTAATTCATATATACTAATACATGACAAAAATCAGAATAACAGAAAGGTTAATATCACCTCTTAGAAATACAAGTTAAAATAGTTAATTTATACACAGTATGGTAGATGAAATAAGTCAGTTAATCACCATCAGAATCACTTGATATTAGATAAATATCTTGAGGTAATTTGCGCTTCAATCGCGTGTGTATTTGTTTTTGACCAAGTTTATAATACACTGCACCATTACAATTGTCAATATTGTCGTGGAATCTTTGAGTTAACTGTTTAATATGTTCATGGATTGTAGATATGCCGAGTTCAGAGTGAAGTTGATAGTTGGTAAGGAACCATGGAGCATTGACGGAGATCCTGAGGATTTTGTTTTGCAGGGCTTGGATTTTATTTAAGTTTGTTTTTGATGTGTTCCCCCAGATGACACAGCCATAGAGAACTAGTGGCCGAATTAAAGATTTATAGAGTAGGGTAGCACATTCAATTTTGAGTGAAGATTTTCTGTTAATTAGTGGATATAACTGTACTAGTCTCGTATGGCCCTCATTTAGTTTTTTAATTATGTGAAGCCTCCAAGTTAGGCGAGTGTCCAACTACAGACCTAAGTATTTCAGTGCGTCCGTTTTAGGATTCCAGATAATAGGATTGTTGTTGATTGAGACTGGTGGTGGGTCAATGATGCGTTTAAGTTAGAAAATTTTTGCGACGCATTTATCGTAGTTGATTGTTAGGTTCCATTGTTTCATCCATCTGGCTAGAGTGTTTGTGGCGGTTTGTAGCTGGGATATCGCTACTACTAGATTTTTGTTTCTGACTAGCAATGCGGTGTCGTCTGCATATAATTCCAGATCCGCGTTGATGCTGGGTATATCACTAAGAAGAATATTAAATAGTATTGGGCCCAGGATACTCCCCTGAGGCACTCCAGCTCTAATATGTCGGGTTGTGGATACTGTAGCGTGAATTTTAGTTGCAAACGTTCTGTTATCTAGGAATGAAAACAAGATTGCTTTTAGATAGTCTGGTAATTGCAGTTTAGATATCTTGTACTTAAGAACTTTTGTTCACACACGGTCGAAAGCTTGTGCTAAGTCAACGAAAAGTGTCACTGTGTATCGTTTGTTTTCATATCCTGCTTCAATTGTTTCGACGATCCTTTGGAGCTGATGGCATGTAGAATGTCCCCTTTTGAAACCGAATTGGAACTTTGGCAGCAGCTCCAGTGTCTCGATTTCATTATTGAGCCGAGTGTAAATCACTTTTTGGAGCAATTTCGATAGTGTCGTAAGAAGACTAATAGGCCGATAGCTAGAAACGTTTTCCTTGTTTTTTCCGGGTTTGGGAAAAAGTAAAATAAGATCATGTTTCTATTGATTAGGGAAGTAGCCGTTCCTTAAACAAGCATTAAAAAGGGTTGCTATGTATGCTAAGGCTTTGCGAGTCAGATTTTTGAGGATGATGTTGGAGATTCCATCTTCACCTGGGGATTTATTTAGAGGAAGTATTTTGATTATTTCGATTATTTCTTTAGGTGAGGTTGGCTTTATCTGTTCTCCAGCTATCGGTTGGTGGGTTTCTATGTGTCTAACAGTTAAATTTGCAAAGCAAGAATCATGATGGTTATAGGAGATGAAGGTTTTTTCTAGATGATCGGCAAATGCCTCACATTTTTCTTCATCCGAGTTATATATTAGAAGGGGGGAATGCTATCTCATTCGATAGGTAGAATTTGGCTAACGCTCGGTAGTCGTTCTGGCAGGTGAGATTAATTTTTAGTGATGTCCCACTGAGTTTAGTAGTGAAATTCTCTTTAACAAGCTCTTTGATATCGGAGATTACTTGTTTGTGGTTAACTGGGCCATGTAGGAATATTGGCGGTATTTTAACTTTGTTTTTGTCTTGGCTTATTACAGGGGCTGTTTCGTTATCACTTGATGTTGAGTTGTTTACGGACGGATCGAGATGTGTCGGTAGATAGTATTTATTTTGTTCTAGTAAAGATGTTGGCTTCCATAAATACTTTTTTTGCAAATCACTGATAGGAGGTGATAGGTGGTCAGCGTTCCTCTTACTGGTTGACATTGTTCTACCCCCACAAGGGGGCAGAGAATATAAGCTTGATTATTTCGAAAATATAAGAAATACCTGGTTGAGTTATTGTGGAATTGCGATTAGCCGTTGGCTGATACGCTGCTCGGGGTCATGTTATCACTGAGGTCACTGTTCGCACATACGACTGCTCAGCTTGAAGGCTCGCACCGAACTCAGACTCGTTTGATTGCCGCAGAACTCGGCTCACCGCCTTATACTGGAAATCAAACTCGTTTCGTTAAGATGCTCATAAGCAAACTTGTTTTTATTAATATCTATTATTTTCATCGGAACTGTTATAGACTATTAAACAAATTAATTTTAGTATCGTTAAGAACTTCATTGCCGCGGTAATGGATAGATATTACCGCACTCAGTGCGGTAATGAATATTATATTCTCTCGTCTAAAAGACAAAAAAGTATTGTAATCCGAAAATATCACCTATGATTTAATCCCTTCAACGTCCCTAGATGACGAAAAACTGGTTTTTTAAATTTCATATGTTTGTTTATCTGCTGTTACCGGTATTAACTCAAAAACTATTTGTTGAAGAAAAACGATATTTTGCATGCGGATTATATGCGTTCCTGGCATGAACCGAGAAAATTTCGATAAAATATATACAGAGTGAGCACCATTAAAACGTATAATTCTGCCTATTTTTGCTCAAGAACTATTACTTAAATGAGAGTAATATTTGCACATAGCGCAGGTGATTTCCCTCAACGAAAAAGGGTATATTTGGACCCAACAAATACAGGAAGAGCACCTTAATAAATTAATTTTACTTGTTTTTGCATTAAATGAGAAATATATAAAAGTAATAACTTTTACATATCTTAGGCTTTACGCTAGACAAAAATGAGACCCAACAGATGCAGGACAAATGTTATATAAAACAATAAGGGGCAACGAATAAGTGCCTTGTGTTTAATGTAGCTGCATTGTAGAGATTCAAAGGGTCCCGAGTGGCAGCATGCGGCACATGGCCGAGCATTTAATTCGCAGGCGCCAAAGTTAGATCACACCACCGGTAATGTCATTCGCATTTCCCAATGTTCCCTTTGATCGTTTTAATATTGTTAGGCGCATTAAGGTATTTATCCAATGCTCAACAGTAATGTGGTGTTTTACTAGTTCGTTTTAAACAAGTAAACTGGGCAATTACTAGCTTGGTTACATCATAACGTACGTTACTCTTAACGCCGTGGGTTATAATAACTAAATGAAATAACTCGCACGTGACTTATAAGTACTTAACTCACTCATGTTGTTTATGAATACTTTAGTTCACACTTTGTCACTTTAACTTCCACAACTGTCAATACGAAATTGACTTTTTTAGTATTTATTGAGTTGTTACATAAAATTTTGTATAACATACCTAAGTGTTTTGTTTGCAATAACACACGTGTGTCATATATAATTATTTTATCCCAAGTTTACTTAAATTTTTTAAATTGTTTAGTACCACAACGTCCACTTGCTAGGGAAGTATACAGGGTGCCCAACTTAAATGTAAGCAGCTTTAAGCAGGTGAGTATGCAACGCACATTACATTTCAATGGCGAATGGTGTATGTGTTGCATACTCACCTGCTTAAACATGCGTACATTTAAGTTGGGCACCCTGTATATGCATGTTTAATTCGATTAACAAAATATTTTGAGAATTTCTTCTTAAGAATTAAAATTCTAGTGTTTCTATGTTTTAATTTGGATCTGTTTGTATATGCGTACATTTTCCAATCTCCCTTTTCACCATTACTGATTCCATACCAACGCATTTTCCCTACAAAAATTTGCTTTCTCATCCTTGACAAAAACACCGTGCTAGTACATATAACCGACATTAGTCCGGTTGGGGTTGATAGTTGGATTTAGCTAGTGCCATTTCGGGTCGTAACAAATTCTGTTAGGGTGTCCTTCCTAAAATCGCACTATAGATCTTCCTCAGACGCGATTAAAAGCTTACGAGTGAAGTTTATCAAATCCATTAGGGACGCTAAACTTATTTTTCGCTTTCACGAGCTAACTTTCCGGGAACTTCAGGTTAGGCTTACCTCAATATTAGAGGTTCCCTGCGGCTTTTTCTAATCGAATTGTAAACACGTACAAAAGTAGATGAGATATGTTCACAAAACACGAACGGTCAGAAGTTTAACACAGACCCATTACACTTCCTTTATTTCAATATCAATACATTGCAAATATTGGTTTTGCATTACTGCAATGGTTGTTAAAACAACGCAAAATAGGCAGAATGAAAAAGGGGTATCTTGGGAATCGATCGGTCTGAAGTCTTTGGAGAAAAAATATAATACTCGTCGGAGTGAGTTAAGGGAATACTCCTCAAAAGAAAAGGCTAAGAGCGTGTTTCCGATTTTCGAACAGTTTATGTTACTTTCCTGATACCACGTTATAAGTTGGGAAGCTCCCGGCCAGTGCATGGTCATTAAGTTCAGCTCTCGACTAGAAGATAAATATTAAGGACCCTTAGCTGGAGTTTCTGGCGCGTGGTAATACGTCGTTTTGTATGCTTCGGGGCAATTAATCCTTTTCGACAATTGTTTCAGAGCTATACCTGAAATAAAAAAACTAAATTCAAAAAGTCGTCACGATTTTTTTAATACAAACGAGTACTAAGAACTGATATGTTTATAAACCCAACTACGCTATGTAACTGCGATATTTTACTAAAATATCAAAAAATAATGCGGGACTACAATAGTTGTTCATTTAACTGCACAGATAGACCAGTCATACGTTACAAAGTGTGTTTTTTTAACATAATTTCATACAAGTAACAGAATTTATATATATATACACTCTTTGCAACTTCTGATTAAAATTATATAAATTCCTCAAAAATAAAAGTTGCTCTCAAGCCGATATCTCGGAAAATGGAAACCTAAATGTGGTTTTCAAATGCTTGTTTTTTAAAACCATCCATTTTACAAAAAAATCAAGTAAAAATTATTAACTATGTAATTATGTAGCATTTACAACTGTAGTCATTACCATTTTTGTGTTGGACTAACCATTGATATACAAAATAAAGTTATAAACGTCGTCGTCCATGTTGACTATACTTGGCGCACCAATCAAATAGAGTTAAGCAGGCAACCCAAATGACATATTACAAAGCTTTGTAGATTGCTATTACTATTAAGGATAAGAGATGGCGGTTGTGATAGTTAGAACTTAGAGTCCCTGTATTAGTCCAGTCAATCTGTCATCAAAAGGGGGTGTTACCTTGCATCAAATCGGGTAGTTCTGATTTTTTTATATGTCTTATATGGTTGAGGTCTAATGATGAATCTAAGTTTTCGACCTCGGCCGAGTGCCGGAAGTACTTCAAATAATTAAAAAAAGCCAAAATTTTCTACTTTGTTTCGGTTTTCGTCAATTTTAACCCCGAAGAACTGGTTTTCGTAAATATTGAACCTATACGAAACGAAAGAAGATAAAATTTCGTACAATTTAATAAAGTAGAGTTTTTTTTCTCCGATCAATCGTTCAGCCGCGAGAGCGCCGCGAAGTTATAGTGCAGTCAAATGGTAGAAAATAGTGGAAAGTTTTGGTGGAATTTTGATATTTGGTTCCTATATGGTTTTTGGGTTGCTGTATACGAATATCAGGTTTTCCAACAATAATTTTGACCGGAAACACGTTTTTTTAAGCAAAAACGGTCTTAAAAAACGATTTTTTAAAAAGTTTTTCTAAAGTTAATCGAAAACTATCCAATTTCGTCAATGTTGAACCTAATATGAAATGAAAGAAAATAAAATTTCCTACATTTTATGTACTAGAGGTTTTTTTCTCCGATCAATTGTTCAGTCGCGAGAGCGCCGCAAAGTTAGGTGTTAAAAACAAAAAAAAAATCATCCCAATTTATTTCAAAGTAACTCGAACACTATCCATTTTTCGTAAATCAAAAATTGTATATGAAGTGAGTCTTCATAAAAGAAATGTTGGAAAACCTGATATTCGCGTACAGGGACCCAAAAAACATATAGGAAGCAAATATCAAGACTCTTAAAACTTTCCTCTATTTTCTACCATTTGACTGGACTATAATTTCGCGGCGCTCTCGCGGTTGAACAATTGATCGGAGAAAAAAAACTCTACTTCATAAAATGTAGGAAATTTTATCTCCTTTCGTTTCATATAGGCTCAACATTTATGAATAATGGATAGCTTTCGGATAATTTTAGAAAAACTAAAAAAACCGGTTTTTACACTGTTTTTGCTTAAAAAACATGTTTCCGGTCAAAATTTTTGTTGGCAAACCTGATATTTGTGTTCAGCGACCCAAAAAACATAGAGGAACCAAATATCAAAACTACACCAAAACTTTCCTCTATTTTCTACCATTTGACTGGACTATACAGGGTGATTTATAACGAAACATAAATTTCAAATTCTGTTTACGCCAATGTCCTAGACTTCTTTATCTAGCGAATGAGATAATTTCATAAAAATCGTACAAAGGGAACTTGACCTTTTCAAACTTATTTTTTATTTTTTTTTAGAATTTACCCTATTTTTTATCTCATACACTAGAACTGTGAAAAATAATAATTATGATATAAAAAAGACTAAGATAGGACAAGCCGTTTGGGAGAAAAACTCTTTGGAGATAAATTGCAATGTGTTTTTAAAATATTTTTTTAATGCCCTTCCTACCAAAAAATTGCCATCAAATCCTTATCGTTTGACAGATAAAACTACAGGCTATCATACAAAAAAAAAGTTTGATATGGTTGGCCCACATACTCGTACGTAGTAGATATGACGCTTGAAACATTGGCTACTTTGAGCGGTTTTACCTTTACCCGCCCCTTAATAAAACTTTAGTCTCTTGTAGTTGGGTAACTAAATGGAATACGACCTATGTTCATCCGACATTTTTTACTCAAAATGACCTCCCCAACATACTGTTGAAGTTTGGTCCGCCCGTTATAAATCACCCTGTATACAGAAGATATCTTTTAGGTACAGACAGTTTTTGAGTTATTTTTCAACAATTCTACAATGCAACTTAGCTTATGACAGAACGAGGTACCAAGGACCATTTTCGTCTCATATTATTATAATTTAAATGCAGATTGATTTGCTTAACATTATTTGTGTTTTACTACTATTAACCTTCCGAGGTAGAACCGACTAAAATCCTAAAAATGCAAAATGTGAAAAATTTGTGAAACTTTGAAAAGCTGTATCTTGAAAACTATTAGGTCTACAGACACCATTCTGGTCTTAAATTGTTTAAAATTTCCTCTAATTTAACACACGATATAACAACTTTTGCTGAAAATCCAGTGGTTCAGGATGAAAATCGACAAAAACCGTATTTCGGTTGAAAATTTCGCATTTTTTTTGTTATTTTAGGTACTTCCGGTACTCGGCCGAGGTCGAAAACTTAGATTCATCATTAGGCCTCAACCATATAAAACATATAAAAAAATCAGAACTACTCGATTTAATGCAAGGTGAAATGTACAGATTGACTGGACTATATATAGGTTACTAAGAGTTGGGCAAACAGCAGGATACATTTTGATTGGTTTGGATCACTTTTTACAAGGCATGTGTGATCAAGTGCCTTTTTTACATATTTTGTAACATGTTACGACCGCAAGTATCGCATATGCAAATCTAAATTTTAACTAAATTGGGCGTATATTCCTAATAGTCGGTTTTAGAGATTTTAAGAATGATCGATACTCTGAAAACTCTCCCATCCAAAGCAAGTTAGAAAGATTGGTTCCTATAACCTCTTTGTTCGACATATGTCAAATATCTAATTTGGATCAAAATTGTATGTCAAATGAGGCTGTTTGCCCAACTCTTAGTAAACTATATACAGGATCTCTATTAGAACTACAGTCGCTTTATATACACTAACGTTAACAGTCTGGCCATATATGGTCACGATTCCCATTGGTGCCGCCATTTTATGTCTTGCGTCATTTTGACAATAAGATTTAAATTTCAAAAATGTCAATGTCACATTTATTCAAATAAAATGAGTTGACATTCAATCAACAAAAATCGTTTAAAATGCGAGTACATAGTTAAAAACTGATCATAATTTTTAGAAACAACTAGAACTATAATTTATGAACGGTAAGCTGACAAGGTTTAAAGAAATTTATCAATTTCAAACATTTTCTGCAGATATGAGGTATTGCTGTGCAGTCGGATGCAAAAGCAAATCTGAAAAATGTGTGCTAACGGAAACTTTCCTTAGGAATAGGGACAGACGGGACTTATGGACAAAAACATTAATAGAGAAAATTGGTACCAGAATGGAAATTCAAGAATTTGTGAAAAGCATTTTGCAGATTGTATGTGTGAAAAAGCACGAGTTGGTGGCAAAAAAGACTTAAGGATAATGCTGTTCTAACATTATTTACTTTCTCATCGTCTGCTTCGAAACCTACAGCCATTGAAAATACCAATGTCTTTATAAACAACTGGTAAAATTTTTAAATAACATTATCCGTCCGAAAAACTGATTTTATCGACGTTTGAATTTTAGGTATGGAGTGTTGTGCATTTGAATGCAAAAATAGGTCTGAACATGGTATTAAGATGAAAAGCTTCCCTAGAAATAAAAAAGCGGGGCTTGCGGTCAAACAGGTTAGTCGAGCATATAACATAAAAGGTCAGAATAGAATCTAAATGTAAAAGCATTTTATATAAATAAATTGCATATTGTTGATTTAAAACATATTGCAACTTTAATCAATTAGAAAAGTTCATCATATTCAAAGTTCGTTTAAGAATAGCTGAAACGAAAACGAAAAAGCAAAATACACAACGAAGCAAATACAGTTGTACTTCTGTGGCAATGCACAATGTAGGCTATATAAATTAAGTGGAAAGTTATGAAAAGTAATTTTAAGCGTATTAGACTGTATACTCACGGTTTTATTAGTTTTGGGATCACTTTAAGTTCTGTAGATTTACTATTATTTATGTGAGCATTAACTGTAAATAAAATTTATAATATCTCATTGATACGACATTGTTTGTTTTACTATTTAGTCATATATTTACTTGTACTAAGCATTTATTTAATTAAACTATTTTCCAACACTAACCCCGCCACTGCTTTTGACCCGCCACTGGAGGCGGCCATATTCTGTCTTATGTCATAAGTGACATTTCATATGGCCAGACTGTTGTATATTAAGGGACTGTAGTTAGAACTACTTTCAAGTGTCAAGTGTCATTAAATAATTTTTTGAGGTTATAATGCAAAGATAAATTTCGACCAACTTAAAAAGCAAGCTTGACATGTATGCACTTGTAATTGAAAATATTTAGGCATGTGGCCTGGCTTCGTCTAAACCTCATTATTGGCTGTGGCGTCGAAACCAAACCACTTCTTTGGAGTTGCTCGTCTACAGTTTAAAAATCAACCATTTTCAAGGACTAATTTGTGTTTTCCATTGCTGTTTCCACAGTTAAGTACATGTACATATAAAATATTGACTCGTAAAGTAATTTCTTAAGAAAATTTTAATTATTTATAGAGCTGCCTGCGTTATGGATAACCCTAAGAAACTAATTTGTAGTCAAGGACGTAAAATAATAGCAACTACAAATTTATGAAAAAAGAATCAAGTAGGACTTCTGCAATTTCTTTCAGTCGTTTGCAAGAATGAGTGACTAAAGCAGCCGGTTTGCGGAAAAGTCTTCCCCCACATTTCGATCCTCACATTTCGTACCCCACATTTCGTTTCCGGGATATTTCGTCTCCCCACATCTCGTACCCGGAAACTTCGTTTCCGACCGAGCTCAATTTGTCTCCTAGATTACAGGGTGTTGAAAAACAGTGCAGCGATCGGAATGCAGTTAGAAAAATGAAAGATATTTGAATTAATTTATTATAATAAACTTATAAGAACTATATACAGTATGTCCCCTGCTTGAGTTTACAAGAGGGAATTAAATTTTATTTTTAAGTTTTACATAAAAATATTATACGAATTATAATTCCTTCTTGGTTTGTAGAGAATTTTAAGAAAATTTTCAGTTTTGCAAAAACAAGTCGACCTTGACAGTTAAGCAAAAACTATTTTCTTTTCAGGTAAACTACCCTCTTTGTTCATGATATGGTAAAATATTACTAAGAAAAGTTGTCCAGAATGAGAAATTATGGCCCTATACAAAATATCAGGAATAATAAATGTAAATGAAGAACTTGAAGCCTTCCCCACAAAAAAATTGTGGGGAAGACTTCA